>WOXC01009504.1:0-338276 GCA_011680675.1 Gymnobelideus leadbeateri | reverse complement strand
GTGAACCTTCAAAGAGAAGGGACTAATTGATAGCCTGCCAAAGTATAAGAGCTCATCTCTTGCTGAATTAATCTTCCCACAGTTGTATCACTTTCCCTCACCACTGGCTTACTGGTGATGAGGCATCATGCAGACCCATTATCCAGGCTGGAGACAGACGCCAACTTTGTCTCACTTCCCACAGTCTCCTGCTGACATGAATTTGTGGGAAACTCTAAAGCTGAGATGATTAAACACCCAAAGAGAGTGTGTCCATAGCTCTTGACTTGCTCCAGAGGTGTCCCATTTGCATGGCCTTCCTGCCATATGGGAAGGCATTGTCCAGCACTCTGGCACTGGCGTCTCAGTGCCATTCAGAGGTTTAGCCAAGCATGAAAGAGAACATGTGTTGTTGATGCTTTGGTCAAAGCATGTGGCTCTACTGGGCTTATAGTAGGATTGCAGGAGGAGGAGCTCTCAGGCCTCAAAGACTGTCCTCAGTCTATTAGTGGGATCTGAAGTTCAGAAAAATGAAGCTATTTCACGCATTGGAGCACTAGCAGACATGGTTACTGGTGTTCTTTCCCCATATCACTGTGAAAAAATAGAGATTTGGTTGTTTATTTGTTGTAGTCTGAAAGGATGTCTGAAAGGCTTGGGTGATTTCTTTTGTCCTAGAAGCAAACTTTCTTTTTCTTTCAGTCTTTCCCCTTATGATTAATGTTATACTTTTCACACTCCTCCTTTGCACTTGTAGGTATGGGGAAAATCATTGGGGTTTCAGTTGTGAGTCCTGTAAAAAGGTATTTTCTAGTCTGCCAAACATTTTTATTATTCCTGTTGCTGCTACTGCTGCTGCAACTATTACTACTACTACTACTACTACTACTACTACTACTACTACTACTACTACTACTACTACTACTACTACTGGTACTACTACTAGCTAGTTAGTTAATATTGATAAAGCTTGTTAAAGTTTATAATAGTTTTTACCTGTTATCTCATTTTATCCTCATGAGATACTAATATATTTATATATATACACATATATACATATACACACATATACATATACACATACATACGTGTGTGTGTGTGTGTGTGTGTGTGTTTAGAACTTAAATCTTAGGAAGTTTTCCACAGAGAGAAAAAAGTGAACCAAATTTATGAGACATCTCTAGAAATTAGTCTTATCCCATCATCATCAGAATAGAGAAAAGACAATACAAACTGTCTTGCCCCCAAACTGCATTCTAAAGGAGGAAGAAGCATGACAAAGTGAGATGGAGTGGTGGAAACAGGATTTTCATGCTGTGGCATCCATTGCAACTCCCTCTATTTCTCCTTTTCACCTTGCTTTGGAATATTTCCCAGAGGGACCAGAACCAAATGGGTAAGTTCAGAGCCTGCAACTACTATTGTAGCCCTGAGATGATAGTGTCATGAAAGCAATAACAACAGGGTTGAAAACAGTAGGAGATATTCTGATCTTGGAACAGTGACAGAGACCAGGATCTGAAAATATTAAAAATGGGGGCCCGAGAAGCCTAGGAATTATTGTAAATACCACTGGGCTGGCAAGACAGAGTGGTAGTGATGTTCTGCACTCACGTCCTCATTTTTTCCTTGTTTTGGAAACATGATGCCAAGATGGAATATAGTATTCCTTCCTTCACTTCTTTCCATAAACTGAGAATGCATACAGTTGCAATTCTATCCCCCCTAACTGGAGATCTACAAGGTCATTCAGGAGGAGATTTAGGAAATTGTGAGAAGTATATGTTTTCATATAAGACTATTTTATCTATCTCACCTTTTCACTTTAGTTCATGAATTATATTTTAATATTGTGAGTAATCATTCATTTTATGCTCTAAATTAATGTCATATATGCCGTTGTCATGTAGTTTCATCTGAACAAGACTGACGTAACATATATTTACAAGTAAAAGAAGCAGCTTAGAATCTTGCATCAGAGACTCCTCTGCAGGCTAGCAGGGATGCAATAGACATTTTCAAAGAACTATCTCCCACCTGAATAAAAGAGAAACTGACAGGGCCATTTGTCTGATGACTGAAATAGAGCATCTGTCCTCTGGGAAACTCAGATATTGTTCTTTTTTCTTAGAAATAATAATCACATGCTAACTTCCAGGAGGCTTCCAGTAGTATCACTTGGTGCCTCATGATCCAACTACTTCAAGTTGGGGACCGGTGATACATGTATCAAAATATGTATCACCTATTTTGATGTTTATGATCATTTGAGTTGAAAAATTGCTTTTTCATATCCAGTATTTTTTTCCACTTCCAGATTTGTATTTTGAAAAAGTTTTGTAGGCTGGAATTATTTTTTTCCAGGCTAGATCTTAAGGTTGCCATAGCTTTTTTACCTTCAAATATAATCCCCTCTCACTTTGGTATTTTCCTCTCAGAGAATTCAAAATTCATCATTCTTGTGAATGATATTGTTTAAATACATATAATTCCTTGACACCTATAGTAGCATTACATTGCTGATAACCAAAACTAAAGTTTATATTATTGATAATATTATTGCTTACTTCCCTGTGTCATTCAATTCATTGCTATTTCTTGTCTTTTTATTCAGTGTAGGTATATATTGTACTATTATTGTCTGCATTTATATATGTTTTATTACTTTTAATTTTTGCCTAATACCATAGGCTTTCTTGCTTACAATTTATGCTATTGTTTTGCTAACTACAGTTTTAGGCAGAATTTTAACTAAGTGGATGTTGAAATACTAGAAAATCTAATAAGCAATGGATATGGAAAGTTAAAGAATCTTTTCATCCTAGGGCTGGATCATGAGTCAAAAATTAAATATTTAACAAAAACTTGAGAAGCATACTATAAGATGTTTTGTTACATATGCAGTGATCACCAATAAGTTCAAACCAGGAAATATCACCCAGAATGTTGTTGTTGTTATTGTGGTCTTTATTTGTATCTGGATTACCAGAAACAGTTGAAAATTCATAAATTCTAATTGATCACTGAACCTTTCTACAGAGCAGAGGAGCTGGTAGAAATTCTGGAAAACATAAAGGGAAAGAACAGTAACCAGTAGACAAGCTCAAACTATTGCTTCAAATGGAAAAATGAAAATTATTCAACCATAGACAGTTGCTAGGTTTAGATTTCCAACTCCCTTGGAAATCATAAGAAATAATAAATGAAAGGAATTAAAAAATGCAGGAGACTTATATGAACTAATGAAGAATAAGTAGAATCAAGAAAATTATATTAATACTTACTACAATAATACAATAATACAAATGAAAATGTGAATTATCTAAAGCTGACATTATAAAAATCAATCTTATCCTTATAGAAGAAATAAGGAAATTTGGCTCACTCTTGTTAGAACTGGAGGACTATAGATGAACAATGTTGAATATTTTGTAAGTTCAAGCTGCTGACAGTTTAAATTGACTGTGTTTTTTTTTTTTAAGAAAAGGCTCATCTAGTGGTGAAGGGAGCTATATATCTGAAAATAATTACTACAACATAAAAACAAAAGGCATCAACTCAACTTTAAAATTTATGTATGTGTACACATATAAGTTGATATTTTGCTATATTTATGTTTAGGTGCATGTATGTATGTATATATGAATCACTGGGACACCCCAATGGGGACCTTTTTATAAGCTGATAGCAAAACATTATGTAATGTGAACTGCCCAACACCATGAATATAAATATCAACTAATCAATTAATTCTTCTCTTTTAGGATCTCTGAACAATCATTTATCTATTATTCCTTATCACTACTCCTGCATGGTCAAGATCTGGATCCCTTGGTACTTTTGTTAAGCTATGTTTCATGAATTCAGTGATTCAGCCAATCCAATTGCTCAGTTTATTATGCTACTGCCTACAATCCCCCTCCCCCCCACCCAGATTCCACTGTGTCTCTGGTATGGCCTCTATCTACTAAAAGCATTGCTTTAGAAAAAAAAATCAGACTGATTGGTAACATAATCATAACCATGTTAATATCCAACCCCAATCTACCATATGCATTTCAGGTAAAAATATTCTATTTAGCTCATACATAACCAAGTAACTGGAGGGCAAATACTCAGAAATCGGTCCTCAGATTATTTCTAATTTAGATCTCTGCAAAAGGGTTTTTACTTATTAATTCAACAATCTCAGGAACTACACAGACTGACACAAGAAAGACAAGATGCCTAATCTTCTTCTCTTAAAGGCTTCGTGCATTGGTTTGAGAAGGGAAACAGCTAGTCAGCTAAGTAGATTTCCTTTTCCACTGCATCAGTCCTCTCTCTCATTTGAGATCAGGTAAAGACTTTGATCTATACTTCTGTACTTTTACTACTCAAACAGTCTATTGGTTTTCTCTACAGGAAGGTAGCACTGCTTTGGTAGCAGAGCCCCTTTAAAGTTTAATTGTATGAGGAGTACAAGAAGACTGACTTCTTCTTGATTGTACTTAGTATTCTTCCAAACTCTAGAAAAATCTTCTTTGTCAGATGAATGCAACCTTAAGCCACTACACTCTGCAAATCCATTAGTTTTAGGATTATCACTACCCACACCCCAAAGCAGCTTCTCCCCAGGAAAAATAAACAATCCCTTCAAATTATGTGGGGTGCACTTGAACATCTACAAATACACATCATAAGCATAATAATTTGGTACATGAGAAATTCATAGGCAGCTATTCTAAATTCTTTGTACAATAAGCATGCAGAAAACACAAGGCATGCAAATAAAAGTGACTTGCAGGCAGCAATAGAAAATGCAGCATCATTTTCATAAAATTAAACATATGATAGCATAGCATATATTAGCCAAAATATGCTTCATGAATATATAATATGTAATGACACATAAGAGAACCAAGTACTATAAGTAAATGCAGAGGCCAGAGAGAGAAATATAATTCGTGCATATATAACAATACCATGTAGATAGTATTAGTTTATGAACACAAATACCAGAGAAGCATAACATGGGAAAAAGTACATTGCACATCAATTATATAATAATAACACAATAGCATGTTGAAGTTCTACAAAGCACATACTATATGTGCTTTATTACTGAATATTATCTGATTTACAGTGGTAGATACCTCTTCCATTCCCCCCAACCATGTAAATTCCTCTAATTCCTGTATAAGCATTATTAGTATTTTTCTGCTTGACCTCCTACATGTCCCTGGCTGAATTTCAGTCATTCCAGGTTTATTGTCTTTCATATCAACCCTGAACATATAGATGGCCTTCAGTCTCTGTCTCTAGCACCTCTTCCCTCCAATAATTGAAGTATTAAATAGAAAAAGGAATGCTTCTGGGATTCATTCCTGTCCCCCCCATCCTTCTTCCTAGCACCATGTGAATAGAGGTCCTCTTGAGCCTGGGCAGACTTTATTGACTTTGCTGACCATACATTAAGTAACAAATACTTAGTGTACTCATCCAAAACAATATTCAATTATTTATTAGATGAATCATTCTAATTTAGTAGTCTGTCAGCAACTGGTGTCTGGGCTGTACTTGGAATTTAACTGAATCTCCATCATTCATCCTGGACACCAGGAACCCCAATATCGGTAGCCATCTCTAGAGTGGGAATTAGGGGAAGGAAAGAAAAAAAATGAAATTTATATGATTTTTTGTATATTTGAAAGGAATAGCAAGTTGTGCATAGTAGATTTGCAGCTTCATGTATGATCATCTATTTATTATGCTATATTATGGAAATAAAATTTAAAAGAAGAGAGATTTTTTAGTTATATCATCATTATAGGATCCCAATGATGCTTCAAGACTATCTACAATGCTGCAAGTTATTACATTTTCCAGTTTCTTAATATGGGATTGCTTTCAATCAATCCACTACATTGTGTGTTCCCTACACAACAAGATTTCTTAGCAGGACTATTTTTCCTGGTTGAAATTCTTGACAATGAACTGTAGAATTATATCATTGCTTGTATCTATCAGAGTTTTTTTTTTATTTAAATTGAGGCTTTAACGATATTTTAGGCCTTCTTCAACTGATCTCTTACCTGAGAGATATATTGGTTGTGAGTCTTTACATCATTTCCATTTTCTTAATAACTGCAGCAGCTTTCTGTTTCCTGATTGGGTGTGCTTATGCACATCAGATAAAATGCACTTTCATCAGCAGGATGTTGCTTAGATTCTTTCTATCTCATTCCAGAAATAATTTTACACATGGGAGAAAAAGTTTCCATACATAAGTTTCAAAGACTTGCTAGTAATGATACCTTCCTAGGGATGCAGCATAAGTTGATAGCCCTATCTCTCTAATATCAAGTACACATCTTGCATTTCTTAGCAACATCTGCCACCATTAGGGACTAGAAGATTCTGCTTCTTAATAGTGCAAGTGTTTCTCTTGATCCAAGTATGTAAAGTCATCATAGAGCAATATTCTGGCAATAGAGGAATGAACCTTGAAGACATTTATTACTTCCTGATGCCGGGAGTCGAACCCTTTATAGTTTGATCTAATATTCCATTGCATCATACCATCTTCTGTCATTCCCTCAACAATAGGATGCCCTCCAAAGATGATACTCTCACCTCATCACCTTTAGTACTACTTGTAGTCTTTCACGATAAAGTCATTTCCCTTGCTAATCATTCAACAACAGCTAGAGAAAGGAAGATTGGTTCATTGCAATAAAGTTTGCATCCATTGATTTCTTCCATTGACTCTCTAATCAAGTCATAGACATTCAGATTCATCTTCACATTTTAGAGAAACAATTGCTTTTCTCTTTGTACTACTTTCCATAATACCAATAATAATAGTAGCAACAAACAGTTACATCATATTTAAATGTTTTCCAATCATAATATACATATATTTACATATGAACATATGCACATACATATATGTCTTTACACATATATGTATACACACCTTGATGATCCAAATAACAACCATGTGGAGTCAGTGCTATCACTCTTCCAAATTTACAGATGAGGAAACTGAGAGTAAAAGAGCAAGTGATTGTATCAGGATTCAAACTCAGGTCTTCCTAACCACAAGTCTGACACTATTCCCTATGACTATCCAACTCCCTTTTAGAAGTATCACGATAGCTTCAGACAGACACTACAATTTGTTGGGTGAGGGTATCTTCATACATAATAGTCTTCCTTGGCCGATAGTGTACAATAAACTCATAAGTGACTGATTAAGTAAGACAACAAGTGTTTAGTAAGTGACTCTTATTGGCCTCCACCCTCTGTTTAGTGCTGAGGATCAATAAAAGGGCAAAAAACATCCCTTGCTCTCAAGGAGTTCACAGTCTAATGGGAGAGAGACGATAGGCAGCAAACAGTTATGTACTAGAAACCTCCATACATGCTAAGTTTTGACTAATCAATAGAGGTAAGAAACTAGAAGTAAAGAGGATTGGGAAAGTTTATCTCAGAAGGTAGGATTGCAACTGAGATTTGAAGGAAACCAGGGAATTCAGGAGAGAGTTGAGGAGGGAGAGCATTCTAGGCATAGTGGTCAGCCAGCAAAATTCCCAATGTCAGAAGATGGAAGACCTTGTGTGAGGAATAACAAACAAGTCAGTGTCAGTAAATATATATTTCTGAGATGGGAGTAAAGTTTAAGATTGGAAGGTTAGTTAGGGGCCAGGTTCTGAAGGGCTTTCAAAGTGAAACAGAGGTTTTTACATTTGATCTTGCAGAGGTCCTACAGAGACAGGGAGCCAGTAGAATCTACCAGATAGGGAAGTGAAATCTCAGTCCTATGTTTTAGGAACATCAACTTGATTGCTAGGTGGAAGATAGATTGGACTATGGAGAGACTAAAGGCAAGGAGACCAACAAGCAGGCTATTGCAATAAAACAGGCTAATGATTCTTCAAACAATATGCAAATTAGTATTATTCACAATATAAGCCACCAAATGGGACAGTAAACAAAGCAGAAGACCTGGAGTCAGGAAAATCTGAGTTCAAATCCTGTCTCAGACACTTCCTATCTATGTGACCTTGGACAAGTAACTTAACGTTTCTGTGCCTCAGTATATTCACCTGTAAAATAAGGATAATAATAGCACCTACTTTCCAATGCTGTTCTTAGGATCAAATGAGTTTATATATTTATGTAAATGATTTGTAAAACTTAAAATAACATATATATAATATATTATGTGGATATGTACATATACCCATACACATGTGTGTATATACATATACACACATACATATGTGTGCCATTATTATTATTTCTATTGTTGTTATCATTATCATGGTTGCCATAATCTATGTTATTATTATTAATTTTACCAGTATATATTTTTTTCAATTCATACCCAGAATCTTGTACCTCCATATAATTTTGGAAAATTCACAGGAATAGTCCACTAAAATGCCAACAATATGCAAATTTGTGTATAGAATAACAAGTTTTCAAATCCTTAGACTGATAAAACAACTGAGAGCAGTTTCCAGTGATCACTTTTCTGCTTCAAAGCTTTCTAGACTAACATCAATATGTAATACAAAGGTCTTTTTGGAGTTGCATAACATAACATTGGTACAAACCCAAAAGAGTTGCACAAGGCCTTAGAAATGTTTCTACATTTTTTTTGCCCCAGTTAACCTGACTACTATTGAAGGTATTCGGTCACATTTATCTTTCTTATCTTCACTTGTTTTCAGGTATTTTCAAGTAAATTACACATGAGATAATTGAACAGAACTTTTGGACAATATCTCTTTTGGACAGCTTTCTCTTTGTAACCACAAAACCTAGAGAAATCTTTAGTTCTCAAAGATCCTCCAGACACATTCAGTCAACAAATTCTTCTTCCTTCTTTGCATCAGTACTCACTCCCTGTCAAGCACCACATAATAGGCAAAGACTCTCTGATCCTAACACTTGTGAATTGATAGCTTTAGACTAGCATCTCCAGGCAATCAAACACTTTCATTAGTCTTTTACCATGCTTTTTCAATATCTACCCAAAGACTTGAGGTCCTCTAGCTATATTAATACTTCCAGATGCTACACTTCTACAACTACCTTCTCCATTAGTTGTGGAAAATTGGCAGGTATCCCCAAGATCGCTTGGGCATCCTATGGGCATATGTGTTTTAAATGGTAGGTAACATCTCATTGGCCATCTAGAGACTATCTTCTCTCTCTGTTTTTCTGTTGTAGGGACTTGATCAGAGATTTAGAGCTGGAAGGAAGCTTGGAAATAATCTAGTCTGGAGGTGTCAAAAATAAGACCTTTATCTACATATGACCTAGAACACTCCTCAGTGTTGTAAAACTAGATTAAAATATAATTGGAACATATTTTAAAAACTAAAAATTAAAAAGGCATTAAAACATAGATAATTTAATATTGTAAAACTAAGTTAATATGTGGCCCAGAAGGATACTTCTGTACCATTTAGTGGCACCTGTTTCTATTTGAGTTTGACACCATTAATCTAGTACATTTACCTAATTTTACAGGTAAAGCACTTGCAATCTAGAGAACTAAGGTGATTTGCTTAAGCTCATACATGTAGTAAGCGGCAAACTCATTCTCAGATTCCAAACCCAGCACTTTTTACATTGCAACAATGATTATTTCTAGGAATGCATTTTAAGGAAAAAATGGGAATTTCTTATATATTAATTCCTTCTAACAACATGTAGAATTTAACCATCATTCAAAAGCAAATCATCACTCATTAAAGAAACATTTTCAGAAAAAAATAATTAATCAGGACAAGAATATACAAAATAATTGCTATTTGTTGTTCTGTCATTTTCAGTAGTGTTCAAATCTTTGTGACTGCATTTGGCATTCTCTTGTCAAAGATCCTGGAGTGGTTTGCTATTTCGTTCTCCAACTCATTTTACAGATCAATAACTGAGGCAAACAGGGTTAAATAATTTGCCCAGGGTCACAAAGGTAGTAAGTGTCTGAGGCTGGATTTGAACTCATGAAGATGTGTCTTCCTGATTCCAAATGCAGTGTTTTATACACTGTGCCACCTAGCTGACCCAAATGAATATTAAAAAAATAAACCTACAATTTTAAGCCTAAATGTTATACAACCTATTCATTTAGCAATCAAGTCTTATAAGTTATAATAATACTCCAAAACCTCACTATGGTTAGAAAGAAGACATTAGTAGAATTTAAAGTGCTATAGATGGGCCTTAGAAGGACTCAAGATAGAAAATTTAAGAACTTTTCAAGAGAATGACTCATCTTAAATATGAGTTTAATCAGCCTAGAGCATAAGGGACTTGTAGCATGGTTCACTGCCCCATTTCAGTTATCTTGTTCAATGTCAGCCACTTGATCAGTTAAAAAAATATTAAGTGCCTGTTCCATGCCAATGAGACATGGGAGACACTGGCACCGGACCATCCAGAAGAGCATGCTCACATCAAAGAAGATTCTGAACTCTGAAAGCAAAGTGGAATTGCAGGGGCTTAAAAGAATAATGAAAAGTGTAAACTTAGAGCCATCTCCATTCCAAATGTTCACACGGACTATTTTGCCTGACCTGTGGTAGAATGTTCCAAGCTCATATCAGTCTGATCAACCACAACGGGACATGATGTACCTTGACTCCAGCATAACGAAGTCATTGTGGTCTTCTTTGAGAAGAAGGACAAAAACCACCCAACTGCATGCCAGGTACTGCACTAAGCACAGCAGATACAAAGAGTCAAAAGACAGAACCTTCTAATGAGTGGCTCACAATTTAATGGGGGAGACAACAAGCAAACAAATACGTGTAAGCAAGCTATATATAGGATTTAGGAAATAATTAACAGAGGACAATATAATAAGAGGAGTGGGAAAGGATTCCTGTTGAAGATGAAATTTTATTTTATTTATTTTTAGGGGGGTTAACAAACTTGCTTTAATCAATCAAACATATCATTTACCTAGTTCAGGGGAAAAAGGTCAGCACCCCGAACTTCAGAATATACAGACAAGTTACAAGCAGATAGAGAAACAGATCAAGCAGACAGGCCTCCAACTGTCTGACCATTACATCCATACCTAGTAACAGTCACCAGAGAGGGAAGCATCAATATCTGGGATTTCAAAGTCTGGGAGCTTGATGGGTGCCCAGAGTCTTGTCTGGTCAAATTACACAAAATTTCTCAAAGTGAACCCCCTGAAGATGAGATTTTAGTTGAGACTTAGAAAAAGCCAGAAAGGTCAGTCATTGGAGGAGAGGAGGGAGAACATTCCAGGCATATTGGACCACCAGCAAAAGTACTCAAAATCAAGAGATAGCATGTGATTTTAATGGAACAGCAAGGAGGCCAACATTACCGAATCAAAGAATACGTGATAAGGAGGAAGGTATAAGAAGATGAGAAGTAGGAGGAGCTAGGCTGTGAAAGGCTTTGAATGCCAAACAGATAATTTTTCATTTGATCTTGAAGGCAATAGGGAGCCACTGGAGCTTACTGAGTGTGGGAGAGGGAGAGACACAGATCTTCTCAGACACCTTGATTGACGCTACTATGAATGAGGCATATACGCCATGGCTTTCACTGATGATGCACTTAATAATAATCATTTAGATGGTTTCTGATGTATTCCATCTAACAAAACTCTTGTTGATACTGTTGTCAAAATTTCCAGGAGTTATTGAAGTAATTTCATATATTGTTCTTCTTTTTCTTTCTTTATATTTACATAAAGGTTGAATTCCTTGTCAATACCTTTATCTCCTGAAGGATAAAAATACCTTTAAGGCAAATCTTGAATTTAGTGGGTTTGCTCATGAGAGATAGAATTCTAGCATATGTCAGGATAATGTTATTCCCACCTCATTGCTATGCTATAATTCTTTTAGGACCATCAGCCAGTCAATAACTATTTATTAAGCCCCTACTATGTTCTAGAGGAAGCTATGTGGTACAGTGGATAAAGTGCCAGGCCTGGAGTCTGAAAGATGTGAGTTCAAATCCAGGCTTAGACACTACCTCTCTGGCCATGCATTTAATCCTGTTTACTTAGGTTTCCTCATCTGAAAAATGTGCTGGCAAAAGAAATGGCAAACTGCTCTAGTATCTTTGCCAAGAAAACCCCAAATAGGCTAACTTAGAGTCATACATGACAGAAGAACAACTACACACTATATTCTGGGTGATTTTCTATGTGGCTATGATACAAAGAAAGGAAAAGAACAATCCTTATTTTCAAAGAGCTCATATTTTAATAGGGGAGACAGAATGAAAACAATTATGTACAGACAAGCTATATGCAGTATTAATTGGAAATATCAGTAGAAGAAATATATTAAAGGGATCAAAAAAGGCTTAATTTTTGAACTCTAATGAATTCACTTAAAATTTCTACAGGAAAACCAGTTTGAGATTTAATAGGTAGTTGGAGATGAAAATTTGGAGGTCAGGAAAAGGGTTAGAGCCAGCTAGTAGATCTTATAATCATCAGCATAGGTGATATTTGAAATTATAAGAACTGATGAGATGACCAAGTGAAATAATATAGAGGAAGAAGAGAAGAGAATCCAGGACAGAGCTGTGGGCAGCATTTGATTTTAGTGGGAATTACTTGGAAGAAGGCACAGGAAAGGAGAAAGAAATGAGAAAGAGCAGTCAGACAGGAAGGAGCAAAATTCATCTATTTCTTCCTCTCTTCACTAACTTCCCAATACATCTCTGATGATAATGTTGTTTCCACCTCAACTGATCTTTAGCCATATGCTTTCCATAATGCTTCTCCCAGTGGATTCCTAGTTTTCTTTACCAGAGTGAATCTTCTTAATTTATAATGTTACCCTGTGTCCTTGCTGCCCTTTTTCTTCCCCCCACATTAAAAAAATAACTTTTCTTGTTTTGAGAAGTTGAAGTCATTTGCCATCTTACTTGTTCACTTTGGAACATTTTGAAGCTTATTAATGTCCTCACTAAAGTATGACTTCCATAATTGCAAACTATACTCCAGATGTGTTCTGATCAGAGAATGTCTGTATCTTCTTAGATGTTCTTCTTTTCAAGGAGGCCTAAGATGGCCTTAACATTTTCTATACTGTCACATGGCTAGCAGGAGAGAGTACATTAGAGGATATTTAAGGGTTCCTTTTAAATTTCAAGTCATCAAACATGTACAAACTAACTTTGACCATCTTCTTTTTAAAATGAAGAAAGACCTTTGGCCCATGAAATGATGAAATAGTTATAGAAGGGAAAAAATGGGAACTATGAAAATAACCTTCATGATGTCAAAAGTTTTTTCAAGGATTCCCTCTTGTATCTTACCTTTATTAAAATAAAGAGAAGCTGGGGGCAGAGCCAAGATGGCAGAGTAGAAACAACACTTCCATGGTTATCTAGCCAACACCATGTCAAAATTATGTAAAAGGGGACTCTGAACAACCTCAGGAGCTCCAGCACCCACAGAATGACACAGAGAAACTAACCTCTGGCTGAGGACAGCCTGGCAGCCCGATAGGGAATGACCAGCTCCAGTGCTCTGGGAGCCGAGCCCCAGACTGTGTGAGTTGTGGTTTTATCCCCAGGGTGGTTGGACCAGCAGCCAGCTGGAGGGACCCCAGAACACCAAGAGCTGTGGCTTTTCCATAATAACCAACACATAGATGCCTAGGACAAAGTGAGAAGTTAGTTCCCTATGGATTTTGGGACCAGTATTTGGGAACACGTCAGGTTCTTCCCCTGGGGTGAGAAGCCACTGAAGAGCTGCAGCACAGCCACCATTTTGCAGCTTCAGTTGCAGCTTCAGCTCCTGACCTGCGAACTGTAGGGGGAATGGGCAATCAGTCTTGGGGGTAATCACTCTTGCTTTAACCTCCATGGATCTGGATTGTAGTCTGGGGTGGAGGTCTTGGGGTGTGTGAACAGCTTGCCAGAGTGTGTGGGGGCTCTAGGGAGGGCACCCAACTAATACCTCCAGCAGTTGAGAATACCCAAACGTTTGGGATGGAAGCTCCCCTGTCTGGTGGCAGAGTCCTACTGTGGCAACAAGACCAAAAGGCAAGTAATTAAGTGCCAACATGCCTAGGCAAAGGAAACAAAATAAACAGAAAAATGCAACATTAGACTCCTATTTTAGGGGCAAAGAGAATCAAAGCATGGAATCAGAGGAGGACTATGAGGTTAAAACTCCTACACCAAAAGCCCCAAATGAAAATACGAGTGGCTTACAGGCCATAGAGGACCTTAAGAAGGATTTTTAAAATGAAATAAGAGAAGTGGAGGAAAAACTGAGAAGAGAAATAAGAAGCATGCAGGAAAAAGTATGAAATGAGAGTCAACAGCCTGACTGAGGAAAATAACACCTTAAAAAATAGACTAACTCAAACGGCAAAGGAGGCTCAAAAAGGCAATGAGGAGAAGAATGCCTTAACAAGATGACTTTGCCAGATGGAAAAAGAATCTCAAAAGTTCACTGAGGAGATCTATGCCTTCAGAATTAGACTGGAGCAAATTGAAACTAGTGACTTTATGAGAAATCAAGATGCTGTTAAACAGAACCAAGCTATTGAAAAAATAGAAGGCAATGTGAAATATCTCATGGGAAAATCCACTGACCTAGAAAATAGATCCAGGAGAGACAATTTAAAAATTATTGGACTACCTGAAAGCCATGATCAAAGAAAGAATCTAGAAATCATCCTTCAAGAAATCATCAAGGAAAATTGCCCTGGTGTTTTAGATCCAGAGGGCAAAATAGAGGTTGAAAGACTCCACTGATCACCTCCTGAAAAAGATCCCAAAAAGAAAACTCCTAGGAATATTATAGCCAGGTTCCACAATTCCCAGATCAAGGATAAAATACTACAAGCTGCCAGGAAGAAACAATTTCAATATTGTGCAAATACAATCAGAATAGCACAGGACCTGGCAGCTTCTACACTGAGAGATCAAAAGGCATGGAATATGATATTCCACAGGGCAAAGACCTGGGATTAAAACCAAGAATTACCTACCCAGCAAAACTGAGTATCTTGTTTTCAGGGGGAAATATGTTCATTCAGTGGAATAGAGGACTTTCAAGCATTCTTTAGTAAAAAACCAGAGTTGAATAGAAAATTTGACATTCAGACACAAGAAGCAAGAGATACTTGAGAAGGTAAATAGGGAAAAGAAATCAAAAGAAACTTATCAAAGTTGACCTATTTACATTCCTACATGGAAAAACAATAAATGTGACTGATGAAACCTTTCTCAGTATGAAAATAATTGAAGAAGGGCATATGGGCATATGAATACATATGTGAATGTGTGTATATATGTTTACAGGTATACATGGATAGAGGTCACAGGTTGAATTTGGTGGGAAGGGATGATACTTAATGGGTGAAGTTAAGAGGTGAGAGAGGAAAGTGGCAAGAGGAGATAGGGAGAGACAGGGTAGGGTAAACTATCTCATGTAGAAGAGGCAAGGGGAAGTAGTTGCAGGGGAGGGGAAGAACTGGAAGGCAAAAAGGCAAAACCATATTCTCATTGAATTTGGCTCAGGGAGAGAATGGCATACATACTAAATGGGATATCTCACCCTGCAGGAGAGTAGGGGGAGGAGGACGAGAGGGTGGAGGATGGAGGGGAGGGCATGCTGGGGGGAGGGAAGGTTGGAGACACCCGCTTTCAAAGAGGGACAGGATCAAAGTAGGGAATGGAGCAGGTGGGGCGTGGGATGGGTGGGAGGGAAATATAGCAAGTCTTTTACAATATATCTACTATGGTATTGTTTTGCATAGCTATACTTGTACAACATATACTGAATTGCTTATCTTCCCAGTGGTAGTAGGTGAGAAGCGATGAAAGGAATGGATCTGAAATTCGAGGTTTTAAAATTAAATGTTTCAAATATATATATAAATATATATATATATATATATATATATAAATACTATTATTAATACTATTTTTCATGTAATTGGGAGATAAGATGTGCAGGCATTGGGGCACTGAGATTCACCTTGCCCTAATGTTAAAGTTGAAGGAGGTATGGGAGAGAGCAGAATGGATGAGGGGATATCCTGTGGGACTGCTATTCTGGGATGGTGGGTAGGGAAAAAACTGGGGAAAAAATTATAACTCAAAATCTGGCAGAAATAAATGATGTAAACCAGAAGTTAATAAAGCATTTGGAAAAAAAATAAAGAGAAGCTATGCTCAGAGAGCTATTGTTTGTTGTTCCTATTATTTGTTGTTAGTATTTTATTTTTGTTCTTATTTTAGTTTTTGTTAAGGGACTATGAATGCAAATGCAGGTAGTCTTCTAGTATTTACCTTTCAGGGCTATTTTTGATTCAGACCTGTGATTTCACAGGAAATTTCCAGTGAGGACAATCACTCTATCTGCCAAGGCAGATTAGCACCTTCTCTCCAATTTATTATTTCTGAAGGCTACCTGGAAAACTAGAATTTAACTGGCCTGTCCAAAATCACAGATCCAGCAGCAGGATTCAAACCTAGGTCTCCCTGATTCTCTTAAAGCATGGGATAGTAACCAGGGTACTGGATTTTGAGTTAGCGTGGCTTATGCTCATGTGCTTCAGTCATTTACTAGCTATGTGACCCTTAGAAATCAGGCACTTGGACTCAGTGTCCTCTCAGGTTCAATTCTGTTGTTCTATGATCCTAAGGCCAGTTCTCTACCCACTAGGCCAAGCTTTCTCTTACAGGTTTATTGTGAGGCTCAAAGCCATTCACAAACCTTAAGGCATTTTAAAAATGTGAGTTATTATTATCATTTGGAGTCTTAATATATGGATTAAAGCCCAACCTCTGCCATTTCCCATCTGTGTGACTTAATGACTCTCTCCCTTTCAAAGCTCATCTATCTAATGGAGACAATGATATTCTCAGCTTTTACTTGAGGTGGCTGTGGTAAGGCAAGCATTTTGTAAATCTTAAAGCTCTAGATGAATCAAAGCTGTTGTTAGCCTTCTGAAGGGCAAGCCCTACACCTGACATTTCTCACATTGCTACCCACTCCTTTCAGTACCAGTTCTCGAACATAAGTGATACTCAGTAAATACCTGATGTGTGACCCATTTCCTTAGGTTGATATTTCTGATCATTTCACCGCATTGGTATGAATATTATTACTTTGATGCCAAAACAACCTGTTGCCCTATATGGTCCATCATGAATTGTGTCTGAAAGACTACTGGCCATATTGGTCATCAAGCTTGGTTTTTTCTTAAGATCAAGGAGTCCAAATAAAGAGAATTACTTCTGTTTCTCTGGAGCTGATGGAAATGATAATGAAATGAAGGAACATAATGAGGAGAGATGATAAATCTATTGCAAGCAATCATGACATAAATGGCTCCAATGAGTAAAATGGAAAAGAAATTTATCTGTTCTCCATGTCGTATTGCTAAAGTGAGGACGATGGAGCCATTGGGTCAGTGCCTAGTAAAACTTTGCAAAGCCATTTATCAGTCCTTGCATTGATAGCTCTTTCCTAATAAGTGCTTGAGATTTTCAGACTGAGTCTGATCACGAAATTTGTTAAGACATCACCGAGTACATATTGATTAATGCCTTGCCCTCTGCTGTTGTGATGTTTTGGTTGACAAGTAGGTTAGTATTTCTTTAGAGGTTGGCCACTTCAAAAGGGCAAGCATGTGAAACAGAAAGAAGTGTTTTTGTTTTTTGTGTTCCTCCTTCTCCCTTTTAACCTCCCTTTTTACATGACAGACACCTCCATTCTTTACCTTTTTTTCCTATACTTCCTCTCAGGTGATCAGTGACCTCCTTTGACCTTCCAGGATCTTCAAATATAGCATTAAATCCTGGGTCTGGCCCTAGCCTTCCAGGGTTTCCTTTCTGCACTTCCTACCACTCTACCTTTATTGATAACATGTCCCTTAATTCACTAATTAGGTCCAAGGTGTTAATAATTGGAAGTGATTTGATGTGCTATCTGGCCAGATAAGTAAGAATTTTAAATGAGGATTTTGACCCTTAAATGACCTAACCACTGTTAGTTATTACTTGCCACTGTTTGTTATATAGAAGGAGAAATATTATAGGACTGGGATTCAATTCAACAGAGTATTCATTTATTAAGTGCCCACTAAGTGCCAGTCTTTATACTAAGTCTTGAGGGTATAAAGATAAAGAATTAAGTAGTCCTTGTTGTCAAACATCCTGCAAATTTTTCCCATAATGAAGACTCCTTTTTTCAACTCAAAACATCACCAAGATAGTCAAACAGTCAAGCTATAAGAATTTGTGGACTGAGAAAATCCATGATAGTGAATACCACAAATTTACTATCAATTTTTAAAAATTAATGCTTATTTTATTAATCACAACAGCTTCTTGGTATTTCGGGAGAATAATAATGTATATGTGTGGAAGGTACATTATTCATTAGTTTATAGAAGGCAATCTATGTTTTTATATTTATATATATATGTATATATGGGTGCATATATACATACACACCCAATACACATGTATATATATATATATATGCATGTATGAATGTACATGCATATATTTAAATGAAGCTAAATAATAGTGCTTGGTGAACATGAAATCTGAGACTGACTGAAATAACTTTCCCAGGATTCACAGTTCACATGCTGTGAACCACTGTTTTAGGGAAAGTAGATTATTTGAATACATTTAAAGAACATTATATGGTCAACCAGATATTCTGCCTACATATAAGACCTGCCCTACTCCCCAAAAACCTCAGTTTTTTCTGTCATTTCTTCTCATCTTCCCCCCACCCCCTTTTTATGGAATTCAGATATAAATGGTTTAAAAACAAGTAAACACACTGCTAGTATTAGTTTATATTTCAGGTTCTAAGGAATATTTTTGTATAAATAGATAAGATGACTACATATTAAAATTGAATCAAAATATCAGGATACTTTCCAGTAAAGTGTTGGAAGTTCATCTTCAAGACATTCATGAAAAACACCTTTGGGAGTATTACAGTGGTAGACAGAATGACAGGAATGATAGATACCTCCTCCCATTCCCATATGACTTTAATTTCTTCCACTAAGTTATTCTTTTGAACCCATAAAGTTCTGATATTGCACGTATTTGATATATTGAGATCTATTGAAAGCATGGTTATTACATGTTTACATCTCAAGACATTGTCCCAGAGGTAGCAAAGAGTAGCTCCCCATATACTTATGATCTAGTTTCAGGATTTAAAGGCTTATATTTGTATTACTGGGATTTGTTGTCTGGTAGTTTATAAAAGACAGTGAGTTTCTGCTAAACAATTTTAGCTACCTGATAAGGTCTTTCCAGGTATCTAATAGCTACTAAATTTTTATTAGTAGTAGCCATAGGTTCTGTGGTTTTCATCATGTGCATTGATTCATTTATCTCTGCTCCCTAAGGATACTTTATACTGATTGAGTTCACGTTGCTGTTACCCATAGAGATCTTTTTAACTCTTCTCTTGGACCTTAACTGTTTAAAGGTTCCATTTAGAGAGCAAACAACTTTCAGTTATATTCCACAAATTTATTAATGGATGTGTACCTGTAAGCCTTTACTATTGCTTTGTAAAGTGAGGACTATTCCAAAAACACTTCTGTACATTTGAATCCTATTAATCATGTTATATGAGAACATATATCAATTATTTTCCTCTTTTTACGAAGAAATTTAATCCACCTATAGCACCTCTGGGGTAATGAATCCTGTGTTTTGTTATCATTGTCTATGTAACCCTGCTACCACCCAAGACTGGGTTAATTTTATAAAGCAACACCCCTGTCTTTTGTGCTATTTAAGGAAAGTGAAATATTACTCCTGATTGAGAAAATCCTGAGTGTGATCCCAAATACTTGTGTAAGAGAAATATTTCAGTTTGTTGCAGAGGTTTTGGGGGGTACTTCAAAGTCACACATGGGGATAGATGTTTCTGCAAGGGAGGGGGGAAGAGAGGGAAAGAGACAGACAGAGAGATACAGAGACAGAGACACCAAAAGAAAAAGAGAGACACATAGAGAGTCACATAGAGAGACAGAGAGACTTTTGGAGAGTAGACTGGAATTCTCAAGGATCAAGTATGGTTTCTTATAGAAGATAGGATTTTAACTGGGACTTGAGGGAAGGACTTGAAGGAAAAGTCAGAGGTGGAGACTAGGAGGGAGAGAATTCCAGGGATAAGGGACAGAAAATAAAAATGCCTGGAGTTGGGAGATGGAGTGTCTAGTCCAAGGACATTAAAGAGGCCAGTTTTACTGGATCAGAGTCCATGGAGAGAGAGACAGAGAGACAGAAAGACAGAGAGAGACAGAGATAGACACAGAGACATAGAAACTGACTTTTGAATAGCAGATTGGAGTTCTCTGATTCATTGACATATATGGCAGCCAGTTCAATCGTGTTTCTTGATTTCCAGGGTTTACAGTTATAAAGATTGCTAAATGGCAACTTCCCTGAGTGAAATATTTCCTCTTTCTTGATTTGAGCTATGATTTTATCACACTTCTCCCTCAAGAATTCATTTATTCTTGAATATTCTTTGGGATATTCTAATCTATAGAATTTTTCTGATTTCTATTTGATATTTTTTCTTGGACAAATGGATTTACTCACCATTTGCTCTTTATGTTGAGCTTTTGCACAACAAACACTTTGTGGGAAGGAATTAAGCTAGTGACTGTAAACTAAGGAGAACTCTCCTATTTAAGAGTTCAGGGAAGAGACATTCATTATGAACCTAAATCCACATCTCTAAACTAGAGACATTTGACAAGTAGCACATAGATTATCCCACATTCCTCCTGGAGACACAAAGACTGCTTAGCCTCAACAGTCCTGGACGTTGACTGTTTCATACTAACTGGTATGATAGCAGTTTAGTCATGGGTGTCCTCTTACTTTCTTTTTTTAATTTTATTTTAGATTCAGACACCAGACACAAATATAGAATAGAGAAAAGAAACAAATACATATTATAAACTTAAATATTGGAATTTAAATATAAAGTAAGAAAGAAAAAATACCATGTGCATAGTAGAATATGAGTCCATTCAAAATATGTAACAATAAATTTTCACGTCAAGGAAAGGCTGTATGATAAATACTACATGCTGTGTTGAAAACTGTCCATCTTTTCTTTGTTTCCTTGTAAGTTTCTTTTAATCTCTGCTGTGCATTTTTTATTTTGCTCTCTCCCCCACCTCCACACCAGAAGACTATGATTAAGTTTGGGTATGTTTTTCTATAGCTAGCATGCTCTCTGTCTCTGTCTGTCTGTCATATATAGACATACATACATGTACATACATATATGCATATGCACATACATATATGTCTATATAGACATATACACATATATAGACATAGATATATAAACACACATATATAGACATTTACTTTTCCAAACAAATTCTACTCCTGATAATTGTTTTTATGTTTGTGCATATATCTTGTTTCCTATACCTTCTGCATCCTCTACTTTACTTCTACCTGCTACCTTACCCTCCTATTACTTGCCTACCCCTTGCCAAGGATCCCCTATCCTCCCATTCCCATAAATCTAAACAACCTTTTATACTTCCCTTTCAGCTATTCCCTCACTCTCCCCTCTAAAGGTCCCTACCTTGTCCTCTCCCTTCTCCCTATCGCCCTACTGATTTATTTCCTCTGAATTTAGAAGACTTTGAAACTCTTCTAAATATAAATGTATTGTTCTCCCTTAAACCCCTTCCCTGTGAAAGGAGGTTACAAGAGCTACCAGTTGTCCTGCCCCATCTAATTCCCATGTATTGATTATTCCTCTTATACCTCATTTGTATAAAATACTCTTTTCAGCTATTGTGAAATGGTTCTACTTTTAATATTCATATCATAATTAGTTTTACCATAATCTTTCTTATGAGTTACCCAATTTTTAAAATATTTATTTCTAGTTTTTAACATTCATTTCCACAAGATTTTGAGTTCCAAATTTTCTCCACAGCTCTCCCCTCCCCACCACCCCAAGATGGTGTGCATTCTAATTACCTGTTCCCTTAATCAGCCCTCCCTTCTCTCAAGCCCCCACCTCTTATCTCCTACCCCCTTTTATTCTTTTAGGGCAAGATAGATTTCTATACTTGTATACATTGCCTGTATATATTATCCCTCAGTTGCATGTAAAAACTATTTTAGCATTTGTTTTTAAAATTTTGTGTTCCAAATTCTCTCCCTTCTTGCTTCCCCACCTACCCTCATTGAGGAGACAAGCAATTCAATATAGGTTATACATGTGTAGCTATGCAAAACACTTCCATCATAGTCATGTTGTGAAAGACTAACTATATTTCCTTTCATACTATCCTGTCCCCAAATTATTCTATTTTCTCCTTTGACTCTGTCCTTTTCAAAAGTGTCTGTTTCTGACTAAACCCTCCCCCCTTCTTCCCTCCTTTCTATCATCCCCCATCCTTTTCCCCCTTACTTTCTTATATAGTAAGATACACAACTGAATGTGTATGTTATTCTCTCCTTAAGCCAAATCTGATGAGAGTAAGGTCCACTCAATCCCTCACACCTCCTCCCTTTTCCCCTCCATTGTGAAACTTTTTTTCTTACCTCTCTTATGTGAGATAATTTACTCCATTCTATCTCTTCCTTTCTCCTTATCCCAATATATTCCTCTCTCACCCTTTAATTTTATTTTAAATATCATCCATTCATATTCAACTCATGCTGTTCCATCCATCCATCCATCCATCCATCCATCCATCCATCCATCCATCCAACTATCTATCCATCCATCTATCTATCTATCTATCTATCTATCTATCTATCTATCTATCTATCTATCTATATTCCCTCCAACTGCCCTAATATTGAGAAAGGTCTCATGTATTACAAATATCATCTTCCTTATAGGATTGTAAACAGTTCAGATTTAATAAGTCCCTTACTATTTATCTTCCCTGTTTACCTTTTCATGTTTCTCTTGATACTTTTTTTATTTGAAAGTCAAATTTTCTATCCAGCTCTGATCTTTTCCTTAAGAATAATTGAACTCGGGGGTGGCTAGGTGGCACAGTGAGTAGAGTGCCAGCCCTGGAGTCAGAAGGACCTGAGTTTGGATCTGGCCTCAGACACTTAACACACACAAACAAAAACCTAGCCCTGTGACCTTGGGCAAGTTACTTAACCCCAATAGCCCTCCAAAAAAAAAAGCAAAAAAAAAAAAAAAGAATAATTGAACTCTATTTCATTGAACATCTATTTTCCCCTGAAGTATACTCAGTTTTGGTGAGTAGGTGATTCTTGGTTTTAATCCTAACTCCTCTGACCTCCGGAATATCATATTCCAAGTCCTTCAATCCCTTAATGTAGAAGGTGCTAGGTCTTGTGTTGTACTGATTGTATCTCCACCATACTCTAACTGTTTCTTTCTGGTTGTTTGTGACATTTTCTCTTTGACCTGGGAACTCTGGAATTGGGCTGCAATATTCCTAGGAATTTTTCTTTTTCCATTTGGGTTGGGTTTTTTTTAAGGTATCATTTTCTTCAGTATTTTTGGGTCTCCTGATGAATTTTCTTGCATCACTGTCCTTTCTCTTCCCAATTTTGCCTCTACTTCTACTTGCCCAAGGTCGCATGACTAGTATTTGTGTGTTAAGTGTCTGAGGCCAGATTTGAACTCAGGTACTCCTGACTCCAGGGCTGGTGCTCTATCCACTGTGCACCTAGCTGCCCCAAATTTTACTTGATTTTTAAAATTCCTTTTGAGCTCTTCCATGGCCTGTGACCAATTCATATTTTTCTTGGAGGATTTTGATGGGGTTTTGACTTTGTTGTCTTCTTCTTGGTATATGCTCTGAGTCTTCTTTGTCACCAAAGTAAGACTCTATAGTCTGACATTTTTTTACACTGCTTGCTCATCTTCTCAGTCAAATACTTTACTTTCTAGCTCTTTTTCAGGATAGGTCTTTGCTTCCAGTGGGGTTGGGAGTAGGGGGTGGGAGTCCTGGGGGATACAAGAATTCAGGGATTTTGTATTAATTACTTGACCCCCCACAGTCTGTGGGCTTAGAGCTCTGGAAGCAGCAGTTGCTGCTGCCACCACCACCACCACTTCTGCTGCCCTGGGGCTAGGGTCAGACCCCAGTCAGACCACACTCCTCTTTCCCCCAGGTCCCACAGAGTTTTCCCATTGACCTTCTATGCTGTCTTTGGCATTTGTAAGTTGAGAAGTCTATAAACCCCCACAGCTGCCAGTGATTCAGTGCCCTGTGGTCTGGTCCTGCCCTGTCTGTGCCAGTGAAGTCTATGACAGACTATGCTCCACCCCCAGTCTGGTGCAATAGACCCTTTCTGTGAGTTTTCCAGGCTTTCTTTGGTTGGAGATGTGTTTTGCTCTGTCATTTTGTGGGTTCTGCAGCTCTAAGATTTACTTATAGGCATTTGGAGAGGTTTGGGGGAGAGCTCAAGCAAGTTCCTGCTCTTATTCCTTCTTGGTTCTGCCCCTGAGCTACCCAATTATTAATAAGAATTTTAGATATATATTTTACATTTTATACATCTAAAAAGTAAATGGTCAATCCTTATTGAATCCCTTATAATCAGTCTTTGGAATGCACTTTATATTTTTTTTGGCTCTTGTATGTCAAATCTTCTTTCAAGTGCAGTTTTTTTTTCAATAAAATCTTGAAAGTTGATCAAACTTCTTTTTTTTCCATTCAATATTATGCTTAACTTTGCTGGTTATGATATTTTCAGCCAGAGTCCCAGTTATTTAGCTCTTTGATATATAGTTTTTAAAGACCGGTGGTTCTTTAATGTCTCTGCTGCAAGGTCTTATATGATTCTAATTGTGGGATCATCATACTTAAATTATTTTATTCTTGTTGGTTTTAATATTTTATCCTTGCGCTGGGGGTTTCAGAATTTGACTATGTTATTCCTATGAATTTTCCTCATAGGATCATTTTTAAGTGGTGATTGATGAATTTTTTTTTCTATTCCTACTTTCTTCCCTTGTTCTAATGCTTCAGGAAAACTTTATTTAATTATATTTTATATTACTGTATCAAGATTCTTTTTCAGATTATAACTTTCAGTTGATACAAATATTTTTATGTTTTCTCTTCTTGATCTCTTCTCCAAATCTGTTGTTTTTCTTGTGTTTCACTTTTTCTTCTATTTTCATTATTCATATTTTAATTATTTCTTGATCCCTTATAATTTCACTGTTTAACCTTACCCTATTCTAATTTTCAAGGTGTCATTTTATTCCTTAAGATTGTGGATCTCGACCTTCTGGGAATCAAGATGGCAGAGCAAGCAATAAGTCATTCTTACTGTTCCTTACTGACATTGAAAAACCCAGAAAATACTGCCTCAGGAAAAATTCTGCAACAGTGGAGCTAGCAGAAATATGGAATGCAGTAGTTTTTTAGCTTGAGAGTCTGGAGGGATTAACTGGAAAGGTCCCTTTTGCTGTGGCTGAAGGTAATCAGTATAGGGAGGTGTTTGGGCAAGCCAGCAACAAGCCTCAGAAGACCAGTGTGAAATCCTGAGCCCCACAGTGGAGGAGTAGGCAAGGGACAATACAAGGATCCTTTGCAGGCCTTCACACAGCCAGGTGAATTGGCAGACACTGATGTGGATGGGCTTCCACCAGTGGTTGAGTCTACCTGTGCTTTATCACAGCCATAGGGGAGGAGGAGACCTCCAGAGGCCAGATTTCAACACCCCTACAACTTAAACTGTAAGCTTCAGTGTAACCCCAGGGAAATGCAAAAAGACCCCACCTAGCCTTGGCACATTGTTATGCACAAGCAGCTTTCCAGAGGATGGCTGCTTTGAACAGCTTTTAAAGTTCTGATTACATAAGATAGTGAACACTCTATTCAATAACAATTCAGAGCAAAACATTCACAAAGAATAAAGGTACAGCATGCACAATGTTACAACTTATCACAGAAAATCAAAATATAGCATTTACAATGACTTATCACTAAAATAGCCACATAATTTTCACCAAAGTGGTCACAATAGTTTTCAACAGAGTACAATCGTTTAATAACTCAATCATTCAATCATCTTTAAGGAGGTTTGCCTCCTTAAAGGTCACAAAATACAATAGTCCAAGTTCTCCACTCATGTGAACACTAATTTACAAATCAGTCACTATTCAGTCATCAGTCACTACTCAATCATCAGTTACTACTCAGTCATTAGTCACTACTCAATACCCTCTCACAGGGTAGTAGAAAATACAAAGGTCATCCACCCCATGGTCACAAGTAAATAACAATCTTCTCAGTCAGTACACAATATCCAAGTTTGACTCAAAGCTGGCTCTCAGCTTCCATGCTTCCTCTTCCATGTTACCAGCTCCAGCTGTCATCTGGGTTCAAAGGCAGGCAGCTCCCAGTTCCTTGTCCAGTTCTTCATACAGTTCCCATTCCAGATTGATGTTCAAAGTGTCCAGTCTACTTCAAGTCCTTCACAGTCCTGTTTCTGGAAAGACAAAGCTTAACAGAGCCACAATAATATTCATGCACATTGCCAGCACCATCATCAATTCACTATCTGCCTGTGGAATCAACTCAGACCCACCAAAAAGTCTGAGAATGCAACACAAATCATCAACATAGAAATCAAAACTGACCTAAAAACAAGGTCCAAGAGATCAGAACAAATCATCAATAAAGTTCCAGGACCTCCACAGCCCTCCTCCAGGACTTCTGTAAACATACAACCAGAAAATCCTCTTTCAGGGCTTCCAGTAAGGTCCCAGGGCTTCTGTACAAAGCATCACAAACAAACATCAACACAAAAAGATCAGACAAACCAAGTGCTGGGATACAGAAAGTTTTCTCCTTCCTGATTCTGCCACCACAAGAGTCTTCTACTCAGTTCCTGCTGCCTCTAGGCCTGGGGCTCTCCTTATATTGTCATTAGCACCTCCCCCAGGATATTGCAAGTTCTAGAGTTCACAAGTAGAGTTCACATGTTCTGTTTCTTAACAGACTGGAACAAGGTGTTAATTTAATCGCAGAAACAAGGTGTGAACCACTTCTCTGCTTGCCATTACACACATATTAGCCAGCTCCCACTCAGTACTAGGCAAGCTACAGCATTATATAGCTTCCACCTACCAGAACCAGAAGGCACAATATACAAAGCCAATAACCAGGCCTCTAATCCCCAGCACAAGTGTGGGACAGAGTTCCCAATACCCCAAAAGCAAGGAGGCACTTTAAAAGCCAGGGAATAGGCAATCACAATGAGCAAAAAGCAATTTAGAAAAGCAAAAATCATTGATGCTTACTATGGGGACAGGGAAGATCAAAATACAAATTCAGAAGAGGACAGCATTGACACTATACCCACATATGAAATGTAAAAGGGATTATGAACTGGTCTCAATCCCAAAAATAATTCTTGGAAAAGCTCAAGAAGGATTAGATTCCCTTAAGAATACAATTGAAAATGGAAAAAAAATCACTTAAGATAAATAAAAAATAAAATTGGTAAAATGGATGAGGAGGTACAAAAGCTAACTGAGGAAAAAAAAATAATTAAAAATGAGAATTCGTGGCACAACTAGTTGGTGAAGTGAATAGAGCACCAGCCCTGGGGTCAGGAGGTCCTGAGTTTAAATCCAGCCTCAGACACTTAACACTTACTAGCTATGTGACCTGGGCAATTCACTTAACCTCAATTTCCATCCCTTCTCCCTCCAGGAAAAAAAATGAGAATTGTGCAAGTAGAAGCTAATGAATCTATGAGGCATTAAGAATCAGTCAAACAAAATCAAAAGAATGAAAAAATAGAATAAAACATAAAATATTACATTGGAAAAAAATTACATGGAAAATAAATTCAGAAAAGATAATTGAAGAATTAATGCTCTCATGGAAAGCCATGAAGAAAACAAGAGCCTGGGCAGTATCTCTCAAGATATCATCAAGGAAAAATCCCTGAAGGTCCTAGAAGCAGAAGGTAAAATAGTTATCAAAAGATCACTTCCTTTAAAGAGATCCCAAATTGAAAATATCATGGAATACTACAGCCAAGTTTCAGAATTGTCAGATCAAGAAGAAAATACTGGAAGTAGCAAGAAAGAAACAATTCAAATATCATGGAACCACAGTCAGGATTACACAGGACCTTGAAGTTTCTATAGTGAAAGATTCGACATCTTGGAATGTCCAATGTAAGGCAAAGGAGTTTGGATTATAACCAAGGATCAATTACCCAGTAAAACTGAGGATAATCTTTCAAGGAAGGAGAGGGACATTCAATGACAGAAGGGATTTCCAGACCTTTCTGATGAAAAGACCAGAGCTCAATGGAAAATTTGATCTTCAAATACAAAATTCAACAGAGGCATAAAAAGATAAACAGGGAAAAAGAAAACAACAACAACAACATATTATTATTCAATAAGGGCAAACTGTTTACATCTCTACACGGGAAGATGATAATTGTAAATCTTTAGTATTATATATTTATTTCAACATTTAAAAGGGATATACATAAACAGAGGGTATGGGTATAAATTTACTAATGTGATGCTAAAACACTTAATTAAGGGGTGTAAAGGGATTGTAATGGGAGAAGAGGAAAAGAGGAGGCAGAAAAGTATAAACTCCATCACAGGAAGGGAAACAAAAAATATTATAGTAGTGGGAAAGAAGGGAGGGAGGTTAGCATTGTTCAAAATTTACTCCTGTAGGATTTGATTCAAGGAAGGAATAACATACTCAGTTAAGTTTAGAAATTTAACTTGCGACACACAAATTTCAAACAATGTGAAAGGGAGCCCCGAACAATTTCTGGAGCCACAGCACCCACAGAACTGCACAGAGAAGCTAACCTCCTGCTGAGGACAGCCCAGCAGCCCTGCAGGGAGCAGCCAGCGCAGCTCTCTGAGAGCAGACAGCACAGCGCGCTGGGAACCGACAGCGCAGCCCGCAGAGCCGAGCCCAGGTCCGCGGTTTTAGCCCCAGGGTGGCCGGGCCTTCAGCTGGCTGGTGGAACCCCAGAACACCAGCAATTGTGGCGATTCCAGAATTATCAGCACAGATATGCCTAGGACAAAGTGAGAGGTTAATGCCCTATGGACTTTGGGACCAGTATTTGGGGAACACGCGGCTTCCTCCCCTGGGGCCAAAAAGCAGCTGAAGAAACAGCTGCACAGAAGCCATTTTGCAGCTTCAGTAGTGGCTCTAGCTCCTGGTCTGCGAACTGTAGGAAGATCCAGCAATCAGTCTGGGGGTTAATCGATTTTGTTTTAAACTGCCTGGATCTGGATTGTGGTCTGGGGGGGAAGTTTGGGGTGGGTATCCAACTTTCCAGAGTGGGTGGAGGCTTTACAGAGGCCCCCCAACTGGCAGAGTTGTGAAGACCCCACGTTTGGGCGGAAGCTCCCCTGTCTGGTGGCAGAGTCCTACTGTGGCAACAAGCCCAAAAATCAAGTAATTAAGTGGCAACATGCCTAGGCAAACGAAACAAAACAAACAGAAAAGTTCAACATTGGACTCCTATTTTAGGGGCAAAGAGGCTCAAAGGATGGATGAGGACTGTGAGGTCAGAACTCCTGCACCAAAAGCCCCAAATGAAAATACAAGCTGGCTACAGGCCATAGAGGACCTTAAGAAGCAGATAAGAGAAGTGGGGGAAAATTTGGGAAGAGAAATGAAAAAGATGCAAGAAAAGTATGAAATGACAGTCAGCAGCCTGACTGAGGAAAATAACACCTTAAAAAATAGACTAACTCAAATGGCAAAAGAGGCTCAGAAAGGCAATGAGGAGAAGAATGCCTTAAAAAGCCAACTTTAATAGATGGAAAAAGAATCTCAAAAGCTCACTGAGGAGATTCATTCCTTCAGAGTTAGACTGGAGCAAATGGAAGCTAGTGACTTTATGAGAAATCAAGATACTATTAAACAGATCCAAACAAATGAAAGAATAGAAAGCAATGTGAAATATCTCATGGGAAAAACTACTGACCTGGAAAATAGATCCAGGAGAGATAATTTAAAAATTATTGGACTACCTGAAAGCCATGATCAAAGAAAGAACCTAGAAATCATCCTTAAAGAAATTCTCAAGGAAAACTGCCCTGATGTTTTAGATCCAGAGGGCAAAATAGAGGTTGAAAGAATCCACAGACCACCTCCTGAAAAAGATCCCCAAAAGAAAACTCCCAGGAATATTATAGCCAGGTTCCAGAATCCCCAGATCAAGGAGAAAATACTACAAGCAGCCAGGAAGAAACAATTTCAACATTGTGGAAACACAATCAGAATAGCCCAGGACCTGGCAGCTTCTACACTGAGGGATCGAAGGGCATGGAATATGATATTCCAGAGGGCAAAAGAGCTGGGAATGAACCCAAGGGTCACCTACCCAGCAAAACTGAGTATTTTGTTTCAGGGGAAAATGTGGTCATTCAGTGGAATAGAGGACTTTCAAGCATTCTAGATGAAAAAACCAGAGTTGAATAGAAAATTTGACATTCAGACACAAGAAGCCAGAAATGCTTGAGAAGGTAATCAAGGAAAAGAAATCAAAAGGAACTTATCAAAGTTGGACTATTTACAGTCCTACATGGAAAAACAATAACTGTGTTTGATGAAACCTTTCTCATTATGAAAAAAATTAAAGAAGGGTACATGGCATATGTTCACAGGTATCCATGGATAGAGGGCACAGGTTGAACTTGATGGGAAGGGATGATTATTATTTTTTGGAGGGCAATTGGGGTTGGGTGACTTGCCCAGGTTAACATGGCTGGGTTTTTGTTTGTGTGTTGGGTGTCTGGGGCTGGATCTGGGCTCGGGTCCTTCTGGCTCCAGGGCTGGCTCTCTGCTGGCTGCTCCACCTAGCTGCCCCAAGGAAGGGATGATTCTTAAGGGGTGAAGTCAAGAGATGAGAGAGGAAAGTGGCAAGAGGAGATGGAGAGAGACAGGGTAGGGCAAACTATCTCATGTAGAAGAGGCAAGGAGAAGTAGTTGCAGGGGAGGGGAAGAACAGGAAGGAAAAAAGGCAAAAGCATATTCTCATTGAAGTTGGCTCAAGGATAGAATCACATACATACTAAATGGAATATCTTACCCTCACTCACTCTCCTGAGTAGGGGAAAAGGGGATTGAGAGGGGGGATGATGGAGGGGAGGGCATTCTGGGGAGAGGGGAGGTTAGAAGTACTCACTATCAAAGAGGGACAGGATCAAAGTAGGGAATGGACCAGGTGGGAGGTGAGACAGGTGGGAGGGAAATATAAGCAGTCTTTTACAATATATCTACTATGGTAATGTATTGCATAGATATACATATACAACACATACTGAATTGCTTATCTTCTCAGAGGGAGTGGGTGACAAGGGAGAAAGGGAATGGATCTGAAAATCAAAGTTTTAAAATTAAATGTTTCATAAGATGTCCAGACAGGGGGGCTCAGAGATTCACCTTGCCCTAATGGCAAAGTCGAAGGGGGTATGGGAGAAGATATGGGAGAGAGCAGATTGGATCAGGGGATATCTAGTGGGACTGCTATTCTGGGGTGGTGGGTAGGGAAAAATGGGGGGAAAATGTAACTCATAATCTGGTGGAAATGAATGATGTAAACCAGAAGTTAATAAAGCATTTGTTTAAGTAAAAAAAAAAAAGAAATTTAACTTGCCCAACAAACAGTAGGAGGAGAAAGGGAAAACAAAAGGGATAGTATATTTAGAATGGGGGGAAGAAGTAGTAAGGGAAAAGGGAAAGGGAAAGAAGGAAAAGAAAGAAAGAAAAGAGGGGCTGATAGAAAAGAAGGGAAGATGGAAGGAAGCAGTGGTCAAAAGCAAAATTTTGAGGAGGGAAACGGAGAACTGAGAAATATAGGTATAATGGTGGGTGGGGCAGGATGGAGAGAAAGACAAGATAGTAATAATAACTGAATGTGAATGGGATAAACTCCCCCATAAAAGAGAAGTGGATAGCAGTATGGATTAAAAACTGTAATCCCACAATATGTTGTTTACAGAAAACACATTTGAAACAGGGTGATACATACAGGGTAAAGGTAAGAGGCTGTTATGCTTCAGATAAAGAAAAAAAAATAGGGGTAGCCATCCTAATCTCAGGCAAAGTAAGAGCAAAAATAGATCTAATCAAAAGAGATAAGGAAGGAAACTATATCCTGTTAAAAGGCACCATAGACAATGAAGTAACATCATTACAAGTTAAGGGAGTTACAGCAAGAAACAGAGAGCAAAACTATGCTATTGGAGGACCTCAACCTCCCCTTCTCTGAACTTGATAAATCTAACCTCAAAATAAACAAGAAAGAAGTTAAGGAGATGAATAGAATTTTAGAAAAGGTAGATATAGTAGAAAATATAATGGCGATAGAAAGGAACATACCTTTTTTTCAATGGTACATGGCAAATGCACAAAAATTGATCATGTACTAGGGCATAAAACTTCACAATCCAGTGCAGAAAGGCAGAAAGGCAGAAATCCTGTTCAGATCATGAAGCAATGAAAATTATATGCAATAAAGGACCATGGAAAGATAGACCTAGAATTTATTAAGAAACCAAATAATCCAATCCTAAATAATGTGTGCGTCAAATGACAAATCATAGAATTAATCAATAACTTCATTCAAGAGAATGACAATAATGAGAAAACATACCAAAACTTGTGGTATGTAAACAACACAGTTCTTACAAGACGTTTTCTATCTGAATGCTTATGTGAATAAAATAGAGAAAGAAAAGATTAATGAATTGGGCATGCAAATGAGAAAGCTAGAAAAAAGAACAAATTAAAAATCCTTAATTAAATATCAAATCAGAAACACTGAAAACCAAAGGAGAGATCAACAAAATTGAAATCAAACAAACTATTGAACTCACAAATAAAATTTAGACCTGGTTTTATGAAAAAATAAAATAAAATTGATAAACCTTTGGTTATTTTGATTTAAAAAAAGAAAGAAGAAAACCAATGTACCAGTATCAAAAGTGAAAAGGGTGAACTCACCCCTAATGATGAAAAAATTAAGACAATGATTAGAAATTATTTTACCCAACTGAAAGCTCATAAATTTGACAATCTTAGTGAAGGAGTTTTACCAAAATATAAATTGCTCAGATTAACAGAAGAGGAAGTAAAATACTTAAATAACCCCATCTCAGAAAAAAAAAAATTGAAGAAGCCATCATTGAACTCCCTAGGGGGAAAACAAAAGTCCAGGGCCAAATGCATTTACAAGTAAATTCTATCAAACAATTAAGGGACAACTAATTCTAATACTATATAAACTACTTGAGGAAATTGATGAAGGAGTCTTACCAAATCCTTTTTATGATACAAATATGGTACTGATACCTAAACCAGGAAGAATCAAAACAGAGAAAGAAAATCATAGACCAATTTCCCTATTGAATATAGATGCAAAAATTTTAAAGATAGCAAAAAGATTACAGCAACTTATCATGAGAATAATATGCTTTGATCATGTAGGATTTATATGTGGAATGCAGGGCTGGTTCAATATTAGGAAAACTATCAGCATAATTTGTCATATCAACAACAAAACTAAAAGAAACCATATAATTATCTCAATAGATGCAGAAAATGCTTTTGACAAAACACAGCACTCATTCCTATTAAAAACACTAGCAACCATAGGAATAAATGGAGTTTTCCTTAAAATGATAAGTAGCATCTACCTAAAAGCATCAGCAAGCATTTTATGTAATAGAGATAAGCCAGATGCATTTGTACTAAGGTGGGGAATGAAACAAGGCAGTCCATTATCATCACTGTTATTCAATATAGTACTAGAAATTTTAGCCTTAGCTATAAGAGGAGGAGAAAAAAAATGAAGGAATTAGAGTAGGCAAAAAAGAAACTAAGCTATCATTCCACAGATGATATGATATACTTACAGAATCCTAGAGAATCAAGTGAAAAGTTACTTGAAATAAATAACAGCTTTAGCAAAGTTGCAGGATATAAAATAAACGCACATAAGTCATTAACATTTTTATATATTACTAAGAAAGCCCAACAGAAAGATAGAGAAATTCCATTTAATGTTACTGTAGACATTACAAAATATTTGGGAATCTACTTGCCAAAACAAACTGAGGAACTATATGAACATAGATACAAAACAGTTTTCACACAAATGAAGTCAGATCTAAATAATTAGGAAAATATCAGTTGCTCATTCATAGGCTGAGCTGATATAAAAAAAAAATGACAATTCTACTTAAGTTAATGTACTTTGTCAGTGCCATACCACTCAAACTACCAAGAATTATTTTATAGAGTAAGAAAAAATAATATCAAAATTCATCTGCAAGAACAAAAGATCCAGAATATCAAGGGAATCAATGAAAAGAAAGGCTAGGGAAGGTGAACTAGCCATACCAGATCTTAAATTGTATTATAAAGTAGTTATCATCAAAATCACTTGGTACTGGCTAAGAAATAGATGGGCACATCAGTGCAATAGGTTAAGTACACAAGACACAGCAGTCAATGATTATAGTAATCTACTGTTTGATAAACCAAAGACCCCAGCTTCTGGGATAAAAACTGACTATTTGACAAAAACTGCTGGGAAAACTGGAAAATAGTATGACAGAAACTGGACATCGACCGATATCTGACACTGTTTCCCAAAATAAAGTACAAATGTTAGATATAAAGGCTGATTGTATAAAAAAAACTAGGGGAACAAGGGACAGTTTATCTACCAGATCTATGGAAAATGGAAGAATTTATGACTAAACAAGAGATAAAGAAAATTATGAAATTCAAAACTGATGATTTTGATGACATTAAATTTAAAAGATTTTGCACAAAGACAAGGCCACCAAGAACAGGCAGTTTTCAGAGGAAAAAAATAAAGCTATCTCTAATCATAAGAAAAAATGTTCTAAGTCACTATTGATTAGAAAAATGCAAATCAAAACAACTCTGATCTACCTCATCACACCCATCAGAATGACTAACATGACAAAAACAGGAAAATTATACCTGTTAGAGAAGATGTGGGAAAAGTAGAATACTAATTCATTGTTGGGGAGTTGTGAACTGATCCAATCACTCTCTGGAGCAATTTGAAACTATGCCCAAAGGTTGATAAAAATGTGCAAACCCTTTGATCCAGCAATACCAGTTCTAAGGCTGTATCCCAAAGAGATCATAAAAATGGGAAAAGGATCCACATGTACAAAAATATTTATAGGAGCTCTTTTTGTGGTGGCCAAGAACTGGAAATTGAGGAGATGCTCATCAACTGGGGAATGGCTGACCAAGTTGTGGTACATGAATGTAAGAGAATACTATTGTGGTATAAAAATGATAAATAGGATGACTTCAGAAAAAACCTGGAAATATTTATATGAGCTGATGCTGAGTGAAATGAGCAGAACCAAGAGAACATTGTTCATAGTAATAGCCACATTGTATGATGACTGACTTTGGCAGACTTAACTCTTCTCTGCAATGCAAGGACTAAAACAATACCCAAAGACTCATGATGGAAAATGCCATGCACATCCAGAAAAAAAATATGGAGTCTGAATTCAAATAGAGGCAGACTATTTTCATTTCATTTTTTTGTTTTTTCTCTTACTCCTATTCATTCTAATTCTTCTATACAACATGACTGATGTAAAAAATATGATTTAATAGGAATGTATACAAAAAGCCTATAAAGGATTGCATATTGTTTTGGGGAATGGGAGGGGAATAAAATTTAAAACTTTTGTAAGTGAAAGTTGAAAAGTAAAAATAAATAAATTAACTAAGAAAAACTTTTGGATCTCCTTTTCTAAGTGATTGACTTTCTTTTCATGATCTTCTTAGATTATTCTAATTTTTTTTTTAATTTTTTCTCCATCTCTGTCACCTGATTTTAAAAGTTTAAAGATTTTCTATGATTTTTTTCTTTTTTTTGTGCAGGGGACCATTTGACATTACTCTTTGGGGTTTTCTTTACTTCAATATCCTCTGAAGATGAACCCTGGTCTTCTCTATTTTCATAATAGCTTTCTATGGCTGGATTCTATCTCCTTTGGCTATGCATTTCTGTTTGTGTGTGTGTGTGTGTGTGTGTGTGTGTGTGTGTGTGTGTGTGTGAATAGCTTAATTTTTGTAGTCATCTCTAGTACTGTGGTATGGGGTCTAGTGCTTCTTGCCCCAGATCTTCAGTTCTCCCCTCTAGCCTGGGACCAGAGCCAAACCTTCAACCTCCCATATGTTCCCACAGTAAATGGCTTTCTGCCCCACTGCTTCTGCACTCACTGGTCATATGCTGTTTCCTTCTCTCCCCCACTGCCACTGCTTTTTGCAGCACAACTGGGTCTGGCATTCCTTGTCAGCAGAGGTTTGCTCCATCTTTCTGGACTCAAATGCCTAACTCCCTCACTCTCCCTGAGGTTAAAGTTCCCATGACTGGAAAAAGGCAGCCTCTCAAAACAAACTAACCCTAGGGCTTCCTGCTCTGTGTTAAAGTGGATTCTAGCCTGGAGGTGTTTACTTTTCAAGGGGACTAAACCTTCTTCCCTGGATTTTTCTTCTAATCTCAAATTCCCCAATAGGGATGACCCCAATTGTGTCCCTATTCTTATGTATTTTACCCACATTTCACTCACCTTAAAGTGCTATATTATCTCTTTTTGGGGGGAAAATCTTGCGAGCTCTGAATTTTCTGACCTATTTGCCATCTTCCTAGAATCCTCCCTGTCCTCTTACTTTGAAAGTACTTGAACTTCCTTGCTAAGGTGAGACATAAGATAATTTAGATAGCCCTATACACATAAACATTAGGAGACTGAAATATGAATAAAAAAGAACTATTGACTTGATGGGGTAAATGTAGGGTTTTGTGATTTTTTATTTGAAGTGAATTTCTGTGAGTCAAGAATTGATCATTTACATGATCAAAGTAGAGAAAAGAGGGCTATAGTAATTTAAGAACATGACAGGAACCTCAGAAGAATTGAGGACCCAGCAGATATTCTGAAAAAACTGCTCTGTTGGATCTGTGGAAGTTAGAAACTGTCAGCTTATAAAAGGCTTCAATTGAATGATTCCTGATTGGTAGTAGATAGAATTGACCAAAACCTTCAATGACACTTATTGTCTTTTATTGCCACGGCAACACCTAAAATAGGAGAGAGGTGAAACTACACATAAAAGGCTTTTGCTCTCTGTTACCAACTCTGACTTGAAAAGGGAAAGCATAGGGTGCTTTAGAGGTCTTTTGGCGTCCTTCTGAACTGGCAGCATTTCTTGGCTGGTCTGAAGACCAGCTGAACTGTGTTACTGTGAGCTCTAGCTTTGGACAGTGAAACATCTGGGTAAGTGAATTTTTGTGACATTGGTGTGTATAGCCCAAAGAAGACAGTTTGATGAGCTTAGTAGTTCTCTGATTTAAAAAGAGCCAATCATCACATGGAGGCAATATTTTCAAATACCCCTTTAAGGGTGATTGCCCATTAAAAGAATTTGCAAATACTAATTTTGAGTAGAGATGAGGATATGCCCAGCTGGCAAGTGGTTGGTGGTAATAGTCAGTGAGATCAATGAATGGAGAAGCAGTTGTGTGTGTTTGCAGTTATTACTGAAAAAACTAATAACATCAAAATCTGCAGTCCAGAGTTGTGAGTTACATTAAGCACGTGTATTTTCCTCATCCATATGTTTCCCTATCAAGTTTGTATCAGTGTGAACCCATCCTCTACAGATTCTTATTGAATTCTTGGGAGAATATGATACAGACCTATATGTACACCGGGAAATATTTTGGCATGTATCTATTGACTTTTAATAACATCTATGGAATTTATCCATAGGTATCCTGTGATTTCTTTGGCCATTTTGTTAAATAAATGGAAATGTTTTATCTGAAAGTGTCATTTTAAGTAGCTGGTTCTATACATATCATGTACTAACTGGGTGTCCTACCTTATAAATGGTTAGATGAACAGTTAGAATATCAATCAGATGGGAGCATAAGATCTATAGTGGAAGGAGGGCAAATATAATTCACTTTAACAGGATTATCTACAGGGCTTTGAGAGAGACAATGAGTGTAACTTTGTGGTTTTATCTTGACAGAGTGAGGGCTTCTTGGAGTGATCACCCAACCTCAGGAAGTAGTGGCTACATACATACTTCTGACAAGGTGTAGTATCTATTATTTGATATTGTGAAGGTCTATATCAAAGGACACTCCAGGTTCACTCTGATGGTATGCATAAGTATGCATCTATCCTATCATGTACATCTGAGAATATGGGGTCTTTTGCCTTATGACTGATAAGCAAATCATTAAGCCCTGCCTGAAATGAAACTTCTCTTTAATTATCTTCTTCAAGACTATTATTAAATAAAAAGAAAATGTTAACTATATCTAAGTCAGTTAATCACTTTTCTAGGTTCAAAACTTGGACATTTTGAAATATCACTGACTCTTAATGAAATAAATATCTTTTATGCCTATCTTATGCTGATCTTCTTATGCTCTTCTGCTACTCTGAATGGTATTTCTTCACCCATGTCACATGATCTGAATTTTTCCTAAGATTTCATGGAGTATAGATAATCTTATTTTTGGCATTTTTATGGATACCCCTTTTTAAAATTTTATTTATTTTATTCTGAATTTAAATAATTTAAATAATACAAACATTTCCACAATATAGTAGAATTCAAGAAAAGATGATTGTACAAGAAACTGCAAATTGATTATAAATAACTTGCTGGTACTTTTAAATTTGTACTAAATTTATCATGTAACTCTTTTTTCCCTTTTTTTGTTCCTTCCCCCCACTCTAGAAATGGCTACCATTAGGCATAAATATGTATGTCTACCTATCTAAAACCATTTTACATATTTCTATTTATCAGTTCCTTCTCTGTATATATAATGTTCCTTCATATGTCCTTTGTAGCTAATTTGTATATTTATAATGGTCAAAATGATTTATTCGCTCAAAATTATTTTTAAAACAACATTGTCACTATATATAATGTTTTCTTTTTCTAATTATGCTCTTCACTATTTCATGTAATAATGGTTTTTCTAATCAAACCTATGTTTTTTTTCTAAAATCATACCTTTTGAAATATTCCCATTATATATATATATATATATATATATATATATATATATATATATATATATCTCCAATAGCACCCTCCATTGAAACAGAGTATGATCAACTAGAATAAACTAACACATTCACCATGTCTGAAGAATATGTTTTATTCAACAAGCATAATCAATTTCTTCTCAGAAAGAGGAAGACATATTTCAACATCAGTCTTCTGGTTTGGTCATTCGCAGTGAAAGAAATTTTGATATTTTCTAGTGACATTATTGTGACTACTGTGTTCATTGTTCTCTTGGTTCTGTTTATTTTCTTTACATCAGTTCATAAAAATACATTCAAGTTTTGCTGTTTCTGTTATGCATAATTATTTATAGTGCAACATTATTTCATTGCATTAACATTTTACATTTTTTCAGCCATTCCCTAAGAGAGGGGCATCTCCTGAGTATTTATTGCTACTAGGAATGGGCAGGTAGATGTGAGAGTATTTATTAAGTGCATACTATGTGCCAGGAAATGTGTTATGCACTTACAAATATTATCTCATTTGATATTCACAAAAGCCTTGTGAGGAAGGTACATTTATTGTTCCTCATTTACAGTGGAAGAAACATACAAAAAGAAGTTAAATGATTTGCCCAGGGTAACACAGATAGGGACTGAGGAGGCTGGATTTGAACTCAGATCTTCCTGAGAAACTATATTCTACCCACTGGTGCCACCTAGCTGCCAAGCTATAAGACTACATTCAAATCCTTTATTCTAGAAAAAGACAATTTTCACTTAATGTTCGTTCATAACACCAAGTTCAATTCCAAAAGCAGCAGGGTCTGTTGAATGAATCTGAATCTTCATTACTGCTAATATGGGTCACAAAAGTCATTCCTCGTGGTCTCGAAGCTGGTTGACTGTCAACAAAACCCAAAAATGGATTCTGCCTCCAGACTTCCTGATGAATCAGTTTCCTGACATTTCAAAATTGAAAATATTTTAGTCATCTTGAATCTCCATCTAAAAGATAGGAAAGAATATACACAACAGAGAAAGAAGCAAGATCAGGGCCCCATATTCTTAGCTTCATGCCAGCTCTGAGTGAAAAAGAATTATGGCCCCTCTCCTACCTAGAGGCCCTCAGCATCTTATACTTCTCCAATCTAGCAAGTCAAGAAATGGAGAGTGGCCTAGTTGACCAACATATTTTTAATGCACTGCACTTCAGACTCTGTGGACAGTAGCAAAAGTTTCTCTTCTGGGGGGCGGAGCTAAGATGGCGGGGTAGAAACAGCATGTCCAAGCCACTCTTCCCCCAGATCACCTCCAAACTATGTAAAAGGGGACTCTGAACAACTTCTGGAGCCCAAGCACCCACAGAACAACACAGAGAAGCTAACCTCCCACTGAGGACAGCCCAGCAGCCCTGCAGGAAGAACCAGTGCAGTGCGCAGTGCGCAGTGCCGGCAGTGTGTAGAGCTCAGGGAGCTCCTGAGTCGGTTTTAGACCCAGGGTGGCAGGGGCAGCAGCCGGCTGAAGGGACCCCAGAACACCAGCAGCTGTGGGGACTCCAGAATTATCAACATAGACATGCCTAAGACAAAGTGAGAGGTTAGTGCCCTATGGACTTTGGGACCAGTATTTGGGGAACGTGTCGGCTTCCTCCCCTGGGGGCTAGCTGCTGAGGAGACATGCCATTTTGTAGTTTTCAGAGGCAGCTCCAGCTCCTGGCCTGCAAATTGTAGGGAGATCTAGCAATCAGACTCGGGGGGGGTGGGGGTGGGTAATCGCTTTTGCTTTAACCTCCCTGGATCTGGATTGCGATCTGGGGTGGAGGTCATGGGTGGGTTTCCAGCTTGCCAGAAACAGAAGTTGCCCCCCACACACACACACGTGGGGTGAAAGTTCCTGCCTGGCACCAGGCCATACTGTGGCAACAAGCCCAAAAGTCAAGTAATTAAGTGGCAACATGCCAAGGCAAAGGAAACAAATTAAACAGAAAAATGCAACCTTAGACTCCTACTTTGGGAGCAAAAATGATCGAAGCATAGAGTGAGAGGATGACTGTGAGGTCAGACGTCCTGCTCCAAAAGCCCCAGGGGAAAACATGAGCGGGTTGCAGGCAATAGAGGAGCTTAAGAAGGACTTTAAAAATAAAATAAGAGAAGTGGAGGAAAAATTGGGAAGAGAAATGAGAAGGATACAGGAAAAGTATGAAATGAGGGTCAACAGCCTGACTGAGGAAAACAACACCTTAAAAATAGACTAACTCAAATGGCAAAGGAGGCCCAAAAGGGCAATGAGGAGAAGAATGCCTTAAAAAGTCGAATTTGCCAGATGAAAAAGAATCTCAAAAGTTCACTGAGGAGATTCATTCCTTCAGAGTTAGACTGGAGCAAATGGAAGCTAATGACTTTATGAGAAATCAAGATGCTGTTAAGCAGATCCAAACAAATGAAAGATTAGAAGGCAATGTGAAATATCTCATGGGAAAAACCACTGACCTGGAAAATAGATCCAGGAGAGACAATTTAAAAATTATTGGACTACCTGAAAGCCATGATCAAAGAAAGAACCTAGAAATCACCCTTCAAGAAATTCTCAAGGAAAACTGCCCTGATGTTTTAGATCCAGAGGGCAAAATAGAGGTTGAAAGAATCCACAGATCACCTCCTGAAAAAGATCCCAAAAAGAAAACTCCCAGGAATATTATAGCCAGGTTCCAGAATCCCCAGATCAAGGAGAAAATACTACAAGCAGCCAGGAAGAAACAATTTCAATATTGTGGAAACACAATCAGAATAGCCCAGGACCTGGCAGCTTCTACACTGAGGGATTGAAGGGCATGGAATATGATATTCCAGAGGGCAAAAGATCTGGGAATGAACCCAAGGGTCACCTACCCAGCAAAACTGAGTATTTTGTTTCAGGGGAAAATATGGTCATTCAGTGGAATAGAGGACTTTCAAGCATTCTTGAGGAAAAAACCAGAGTTGAATAGAAAATTTGACATCCAGAAGCAAGAAGCAAGAGATGCCTGAGAAGGTAATCAGAGAACAGAAATCAAAAGGAACTTATCAAAGTTGAACTATTTCCATTCCTATATGGAAAAACAATAACTGTGACTGATGAAGTCTTTCTCAGTATTAAAATAATGGAAGAAGAGTGTATGGTCATATGAATACATATGTGAATGTGTGTATATATGTTTACAATTATACATGGATAGAGGGCACAGGTTGAATTTGTTGGGAAGGGAGGATACTTAAGGGGTGAAGTTAAGAGGTGAGAGAGGAATGTGGTAAGAGGAGATGGGGAGAGATGGGGTGGGGGGTAAACTATCTCATGTAGAAGAGGCAAGGGGAAGTAGTTGCAGGGGAGGGGAAGAACAGGATGGCAAAAAGGCAAAAACCATATTCTCTTTGAATTTGGCTCAGGGAGAGAATAACATACATACTAAATGGGATATCCTAACCTGCAGCAGAATAGGGGGAAAGGTGATAAGAGGAGGGATGATGGATGGGAGGGCATCCTTGGGGGGAGGGGAGGTTGGAAGTACCCACTATAGAAGGGGGACAGGATCAAGTAAGGAATGGACCAAAGGGGGGGTGGGACGAGTGGGAGGGAATTATAAACTGCCTTGTACAATATATCTACTATGGTAATGTTTAGCGTAGCTAGACATGTACAACATATACTGAATTACTTATCTTCTCAGAGGGAATGGGTGACAAGAGGGGAAGGAAATGGATCTGAAATTCGAGGTTTTAAGATTAAATGTTTCAAATATATACATACACACACACACACACACACACACACACACACACACACACATATATATATATATACATATATATATATATATATATATATATATATATATACTATTATTAATTCACTTTTGCTTATAATTGGGAGATAAGATGTGCAGGCATTGGGACACAAAGATTCATCTTGCTCTAATGGAAAAGTCGAAGGGGGTATGGGAGAAGATAGGGGAGAGAGCAAATTGGAAGAAGCGATATCTTGTGGGACTGCTATTCTGGGAGGGTGGGTAGGGGAAAAACAGGGGCGAAAAATAATTGTAATTCAAAATCTGGCGGAAATGAATGATGTGAAACAGAAGTTGATAAAGCATTTATTTAATAAAAAAAAAGTTTCTCTTCTTCACATGTGGTTATCAGACTAGATGTACATACAGAATATTTTCATATGCTCTACAATCTACTCAGGAATTTCAATAGTCAAACAATATGTACTTTTGAATAAGAATTGGGTTCATTGGTCAGTCCTATGGTACTCATTATTATTATGGCTTCAAAGAATCTTCAGTTTGAAAGGTATTTTAGGGGTGATCTTGACCATCTCCTCAGGAAAAAAAATGAATGATAGTTCAAACACTTTGGAAGGCAATGGAGCCTGGCGTGGATACCAGTCCTAAGGTGATATATGTAAGGGAGAACAAGGACAGGGATTGCTATTGTTATGTTATCAGGTATTGAAAGGAAAAAGTGGGAAAGTGTCTGAGCATAGAACACAATATAAGATATGTTTGGTAAGCTACATATAGTAAAGATTTCAAAGGAAGGAAAGTGAGGAAAAATAGAATCTATAAGAAAACATAAATGGGTAGAATGACATATGTTGTACTTTCAGACTTTTCCAACTTTTCATGACCCTGAAGACCATACCATTTCAATATTATTCTTGTGTTTTCTGGTTATTGTTTTTGTTTGTTTGTTTTTTGTTTTGCTAAAGATACTAAAGTAGTTTGCCATTTACTCCTTCAATTGTTTAAGAGGTTAAGTGATTTGCCCAGGGTCAAACTGCTAGTAATTGTCTTCAGCTGGATTTGTACTCAAGTCTTTCTGACTTCAGGCCTGGACTCTACCTACTACAACACCTAACTGCTCCTTCAAAAGTACTAAAACATAGAACAGGTATCAATCTTCATTGGTGGAAGGAGTTTCTCCATTCAATGGGTCCTGTGAACTGAGCTCTGGACCTGGTGTCAGAAAGATAGTTCAAATCACCTTCAGAAATGTCTTAGCTAGGTGACCCTTGGCAAGTCAATTAACCTTTATCTAATTGTGTTTCTTTACTGAGTATAAAAATGGCACCTACCTCCCAAGTTGTTGTAAGGATCTAAAGTAATAATATTTGTAAGGTACCTAGCACAAGATCTGCCACACAGTAGGTGTTTAAAATGTTTGTTCCCATCCTTTCTGTCTCTCTAATATGAAATATCATTTCATTTGCAGTTTGCCAAGAATGGAATGGTATTCCAGAGAAAGCAAAGGAAAGGAGCATAGAGCATGATGGTAACATAAGAGGGGCTGGCCTAAGGTGAATAGAATTGAGAGAACAGGGACTGGTAGCAGGGGAAGGGAAAAGGGGGATTCTGAAGGGCAGAAGAGGTTTCCATAGGCATGGAATAGTAAGTTGTCACACCCTTCTAACCAACATCCCAACAACCCAGCTCCATCGTAGGTCCTAGCTCTGAAATTAATTTAACCATTTCCTCCACCAGGAGGAAAAAATAAGTTAAATTTCGTTGCTGTCCTAAACTGACCTGGAAATTTCTCATGCATGCCACTGAGATCTCTCCTAATCATCTTCTAACTCCCATTACAGTTATTTTTGTTCATTTCATCCCTCATACTAAATTATAAATCCCTTGAGGGAAGGCTTTTTTCCAGCATTTTTTCCCTCCACCTCCACTTGTATTTTATAATGGTATTTTATGCATGGTATATTCTCGATAAAAGTTCATTGAATTGCATTCTTTAACATTATTTCACCTTCTAGTAACAAGACCACAACCCAGACATTCTAAATTATTTACTTATAGTACCATCCCTTTTTCATGCAATCCTTCAGATATATAAAAGTATTGATAATATTCTTAACTTCTCCTTCAAGACCCAACTGGTCAAGACCCACAGCCTTCTGTTTTCCATGTTAAATAGCTTTAATTATTCTAACTGATCTTCATGTGGTATGATTTTTGAGGCTTTTCATTGTACTGATTCATTCCTATTAACTTACTATAGCTTGTTAACATTTCTTCTAAAATACAGTGTTCAGAACTGAACTCAACAACTCAACCTGAATACAGAACTTATCATATTATGGTCATAGCAACCCTGCATGGTAGGCAAGGCAAAGCAAGGCAAGGGTTGTTGTTCAAATTTCATTGATGAGAAAACTGTGGCCCTGAGACATTCAATGTCTTACACAAGGTCAGATAGTTGGTATTAAGGCTAAATCTCATAGTCCAAACCTATTTCTATTGGACCGCACTATTCAGTACCAATATCTAATGTCAACCACTCCTAGAACATTTTTCTCCATTAAAAGCTGCATTGAAAATTAGAATCTCAACATAGTTATTAATTAAGGAATAATTGATTAAGAAAACCTTTTGTTTGGGTTTAGTTTAAAGGCACATGATAAAATGCAGTTGGTTTGCTTGGGCAGGTGAAAATGGGTGATGGCAGGAACGGCTGAAGATGTACTTTAGCTACAATGTGAAGCAGCCCTATGGAAAATGATTAAATAGGGGATGGGAGAGAATCTATCTCGGTGTTTCTTTAAAGAATCCTGGGATAATAGTGAGCACATATGCATTTCAATCACACCCATAACTTGTGATCATTACATTTCTTTTTTTTGTAATTTTATTGTGAATATGAAAGACTCTTAGTTCAGTACAAAGCCTTCCAGCCTAGAATGAAACTCTGAATTATGATTAGCAAAGGTTGATGACAACAGAATGTCATATTTTACCTTGTTGAATACAGCTTTGTGGTGTGTCTATATAGGCTGATAGAAACTGCAACTTTTGTAGCTAATACCAGCAAAGTAGGATATCCTAACACTTAATGTCATAACAGAATTAGAGCAATTAATATACACAATGTGCCAGAAGCTGATTTTGATCTTATATATGATGATTATTTATTTTATTTATTTTGGTAAATAATATTTTATTTTTTCAATTACATGTAAAGATAGTTTTCATCATTCATTTTTATAATATTTGACTTCCAGTTTTTTCTCTCTCCCTCCCTTTGGTTTCCTCCTCCTCAAGACAGCAAACAATCTGATATAGCTTATTTATGTGCAAATGTGGAAACATATTTCCATATTAGTCGTGTTGTGAAAGAAGAAACAGAACAAAAGGGAAAAAAACATTACCAAAAAAACCCAACCACCAGAAACAAACAAAAAAAAAAGTGAAAATAGTGTGCTTCAGTCTGCATTCAGATTCAATAGTTCTCTAGATGCAGACAGCATTTTCCAGCTAAGTCTTTCAGAATTGTCTTCGATTGTTGTATTGCTGAGAAGAGCAAATTCAATTGTAGTTGACCATCACACAATGTTACTGGTACTATGTACAATGTTCTCCTGGCTCTGCTCACTTTGCTCATCCTCAATCCATGTTAAGTCCAGGTTTTTCTGAACTCCACAAGCTCCCCTTCTTATATTACAATGGTATTCCACTACATTATATACCACAAATTGTTCAGTTATTACCCAATTGATGGGCATCCCTTCAGTTTCCAATATTTTGCCTGCATAAAAAGAGTTTCTATAAATAATTTTGTACATGTAGGTCCTTTTCCCTTTTTTATGATCTCTGTGGGACAAAGACCTAGTAGTAGTATTGCTGTATCAAAGGGTATGTACAGTTGGATTACCCTTTGGGTATAGTTCCAATTTGCTCTCCAGAATAGTTGGATCAGTTCACAACTCCACCAACAATATATTAGTGTCCCAATTTTCCTGAAACATTTATTTCCTCCAAAATTTATCATTTTCCTTTTTAATCATATTAGCCAATCTGGTGGGTATGATATAGTACGTCAGAGTTGTTTTGATTTGCATTTCTCTAATCAATAGTTATTTAGAGTATTTTTCATATGATTATAAATAGCTTTAATTTCTTCCTCTGAAAAATGCCTTTTCATATCCTTTGACCATTTATCAATTGGGGAATGATTTTTATTTTTATAAATTTGACTTAGCTCTCTATATATTTGAGAAATGAGGCCTTTATCCGAAACATTTATTTTAAATTTTTTTCTCACCTTTCTTCTTTCCTTTTTATCTTGGTTGTATTGGTTTTATTTGTGCAAAACATTTTCAATTTAATGTAATAATATTGTCCCTTTTCTATTTCATAGTGTTTTCTGTCTCCTATTTGGATATAAATTCTCTCCTTCTCCATAGATCTGACAGGTAAATTATTTATTGCTCGCCTAATTTGGATGTGGTATTGCCCCTTATGTCTAAATCATGTACCATTTTGATTTTATCTTCTTATATCATGGGAAATGTTGGTCTGTGCTTAGTTTCTGGAATACTGTTTTCTAGTTTTTTTCTAGCACTTTTTGTCAAGTAGTGCTGTTTTATTCCAGAAGCTGAAATTTTTGGATTTATCAAACAATAGATTACTATAGTCATTTACTACTGTGTCTTGTGTACCTAATCTATTCCAATTATCCACTCTTCTATGTCTAAGCCAATACCAAACAGTTTTAATGATTGCTATTTTATACTATAGTCTTAGATCTGGTATGGCTAAGTCACCTTCCTTTGCATTATTTTTCATTAATTCACTTAATATTCTTGCCCTTTTGTTCTTCCAGATGAATTTCATTATTGTTGAAGATCTATAAAATAATTTTTGGTATTTTTATTGGTGTGGCCCTGAATAAGTAAATTAATTCAGGTAGGATTGTCACTTTTTTATTTTATTAGTTCAACCTACACATAAGCAATTGATATCTTTCCAGTTGTATAGATCTGATTTCATTTGTGTGAAAAGTTTTTTTAATTGTGTTCATATAGTTCCTGGGTTTGTTTTGGCAATAGACTACCAAATATTTTATATTTTATACAGTTTTTTAAATGGAATTTCTATCTCTTGTTGCTAGGCTTTGTTGGTAATATAGAAATGCTGATGATTCTTGTGGGTTTATTCTATGTCCTGCAACTTTGCTAAAGTTGTTAATTATTTTTAGTAGTTTTTTAGTCAATTCTCTAGAATATTCTAAATATACCATAGTATCATCTGCAAAGAGTATCAGTTTTATCTCCTCATTATCTATTCTAAATATATCCTTTTCAATGTATATTCCTTCTCTCATTGATAAAGCCAAAATTTCTAGCAGAATGTTATATACTAGAGGTGACAATGAATATCCTTGTTTCATCCCTGTTCTTTTTGGGAAGACTTCTAGTTTAGCCACTTTACCCATAATGCTTAGTGATGGTTTTAAATAGATACTACTTATCATTTTATGGAAAGTTCCTTTTATTCCTATGTTTTCTAGTATATAATGTATAATAGGAATTAATGAAATATTTTATGATTTCTTTTGGTTTTCTTATTGGTCAATTAGGCTAAAAGGTTTCCTCATATTGAACCAGCCCTGCATTACTGGTTTTAATCCCACCTGGCCAAAATATTATTACCTTGGTGATAATTGTTGTAATCTCTTTGCTAATATTTTATTTAAATTTTTGCCTCAATATTCATTAAGGAAGTTGGGATATAATTTTCTTTCTCTGTTTTGATTCTTCCTGGCTTAGGTATCAGTACCACATTTGTGTCATAAGAGGAATTTGACAGGACTCCTTTGTCTATTTTTCCAAATAGTTTAGATAGCATTAGAATTAATTGTTCTTTAAATATTTAATAGAATTCACAAGTAAATGAATCTGACTATATATACTTTTCCTTAGGGTGTTAATTTATGCTTTGCTCAATTTCTTTTTCTGAAATGGGGTTATATAAGCATTATATTCCCTCTTCTGTTGATTTGGGCAACTTATATATTTTTTGCAACTATACATCCAGTTCACTCAGACTGTCAGATTTATTGACATATAGTTCAGGAAAATAGCTCTTAATTATTTATTTAATTTTTTCTTCATTTGGGTGAATTAACCCTTTTCATTTTTTATATTGGAGATTTTATTTCCTTCTTTTTTTTAATCAAATTAACCAAAGATTTTCTATTTTATTGTTTTTCCCCATAAAACCAGCTCTTAACTTTATTTATTAGTTCAATGGTTTTCTTAATTTCAGTTTTCTTAATCTTTCCTTTGATTTTCAGGATTTCCAATTTGTTGTTTAATTTGGGATTTTTAATTTTTTCTATTTCTAGCTTTCTTTAATTACATGCCCAATTCATTGATCTCTTCTTTCTCTATTTTATTCATGTAAGTATTTAGAGATATATAATTTCCCTTAAGTACTGCTTTTTTCTCATGAGTTTTGGCTTGTTGTGTCATTATTTTCATTCTGATTGATAAAATTACTGATTGTTTCTATGATTTGCTGCTTGATCCATTCATTCTTTAGGATTTGATTGTTTAACTTCCAGTTAATTTATAATCTATCTTTCCATGGCCCTTTATCACATATAATTTTTATTGTATCATGATCTGAAAAGGATGGATTTTATTTTTTTTCCTTTCTGCATTTGATTGTGTGGTTTTCAAGTCCTAATACATAGTCAACTTTTGTGTTGGTGCAATATAATACTGAAAAGAATATATATTCTTTCCATCCCCATTTGACTTGCTACAGAGTTCTATTCTATCTAACTCTTCTAAAATTCTATTCACCTCTTTAATTTCCTTCTTGTTTATTTTGTAGTTAGATTTATCTAGCTCTCAGAGGGGAGGTTTGAGGTCCCCCAGTAGAATAGTTTTGCTGTCCATTGCTTCCTGTAACTCATTTAGCTTCCCCTATAAGAATATGGATGATATACTACCTGGTCTATATATGTTTAGTATTAATGTTACTTCATTATCCATGGTATCTTTGAGCAAGATATAGTTTCCTTCCTTATCTATTTAAATTTGGATCTATTTTTGCTTTTACTTTGTCTAAGATCAGGATTGCTACCCCTGCTTTTTTTTTTACTTAAATTGAAGTATAATGTATTTTACCCCAATCTTTTACATTTACTCTTTGTGGGTCTCTCTGCTTCAATTGCATTTCTTGTAAACAACATATTGTAGGATTCTGGTTTTAAAACTGCTCTTCTATTCACTTTTTGTTTCACATTCTCATTCACAGTTATGATTGCTAATTGTGTATTTCCCTCCATTCTATTTTTCTCTATACTTTTCTCACTCTATCTCCTTTCACCCTGTCCCTATTCACCAGTGTTTTTCTTTTGAGCAATACCTCCTTCAATCTATCCTCCCTTGTATCAGCCCCCTCCCCCACTTTTCTTTCCTCCTTCCATTCCTACTTCCCTATAGGGTAAGATATGTTTCTTTATCCAAATGAGTATGTGTGTTATTCCATTTTTGAGTTAATTCCAATGAGAGTAAGGTTCAAACAATGCTCACCCCCTTCTTTCTTTCTCTCTACTGTAATAGGTCTTTCATGCCTCTTCATGTGATATAATTTACCCCATTCTGTCTCCCCCTTTCCTCTTGTCCCAGTAAAATACTTTTTAAAATACTTTTTTACCCCTTAATTAATTTTTTGTCATCACATCAAATTCACTTGATACCCACACTCTCTATCTAAATATACTCTTTTTAAATGCCCTAATAGAGATAGTTACAAGTATCATCTTCCCAAATAGGGATGTAAATAGTTTAACCTTATTGAATACCATGTTGTTATTTTTTTTCTTTCCTGTTTACCTTTTTATGCTTCTCGTGAGTCTTGTATTTGAAGATCAGATTTTCTGTTTGGTTCTGGTCTTTTCATCAAGAAATTGTGAAAGGGGGCGGCTAGGTGGCGCAGTGAATAGAGCGCCGGCCCTGGAGTCAGAAGGACCTGAGTTCGGAGCCAGCCTCTGACACTTAATCCACACAAACAAAAACCTAGCCATGTAACCTTGGGCAAGTTACTTAACCCCAATTGCCCTAAAGGGGCGGCTAGGTGGCGCAGTGAGTAAGAGCATCGGCCTCGGAGTTTGGATGACCCGAGATCAGATCCGGCCTCAGAAAATGAGCACCCACGCATAAATCAAATGACTAGCCGTGTAACCTTGAGCAAGTTACTTAACCCCAATTGCTTTAAAAAAAAAAAAAAAAGAAATTGTGAAAGTCCTTTATTTCATTGAGTATCCATCTTTTCCCCTGAAAGACTTTGCTCAATATTGCTGTGTAGTTAGTTTTTGGTTATAATGCAAGCTCTTTTGCCTGCTAGAATATCATATTCTAAGTCCTACAATCCTTTAATGTAGAAGCTACTAAATCCTGTGTAATCCAGACTGTGGTTCATAGAAATTTGGATATTTCTTTTGGCTGCTTGCAGTATTTCCTCTTTGACCTGCTACTTCTGGAATTTGGTTACAATATTCCTTGGAGTTTTCATTTTGGGATCACTTTAGGGAAGTGATTGGTGGATTCTTCCAATGATTATTTTATTCCCTGGTTCTAGGATTGTCAGGGCAGTTTTCCTTGATAATTTCTTGAAATATGTTGTCCAGGCTCTTTTTTCAGATCAGGACTTTGAGGTAGTCTAATACTTCTTAAATTTTCTCCTCTGGATCCATTTTCCAGGTCAGCTGTGTTCCCATGACATATTTTTTTTATTATTTTGATTTTGATTGGTTCTTGATGTCTCATAAAGTTATTACCTTCCACTAGCTCAATCCCAATTTTTAAGGGATTATTTTCTTCAGTTAGCCTTTGTACCTCCCTCTCCATTTTGCCAATTCTACTTTTAATGCAGTTGTTATCTTCAGTCAATTTTTATGCTTCCTTTTCCAAGCTAACTCTTTTTTTCCCATAATTCTCTTGCATCTTTCATTTTCCCCATTTTTTCTTCTACCTCTCTTGATTTTAAAAATCCTTTTTGAACTCTTCTAAGAGGACTATTTGGGATTGAAACCAATTCATATTCCCCTTTAAGATTTCTCATGCAGGCATTTTGACATTGTTGCCCTCTTCTGAGTTTGCATTTTGATCTTTCCTGTATCCATAGTAGCTTTATATGGTCAGGGTTCTTTTTTGTTTCTTGCTCATTTTTAAAAGCTGAGATTTGCTTCTGGGATACAGTGAACACTGTCCAAGGTTCTTTCACTGAGGGCCTTGGTTCCAGGTCCTCTGGAGCTAGAGGTTCACCCTCTGAGGTTACATGACTTAGCCTAATCATGCCTGTTGTGCCCTGGGTTCTGGGTCTGGCACTTTACCTGCTGTGCTGGGAATAGAGGCCTCATCACTTGCCTGCTATTCCACTAACCTGCTCAGCCCAGAGCATGGGGTTTTGGTTGCTGATCTGTGTTGTGGATAAGAGCCTCCTGCTGGCTTCATTGGGTAGTACCGCTGTGGGCTTCTCTCTTCTTTTACCCAAGGGAGACAGATCTTTCCTGAAGCCCTTCTAAGTTATCTTAGGTTGTAAAATTGTTCACTACATTTTTTGTGGAGTTTGCACTCCAGAATTCTTTTAAAGACTTGATTTAATATTTCTTAGGAAAACTGGGGAGAGCTCAGGAAACTTTCTGCCTTCTCTCCACCAACTTGACTCTGCCATGCTGATTATTTCAAAGGGGAAATAATTTATGAATCCCAGGAAGGTAGGCTAGCTAATGGCCAAATATTTACAGAGAGTAGATAGAATAAATGTGTTTTTACCTGACAGAAATTGGGAAATTTCTACATGGAGAAATATCTTCTAGGCAGAGTCAAGATGGTAGAGTGCAAGCCAGAAATTTTCCATTAGGTTCTTCACATCCTTCCCCACAATGACTGATAAAGAGCACCAGATGAATCTGATTTGGAGAGCCAGGAAAAACTCATAGTGAGTAATTTTTCAATCCCTGGGCAGCTTAGGAAGACACAGGGATGGGTGGGGGCTGACCAGGAATGCAGTTGCATGGCAACAACATACAAGTAGCAGTAGGTTCTGATGGCAGCAGCAGGAGGAGGGAACAGCTTAGAAGCCAAGGCTAGTAAAGGGACTGAATACTTGAGCAGAAAGAAATTTGAGTTGGGGTGAGTATACTAATACTAAGAGCAGGTACAGGTGCCATCTGTCAATTCTGTTGCCCATTACCCAGTTCTGGGTCATGATTTCAGGACAGAGAGGAGATGTTGCAAATGAACAGGGACCTTACTTGTGCAAAAAACAAGGAACAAGTTCCAAAACCATAGCTGTTTGTTGATCAAGAACAGAATGGGGATTTACTTCTAATCTTTAGCCCCCAAATATGAGCCAGTAGGAGAGCAAAACCAAGAGCTACATCAGCAGTTCACTTACTGTTAACCTGTAGAACTTCTCAGGGAATGGACAGTGACTGAGCTCAGCAGCAGTCTATGTAAATTCAGCCACATAAGTCAACAGACACTAAGTGGTTCAAGAATTTGCAGACCAAGTGGGCAGTGACCAAACCTCTCCCTTCATCACACCCTTTTGGAAGCACTGAAAAATTGCAGGCCCCCAGATTGAGCTGTGAAATAAACAGGACATAAAAGACAGAACCTCAGGCCAAGACATTCCCCTTTCTCTAGAAGTGGGCAGTATAACACAACAAAAGTTCAAAGTCAAGACTGGACTCATGAGCAAATAAAAAAAAAAAGAATCTGATTGTAGTGGCTAGGTGCCACAGTAAATAGAGTACTGGCCCTGGAGTTGGGAGGATCTGAGTTAAAATCCATCCTCAGACACTTAATATTTAATATCTGTGTGACCTTGGACAAATCACTTAACCACAATTGCCCTGCCTTTCCCACTCCAAAAAGAAAAAAAAAAGAACCTGACAATAAAAAGCTACGATGATGAAAAAGGTCAAGAACACAAACACAAAAGAAGAAAATGATTTGAAAACAGCTACAAATAAAACCTCCAAAACTGCAAATTTGACACAGACCCAACAGGAATTCCTAGAACAGCTAAAGAGAGACGTTTTAAAAGAACACACACACACACACACATCTATATCTATCTATCTATCTATCTCTAGATATTATGCATATTTGTGTATATACACATATATGGAGAGAGAGAGAGAGAGAGAGAGAGAGAGAGAGAGAGAGAGAGAGAGAGGAGGGGGAGAGAGAGAGTTGGGGATAAAATTTGGAAAACACATGGGAGCTATCCAAAGGAATTTTGAAAAGAGAATTATCAGTTTGAAAAGAGAATTATCAGTTTGGTAAAAGAAGCACAAAAATATTAAAGAAAATAATTCCTCAAAATTAAAAAAAAACTATCCTATAATAGTTTAAAGTGATACTTTAAATCTCATTTATTTTAAATTATAGATTCTCATTTATTTGGTAACTGACATTGTCTGCTGTCAAAAATACAGATCTTTCCAGAAATGAGCTTTTAAAATTTTTGGTCATTAACTTCATCGTATGATACAGTTCATCAAGTAAACAATTTTTTTAGTAGGATGACTGAAAGGAAGGAGATTCAGTGAAGGTACGTTTTGATAGTGGGGGTATATGTCTGAATGGCATTTAAACATTCATACATATAGACATCCACATATAGATATGTATGGATGATGTACTTTTAAGTTTTATCTTCATAATTGGCATTTTTTTCAAAAATGATTATTAATATTAATCAATATTCGGCAAAATAATAAATCAGATCCTGGTTTGCTAATTTCTGAGGTGTAAATGCCCCCACTGAAAATTTACCAGTTGGTTTTTTGCCTAAAGCATAGGACAGACCAGGTCATTGCCCCATTCAAAAAGCTGTAGGGGTGGGCAGTTGACTCTAGGGTAAAATATAAACTTATTTGTTTAGAATAGAAAACGCTTTACAATCTGTTTTCATTCTTTCCTGATGAAGCTCACAATGTTCCCTCTCACATGTTCTTCAAATGAGCCAGACTGATTTACTTACTTTTACCTATATGTGATATTCCATCTCCTAATACCACACCTTTGAGCAGGCTGCTCTCCTTTGCAGCCATGAATTGTTCACTTCCAATCAATCACTAGGCATTCATTAAGAATTAACTCCAGGCTAAGCATTATACCAAGTCATATTGAGAATCCCTAGCTTCTTTCAAGTCTCAGATTTTATGTCATATTTTCAGGGATCTCTTTCCTGATTACTTCATTTGGTACCTTCCTTTGAAAAAATTTGGTATTTATTTGGTATATATTTTGTGTTGATTTATCAGAGTACTTGTTACTCCCAGTAGAATCTAAACTCTTTATATAAAAGGAAGGATTGTTTTATATGTGTCTTTATATCACCAGTGTTTAGTACTTTGTCAGCCATTGGGTAGATTTGGTGAATGAATGGATGAATGGATGCACATAGATTATATAATGTTCAAGAAATCTCCTACTTCTTTGATTATTTTTATTTGTGCTTGGAATAGTGTTAGATACTGTAGGGACTACTAAGAATACAACTCAAAGATGCTTCCTATTTATTTCTGTTCTGAACATTGAGTGGAACAATCCCTCAAGGTAAAATATCTTTAGTTCCTATTTTCTGAATTGAGATATTTCCTAGATTATACAGACTGTAGGTACATCCACATTCTATTTTTATATTTTTCTGACCTTTAAAAATCTGAATTAACATATAACAAGATATCTTAAAATATATTTTATTGAGAAGTTTTGCCTTTACATCACAGACACCTCCTATGGCTCCATATTATATTCTCCTTTATTACAAAAAACAGTTAAGTGAAAATATTACATATAGAAATCTTGTTTAGAAATGTATGTAATATTTGGTCTTATTAGTTCCCCATATCTTTTTGATGGTGGAGGAGTTGTGTTTTGTTATCTCTTTCCTCTTTCCAATTTTTCCTCTGCTTCTCTTATCTGCTTCTTAAGGTCCTCTATGGCCTGTGTAGCAGCAAGCACCCCAATATCCCCAGGCTGACTGCCAACACAGGTTCTTAGATCTGCTTTTCAAAAGGAAAGCAACTCAAAATGGGTTAACAAGCTTACTTTAATCAAACAAACATAGATTACCTAGTTCAGGGGGGAAAGGTCAGCACCCCAAACTTCAAAGTATACAAACAGATCAAATGGACAGGCTTCCAAACTGTCCCAACATTATATGCATCAATACCAAATCACAGTTACCAGAGAGGGAAGCATCAACATCTGGGTTTTCAAACCCGGGGGCCTCTCAACAACAGCTTCCCAGAGTCTCATCTGGTCAAATCACACAACACTTCTCAAAGTGAGCCCTAAAGCAAAGCCTCAAATCAGAGATTATATAGTCTTCTCCTTGCTCAGACAATGTAACCACCCTCTTGACCCACTGCCCAATCACACAGCATCAAGGTGTGGTCATTCCTGTAAACCAAGCCTCCTACCACAGGCTCCACGTGACCACATTCAGCCTATTAGGAGGCAGAATATACTTTCAAATTAAAGAAGGTTCTCAGAGTCACTTAAGTCAATCAAAGTCTCTTAAGCCAATCAAAGGGCCTATGGGCAGGGAAGATCTTCAAATCTGCATTTCCATTACAGCCTGTAATCAGCTCCTATTTTCATTTGGGGCTTTTGGTGCAGGATTTCTGACCTCACAGTCCTCCTCCTGTTCCATGCTTTGATTTTCTTTGTTCCCAAAATAGGAGTCTAATGTTGAATTTTTCTGTTTATTTTGTTTCCTTTGCCTAGGCAAGCTAATTACTTGACTTTTGGGCTTGTTGCCACAGTAGGATTCTGCCACCAGCCAGGGGAACTTCTGTCCCAAATGCTGGGGTTTTCTCAACTACCAGAGGTACTCGTTGGGTGGCCTCTCTGAAGCCCACACACACTCTGGCAAGCTGTTCACAAGCCCCAAGACCTCCACCCCAGACCACAATCCAGAATCAAGAAGGTTAAAGCCAGAGCGAATACCCCCAAGACTGATTGCTGGATTCCCCCTATAGTCTGCAGGCCTGGAGCTGAAGCTGCAACTGTAGCTGCAACATGGCAGCTGTGCTGCGGCTACTCCATGGCTTCTCGCCCCCAGGGGAAGAAGCTGATGCAGTCTCCCAACCAGTCCCAAAGTCCATAGGGTACTGACCTCTCACTTTGTAGTAGGCATCTATGTGTTGATAATTCTGGAAATGCCACAGCTTCTGGTGTTCTGGGGTCCCTCCAGCTGGCTGCTGGTCTGACCACTCTAGGGCTAAAACTTCTGACTCATGTGGGCCTGGGCTCAGCTCCCAGAGCGCTGCGCTGGCTGCTCCCTGCCAAGCTGCCAGGGTGTCCTCAGTGGGAGGTTAGCTTCTCTGTGTCATTTTGTGGGTGGTATAACTCCAGAGGTTGTTCAGAGTCCCCTTTTATATATATTGGAAGTGGTGTGGGCAGGAGTGCTGGGGAAGTGCTGTTTCTACTCCACCATCTTGGCTCTGCCCTGTTATCTCCTTTCTAATGTTTTTATCTTTTTAATCATTACTCAGACTTTAACTTCCTTTTGACAGTTGACAGTCTTCTCATTTACATTGTACACACACATGATCTATCTGTCTATCTATCTGTCTATCTATCTATCTATCTATCTATCTATCTATCTATCTATCTGACTGTCTGTCTATCTATCCATCCATCTATCTATCTATCTATCTATCTATCTATCTATCTATCTATCTATCTATCTATCTGTTTGTCTATCTGTCTGTCTTTCTGTCTGTCTTGATTTTGCCTATTTTGCTCTGTATCTACATTAATACAAATCTTGTGAGCACTAATTGAGTTGCTTATATTTATGATTTCTTATTTCAGAGTGAGTTGCTATATTATTTTTTTCAGTCATTCTCTAATCAATGGGGATTGACTTTGGTGCAATTTTTTGCTACCACAAGTGGTGCTTCTCTGAAAATTTTAGTATGCATTGAAATTTTTTCATGTTTTTTACTTTCTTGGGCATATATGCTCAATAGAGGAATTTCTGGGTCAAAAGGTATGGATAGATCAATCACTTTTCTTGAAAAATTCCAAATTGAAATCCAGAATGTTTATATTACCTCACAACTCTACTAAAAGTGTATTGTTGTGTGTCTTCCCACATTACCTCTAATATTATCTGTTCTCATTGATTTTGTGTGTGTGGAATGAGGTTAAAAACCCTAAGTTCTTTGTGTATAGATTTTAAAAAATTTGGAAATATTAGAGCAACAATGCAAAGTAGAGGCTTACAAGACAGATTTCCATTATTGACTACATGAAAAGTTGCTAAAACTGGTGACATGATGTGTACTTGTGATAGGACCGTTTTTTCATAAGGAAAATAGGTGATTAGGGAAAACATGGTACCTCATTAGCTAAGCTAAAAATATTTCATCACTTTTACTTTATAGGCTCATTTTAATGATTTCAGGGAAATTTATTTTTGCTTTGGAAAAAGGGAAGAACAAGAAGCCTAGAAACCTTTCAGTGAATCATTGGCAATGGCATTTCTTTTTTCTTCAAAATATCACTCATATGTATAGAATATCTGCCTAGAACCAATTCAGATTCCTTTTCTGTTTTCATTTTACTCTTTTAGAAAGAGAAGGCAGAAGGTTGCCTTGACATGCAACTATTCCTGAAAAAAGGGCCTTTACATTTTAAATAACTTACCAAGGTTATTGAAGTTTCAAGTGACCCTGACAATCAAACACAGGGACCCTCAAACCAAAAGTGAGTATGTAGTGGGTGCTTGATAATCATATGTTGCTTCTCCCTCCTTTCCATTGCGTGGGTGGCTAGGCTGTTATCAAGTTGGTCTGAGAAAGCGAACTTCTCTGAAAATAAAGAGTAAAGAATTAGTCTTTCTTTCCTCCAGTCTCCCATTGCATGGAAATTTCTATTGCTTTGTGATTGTCTGGAATTTTAAGGTCTGAAATACAGGCATACCCAGAATGATCTAGAGAATGGGCAGGAAGAAAATAAAATGGATTGGTCTCATTCTATTTGGACCTGGAGGGAAAGACCAGGAGAAGTGAGAAAGAAAGTTACACAAAGGCGATTCAAATTCAATGTAAAGAAAAGTTACTTGATTAGAAATAACCAAAAGTAACATGGGTTGTCTCAGGAAGTAGTAGATTCCCCTCAGTAGAAAGAAGTCTTAAGCAAAGGTTATATGTTCATTTGTTGGGATTATTGTGACAAGGGTTCATTTTCTTTTAAGACCACAAAGCTTATAAGGATACTTCTAACTTTGAAATTCTATAAGCCTGTTACTCTACTTTCAAAAAAAAAAAATAAATAAAGCTTTTATTTTTTATTCTCAAGGAAAAGCATTTAAAATTGAAAATGACAAAAAATAAATACCTTCTTCTTCTGCACTAGGGAAGAAGGTGCCCTTTAGAATTGGACATGGAGAAGTTAGTTGATTCATTAACAATCTTGTTTCTAGTACTGATTGCAAATACTCATAAAATAGGCATTTAATGGAACAGAACAATATGGGTTACAATTATACCTATTATTTGAGGGAGGAAGGCAATTGGGATTAAGTGATTTGTCCAAGGTCACACAGCTAGTTGTGTCCAGTGTCTGAGGCTGGATTTTAACTATTGTCCCCTTGACTCCAGAGCTGATGCTCTATTCACTGCACCACCTAGCCATACCTATACATTCTTTTAAAAATGTGTAAAGCATGCTTCAATTTTTCTGGGCCTACAGAGAACTGACACAAAATAAAAATTTACAATTTTGATGGAACATTGAAAATAAAATTTTCTTGCAAAAAAGTAGAAACTTGGGTATAACTGACTAGGGATTCCAGGACATGGGCATAGAACTACAAAAGGATGAGGCCACTTGGGTAGCCTTGCCACTGTGACTTGGAAGGCAATACTCCAAAAGAAGTTCCTGAAATGTTTTGAATGGCTGTAACAACCTAGAATTAAACACAGAACTTCCCAAGGTAAATACTCCAAAGAAAAAAAATTCACCCAATCTGAAATGTATTGTTAAAAAAAAATCATTCTTAGTAGCTTATAGTTTCTGTGACTCCCAGGAATCACAGCATCTACAGGAAAATGGCTTCTTTTGCAACATATTGGCTTTTACAATAGGTCAAGTAAGTCATGGCTTCTATTTACAGAAAGAAAGAAATGCATCCATCAATAACTATTTATTATATATTAAATTCTACTATAGGCTAGGTATTGGCAACAGAAGGACAAAGAAATAAATGATACCTACAGGAAATGAAAATGTGTATGTGTGTAAAATTAAGAAGATAATATTCACAAAAAGGGATGGTCAGTAATAGTATCAAAAGCTACAGACTGGTTAAGAACGGGGAAGATATGAAAAAAAAACTGGGTGTAGCAATTAAACATTCATTGGAAACCTTGACAAGAACAATTTCTATTTTTTTTGTTTTGTTTTAATTATTTTCTCTCTTTCATTTTTTGTTTACATCATTCATTTCTACAAGAGTTTAAGTTACAAATTTTCTCCTCATTTTTCCACTACCGACCACCCCAAAACAGCGATTTCATTGAATATCCCCTCCCCCAATCTGCTTTCTCCCATATCTTCCCCCATACCTTCTCTGACTTTCCAGTAAGGCACAGTGGATCTCTGCCCCAGTACCTATGTATCTTATTTCCCAGCTACATGTAAAACACTACTACTACTACTACTACTACTACTACTACTACTACTACTACTACTACTACTACTACTACTACTACTATATATTTAAACATTTGATTTTAAAACTTTGAATTCCAGATTCTTTCCCTTCCTCCCTCATCACCTACCCTTCCCTTACTGGGAAGATGAGCATTTCAATACAGCTGGTACATGTGTAGCTATGCAAAACATTTCCATAGTGGATATATTGTGAAAGACTGACTATATTTCCCTCCATCCTATATCACCCCTCACTTGTTCTATTCTCTACTTTGATCCTGTCCCTTTTCAAAAGTGGGTCCTTCCAACTCCCCTCCCCCCCAACTTGCCCTCCCTTCCATCATCCCCCCTCTCATCCCCTTCCACCCTACTCTCCTGTAGGGTGAGATACCCTATTTAGTGTGTATGTCATTCCCTCCCTAAGTCAAATTCAATGAGAATAAGGTTGGCTCATTCCCTTTTGCCTTCCTATTCTTCCCCTCCATTGTAACAGTTTCCCTTTGCCTCTTCTATAAAAACAATTTCAATTGAGGGTATAGATATATATATGTAGATATATATACACACACACAAGTAAAGAATATATCATATACATATGCATATGCACATACACATATATATTTAACACACATGCATATGTACATACATACAATATAATGTATAAATATTTTAATATAGATACAAATATGTATGGATATAGATATATAAATTCACTACAAATTTTATTGTATTCAATAAATATTTATTAAAGCACCTTATAAGTGAAGCAGCACACTATGTGCTGATGAACTATTGTATAGATATAGATATAAACACAGGTATTGATATAAACATAGCTAGGTGCCATAGTGAATTGAGTGCTGGACCTGGAGTCGGTATGATCCAACTTTGAAACCCACCCCAGAGACTTACTAGCTCTGTTACCTTGGGTAAGCTACTTAATCTTTCTCAGTCTCAGTTAGCTTCTACCTCAGAGGGTTGCTGCGAGGATTAATTAGCATTATATGATTATATATGTTTATCTTTATTTACATGCATATGTATAAATGTACATTCATATATGCATGTTTGTTTATATTTATGTATGTGTGTATAGACATATCAGTATGTGTACATGTATGCACATATCTCTCTATCTAGAATTCTCTGTATTGATATCTTTATATGTATGTGTAGCTGTCTATCTATCATCTATCTATAGTGTTTGTTGTCTTTTGTTATTGAAGAGGACCAAAATGATTTCACTATGTTGCAGTCAAGGTACACCATATTTGACTGTTTCTGGTAAGACCAAATCAAGCTCAGAATGCTCTGCCACAGGTTGGGCATAGATAGTCCATATGAATATTTGGAATGGAGATGTCTCTAAATGTGTACCTATCATGTTTCTTTTGAACTACTATAATTCTGCTTTACTTATAGAGCACAGTGCCAACATACATGCACTTTATAAAAGTGTAAACACTACTGAAATGGCAAAAGAAGCTCAGAAAGGCAATGAAGAGAAGAATGCCTTAAAAAGTCGAATTTGCCAGATGAAAAAAGAATCTCAAAAGCTCACTGAGGAGATTCATTCCTTCAGAGATAGCCTGGAGCAAATGGAAGCTAGTGACTTTATGAGAAATCAAGATACTATTAAACAGATCCAAACAAATGAAAGAATAGAAAGCAATGTGAAATATCTCATGGGAAAAACCACTGACCTGGAAAATAGATCCAGGAGAGATAATTTAAAAATTATTGGACTACCTGAAAGCCATGATCAAAGAAAGATCCTAGAAATCATCCTTAAAGAAATTCTCAAGGAAAATTACCCTGATGTTTTAAACCTAGTGGGGGAAATAGAGGTTGAAAGAATACACCAATCGCCTCCTGAAAAAGATCCCAAAAAGAAAACTCCTAGGAATATTATAGCCAGGCTCCAGAACTCCCAGATCAAGGAGAAAATACTACAAGCAGCCAGGAAGAAACTATTTCAATATTGTGGAAACACAATCAGAATAGCACAGGATCTAGCAGCTTCTACACTGAGGGATCAAAGAGCATGGAATATGATATTCCAGAGGGCAAAAGAGCTGGGATTGAAGCCAAGGGTCACCTACCCAGAAAAACTGAGTATCTTGTTTCAGGGGAAAATATGGTCATTCAGTGGAATAGAGGACTTTCAAGCATTCTTGATGAAAAAACCAGAGTTGAATAGAAAATTTGACATTTAGATGCAAGAAGCAAGAGATGCTTGAGAAGGTAATCAAGGAAAAGAAATCAAAAGGAACTTATCAAAGTTGGACTATTTACATTCCTACATGGAAAAACAATAACTGTGTTTGATGAAACCTTTCTCATTATGAAAATAATTGAAGAATGGTACATGGCATGTGTTCACAGGTATACATGGATAGAGGGCACAGGTTGAATTTGATGGGAAGGGGTGATTCTTTTTTTTGGAGGGCAATTGGGGTTGGGTGACTTGCCCGGGGTCACACAGCTGGGTTTTTGTTTGTGTGTTGGGTGTCTGGGGCCGGATCCGAGCTTGGGTCCTTCTGGCTCTGGCCCGGGGCTCTGCTTGCTGAGCCACCTAGCCACCCCAAGGAAGGGATGATTCTTAAGGGGTGAAGTCAAGAGTTGAGAGAGGAAAGCGGCAAGAGGAGATGGAGAGAGGCAGGGTAGGGTAAACTATCTCATGTAGAAGATGCAAGGGGAAGTAGTTGCAGGGGAGGAGAAGAACAGGAAGGCAAAAAGGCAAAAGCATATTCTCATTGAAGTTGGCTCAAGGAGAGAATCACATACATACTAAATCGAATATCTTACCCTCACTCACTCTCCTGAGTAGGGGAAAGGAGGGTGAGAGGGGGGATGATGGAGGGGAGGGCATCCTGGGGGGAGGGGAGGTTGGAAGTACCCACTATCAAAGAGGGACAGGATCAAAGTAGGGAATGGACCAGGTGGGAGGTGAGACGGGTGAGAGAGAAATATAAGCAGTCTTTTACAATATATCTACTATGGTAATGTTTTGCATAGCTATACATGTACAACACATACTGAATTTCTTGTCTTCTCAGAGGGAGTGGGTGACAAGGGAGGAAGGGAATGGATCTGAAAATCGAAGTCTTAAAATTAAATGTTTCATAAGATGTCTAGGCATTGGGGCTCAGAGATTCACCTTGCCCTAATGGCAAAGTTGAAGGGGGTATGGGAGAAGATATGGGAGAGAGCAGATTGGATGAGGGGATATCTAGTGGGACTGCTATTCTGGGGTGGTAGGTAGGGAAAAATGGGGGAAAATGTAATTCATAATCTGGTGGAAATGAATGATGTAAACCTGAAGTTAATAAAGCATTTGTTTAATTAAAAAAAAGTGTAAACACTTTGTAAAGCTTAAAGGACTATACAAATATTAGCTATTATTGTATAGACTGACAGGTAAAGAATATGATTGAAATAATATGCTTAACTGACTTTAAAATGAAGTCTATAGAATTACTGTAATAACTATAACATTGTAACATTGAAACTCTATAACATTACATAAAAAGAATATTTAGTATCTACTACATGAAGACATTTCATAGACATTTAAAGATATTTTTATTCCTCTACAGATGCACTACAAATTTTCTGTAACATGCCCCATAAAGCTCTTCATTCTGAAACTTCACTCTAGCCCTGGAATTCACTATTTGGAGATACACTCTTTCCCTGTGGCCTCTCTTTTTGATTATGTGGCTCTTTCCAGAACCTTCACTAAAGGAGGTCTTCCCAGCTCCTCTGGTACCTCACCCAGGTCTTCAATTCTTTCCAGGATGCATGCTTAATGTTCTCTACTATTTTCTATATCTCCACCTTCATCTCCCTTCCACATTTCCAGTTTCTTTTTATATATTGTTTTCCCCTACTAGAATGTAAGCTCCTTGAAAGCTTCTTTCTGCTTGTTTTTGTATTCCCACCTCTTAGCACAGAGTCTGGCACAAATCAGTAAATATATACTTAATGACTGAATTCTGGCAGTTGGAGACACAAAGGTATTTACAAAACAGAACTTACCCTCAAGGAGTTTACAATCTAATGGAGGGGAATGCACATATGTAAATAACTGTCAAAGTGAAATAAACACAAAGGATAGACCTGGAGCTGGTGCTATGATAAAGTAGAGGAGGGAGAGAGCATTTTTGTCTGAGAAAAATGTGTCCCTGAAGCCATCAAGGAACAATTGTAGAGTTTCTTGAACATATTGAAATGCAGGAGGGGAGAAAATCCATTCTAGACTCTGGAGATAAAAGCGAAAGTATAAAGACTGGGGTGTCAGTTGAGAGTTTTAGAAGGGGAAGAGACCTTAGAAAACATTAAGTTCAGTCCCATTTTTTTAGAGGAATGAGGAAATTGAAGTTCAGAAAAATTAAGGGATTTGTCTAAGGTCACATAGAAGGTAGTAACAGAATTTAGATTCAAACCAAAGTCCTAAAAACAAAAACAAAAACAAAGTTCTCTGACTCCATACTGAGAAAGGAATAATCCAGAACATATCTATCTCTATCTCTACCTATAGATAAATTGATAGATGTAGATATAGGTACATAGATATAGATGTAGATAGGTATAAATATCTATATTTATTGATCAGTAGAGATAGGAGATAAGATATATTGTGGAGGTAGAACTTATACTATTTGACATCTGCTTAAATATGGGAAAATGAAGAAGGCAGAGTATATGATGATTTTGAATTGGTTAACATTGGTGTTTGGAAATATGGCTGGACCTTCATGAGAAATAGGCAGGTATGGAGAAGGGGAAGGTAGGGAATAAGAAAATAGGTTCTATTTTTGATATGTTGAGTTTGACATGTCTATGAAACATCTGAGTGGAGGTGATCAATAGACAATGTTAATGTGGGTGGGATTGGAGCTCAAAAGAGAGAATGTGATTGATAAATTTTGGAGTCACCTCCATAAAGATGTTCTAAACCCAGGAGAGTGATGAAATCTCCAAGATATAATGTATTGAGAGAAAAGAGAAGATGGTCTAGAACAGAGCTTGGGGTGAATTATGGTGTTATTTTAAATGCAATTTATTTTCCAACATCTTCGTTTGGGATTTTTTTAGTAATATATTATAAAAAATAATATTATTTGACCAATATATTTTACTATGACATTTTAAAGACATTATTATTTAAAATTTTTCTTTTCAGTAGCATTCTCTAAGTAAAACAAATGATCCTAGGGCTAAAGATAATCTTGTCAACTCTACTTATATTTCTTTCTTATTTTTTTTACATAATTGAGGTCCCAAATGCTATCTAAAATGATAGTATATACCGGTTATTCTTTTTTTTAATTTTTATTTATTTTAATTTTTTTTTTTGCTTTTTGGAGGGCAATTGGGGTTAAGTGACTTGCCCAAGGTCACATGGCTAAGTGTCTGAGGCCAGATTTGAACTCAGGTCCTCCTGACTCCAGGGCCAGTGCTCTATTCACTGCACCACCTAACTGCCTCCATAGACTAGTTATTCTTAACCTGAAGTATTAATTATTATGATTTTTGTAGATTTCTCCTGAAATTCTTTTAGCCCCTAGTATTTCTTCATTGTACTAGGAACATTTTTTACTCAGTTTCAATCATTTTTCTAATTTCTCTTTTGAAGATTTCTTTTTGTCTCTTTGTATAGTTGTCTTTTTGCTATGCATGAAGCATTTCTTACAATTTTGAGATAAAGGGAAGCCTAATTTATATATAGCTTCTAACTCAGGCATGCTAATTGGAGTCTCCCACTTCCCTTTTTATTGTGCAAAAACAACGTGACTCCTAATAAAAAAAAATAAAGTACCTCAAAATCATGCCCCAACTTCCTATCTCATAAGTTTTACAAATATTCCTAAAGTATTCAGTGAATGTATGTCATTAAATAATGAGTTCTAAGACCTTAAAGAAGTCATATAACCCTGTTGTTTCCATATCTCATTCATATTGCAATATATATCTACATTATACAAAATAGCTTCTAAAGATAGAAAAATATAATTATTTTGAAAATATAAATTGCTCTATGCAAATGAAATGTGTTATTATTTTTCTTTAACGCCTCATGTTATCAAGTGTCATTTATGGACCTGAAAGTATGTTCTTTTGTCTTCTAGGCAAATTATTTCAGTCTTAAACCTACTTTATTTTAGTTTTCTGCCTAAAGGCTCATTTCTGAATGACAAATGCAGCAAAATGATAGATTTTAAGCACACTTGGAAATGTTTTTATAAAAGGCGTTAGTAAATTCCTTAAATAAATGCTAGGCTACACTTCAAATGGTGAGTGAAATATCCATATGGTAATGTTATAAAACAGATCTTGCTGTGTTGTAATGTACAATAATATTTTTCTCCTAGAAATATTTAGACATAATCTTAGATCTTTAGAGCTGAAAGAGATCTTCAAGACCATTCATTCTAAAATGATACTTGTCAATGTATAATTTGATGCTTTCTATCTGTGTTCAAATCCCAGGTACAACCAGCCCTTATTAACTGTATTACCTGGGGAAATTGACTCAGCTTTTTTTTTTGAGCTTCAGTTTCCTCATCTGTAAAGTAGAAATGATAATGCTTACACTACCAAATTTACCTCATAGTCATAAAGAAGGAACTTGGTGTGTCTTGAAACACCATGTACATATGAGTTATTTGGGGGTAAACAAAGCACAGTGTCAAATAGTCAAATGATGGCTCAAATGCTGCCCTGCTCCTTACTACCTGTGAGACCTTGTATAAGTCCCTTAACATTTTTGGGTCTCAGTTTATGATCTGTAACATAACAGATTGAGAAAAATAACCTCTAGGTTCTATTCCAGTTCTTATCTATGATCCTTTGTTGCTTTGATGACTATTGGTGGGGTATGCTGTTGTTAATGGCATTAGATCACAAGCAAGTCAAAACTGAATTGTAGTTTTCTTTTTTTAGAAAATTCCATCAATTACCCTCAGAGTTGATATAGAATTTGAAACAAAGATGGTATAATTTACTTTCTGACCCTCAGTAGCTCAGTAGGGAGCTAATTATAAAGATTCTGGCATTAAAGAACTAGACAGTAAACTATGAGAGGGATTTAGGCGACATGTATCCTCAGGATACATGTCTCTCTTTTTACAGGCACAGGAGTAACTCGAAGCCCCCTGCTTTCTCTTCTCTCCTTGAGCAACTTTTTTTTTCTTCTCTATCCAATAGAGAAAGACTTAAATAGTAGAGGTTAGGTGGGAAACAGGTTAGCATGGAGGAAAGAATGATTGCTCTATCAAAACTTTGGGTTTTAAGCTCTTTCTCTGTCATTCCCTGCTCATGGAATTTTGAGTAAATCAATTCACCTTTCTGGGCCTCAGCTTCCACATTTGTTAAATTAAAAGTCTGATCTATATGACATTTAATGTCTCTTCCAATTAGTGAGCCTATAAAAGTGGATTATGATTTTGGGGGACTTCATTCTTTTAGGAGACGTGTCTGAAGAATAAAAAAGTGAAATGGAAGACTTCGAGTAGTACATCTGGGTAACAAACTATATATAAAGTTGACTTCCATTTATCTCAAAATGTTAAGACATTCTTCAGTTTATCTCAAGATTACAAATCTCTTTCTGACATTCACTTTATGGGAAGCAGCTCTGCTCCTTTACTCTGAAGGGTAGAAAAACACACAGCTCCCTCCCTCCACCAACTCATATAAAGATATGTCCAACAGTACCATTTTGCAGATGAGAAAACTGATACTCAGAGAGGTAAAATGACTATGTACCCAAGGTCACAGAAAGTACAGAGATAGAAATCGAATCCATGTTTTCAGACTTCAAATACAGAGCTCTTTCCACATTAATAGAACAAAGCTCTTCAATTCTGCAAATGATTAAAGTGAGGCCCAGAGAAATTAAATGACTTATCCAAGGTAACAATGGGACAGAGTTGAATTTTGAGCCCATGTCTTCTTATTCTAAATTCCATAACCTTTCCTTTATACCACAGTTATGTTCTCTGAGACAGAGTTCAATCTAATACAGTGCTCTTTTCATCAGCTACTTTAAAAGATCCAGAACCACTGAGTGGAAAATGGTGTCCCTTTTCACCCAAGACTTAGACCATTCTTGGAGCCCTGCTATTAAGAATCCCCTCATTCTATAGCTGAGATGAAGCAACTTCTTAAAGCTCACACAGCTACTGATTGGTAGAGTTGAGACTAGAACCTAGACATTCTCTCCTGTTCTAATAGTTTCCCTCCCATTATGTTGGCTTATTAAAAACTCTTCCTACTTTATGCACCCTTTAAAGGAAGGCAGATCTATCTATGCAATTAAAGAAATTTATTGAGTTTTTCATATATGTCTATATCATATTGCACTGGAAGTTGAATTTACCTATAGGAGTAACTCATGGAGCCTGCTCAGAGTTGCCTTTCCTGTTGTGACCATGTAGGAACTTTGGAGACGATATCTTACCATATAGTGAAACTTAGCAAAAAGTAGTTGGCATTTTAGTATGACATTGCAAATCCCAAGCACCAAAAAGGTATAGTTAAAAGAAGAGGCTACTTCTACCTTTCTCTCTCTAGCTTTGATTCTTCTATTCAGCAAGTAATATAATTTGTGTTGAGTCCCATTTGAAGGGTAGGGGGATGGATGATGCTTCTCTCCCTCCCTCTGCTGCCTCTCCCACATGGAACATGAACTAAATTAGATAAATTAGATCTTGGGCCAAAGGTTGCTTTTCCACTTCTTTTCCTGTTTAGGTGATAAAACCCAATTCTTGGAGTGAACATTTTCAGACTTGGAGGAAAATGGTGAGTCTGAGAGGTGCAGAAAACCTGCATTTCAATGTGTAGCAGTTGGATGACCCTGGGAGGAACCCATGGAAACTACTCTAGCATTCTTAAACAACATGACCATCAAAAAGAGACCTGTTTCATGCTTGGCCTGTTTTACCACAAAACATGTTGAATTTGGGCGGTTACAAGCTGAGGTGAAATGTACAGTGCCTAGGCTGCAAAGCCATTAATTGTTGCTATGTTTAAATGGTTTTAAGAATCAATTTTCTGACTTGATGCACAATAGTTCATGCTGCTTGATGATTTTTTTGATTACTTTTTCTTCTTTTCAAAATTTTATTTTAGACTCAAATGCAAGAATACAAATACAGAATACAGAAAAGAAACAAAAAACAGCATAAATTTAAATATTGGAACTTAAAGACAAAGTTAGGAAGGAAAAAAGCATGTTGTGTGAATAGCAGAACATAAAGGATTCTAAATATGTAACAATGAAATTTCATTTCAAGACAGCCTATAAAATAAATAATACTCATTGTATTGAGAATTGTCCATCTTTTTTTGCTTCCTTGTGAGATTTCCTTAGAAATCTGTCAATATATGAACTGAGGTTTAAATTTCTGCTCTATTGTTTGTTACCTATGGGACTTTAGGCAAATCACTTCTCTATTCTGAGCCTCAGTTTCCTATAAAAAATGAAGGACTTTGATTAGATGATCACTAAGTTCCCTCCTCATTCTGCAGTTAATTCTTTATCAAGTTACTATAAATCAACTCCTCTCTAAAGCTTTATTTCCTGTTTCAGACTCTGCTTTGTATCATGTTACTTTTTTAAAAATATGTAGAAGCGGTGTGATGGATAGAGTCTTGGGCCTGGAGTCTGAAAGATTTGATTTCAAATCTAGCCTCAATCACTTCCTAGCTGTGTGACCCAGGACAAGTCATTTAACCTCTCCTAACCTTAGATGGAAAAAGAATATAATAATAGCAACTACTTCCTAGGGTCATTGCAATGATCAAAGGTCATAATATTCATAAAGCACTTAGCACAGTGCCTGGCACATAGATAATACTTAATAAATATGTAATTTCTTCCACCTTAACTTTTCCCATTGATTTCACCGGCTTCCATCCAACCCTGGATGGGATACTTAATTTTTCAGCCATCATCAGTGTTCTCTTTTCATTACAAACTAGAGTACTTCATGGCAACATACTATACCTCAGAGTGAGGCTGTCTATTCTTGCAAATAAAAAATAGATGCATCAAAACTTAACAAGTCTCTTCTACCTAATGAATGAATTTACTGTCTCAAAGAATAGTAAACCTGCCAGAGTAAATTAAATGATGTGCTGAACCAGGGATAATTTCTGTGTTTGGCATTTATGTTAGGTTGTTAGGTAAAGGAGAATAGAACATGTGAACCTTGATAATAAACCTGTGTTTGATATTAGTGTAAACCCGATGGTTCTGGAGATTTAAAGTGGCAGGTAGTAAAATGGATCACACATAGAGAAATGTGACATTTGGGGTTATATTTTAAGTTCCTTGAGAAAAATGGATTTTGTGATTGGTCTTTGAGCTTTTCTGTTTTTATAATCTTATTTGTGACTTAGTGAGATCTTGCCTCAGAAGTACCTAAGAAGGTAAGTAAGCATACTCCTGACTTTTGTAATTTTGGAAATGTCACTGCTGTCACTTGTCAAACATGCCCTGAAATCATCCTGTGAAATCAATGACATCTCACCTTCTTTTCAGGTAGTATTGTTCATTATCTTCCTTGTTCAGTGGCAGAATATGAAATAGGAGGTGAAATATTCTGGGACTTCAGTTTTTTCATGAGGAAAATAAGAAGCAAGTGTGTTACATGTTATAGCCAAGAAGGGATACCGGTATCATTGATGTAAAGTCAGAAGAGACCTTAGAGATTATCTAGTCTATTGATATCAAATTCAAATAGAAATGGGAGATGCTAAACTCATATGCATAAGCAGACCTGTTGATTTACAGCTTTTTGGAAGGGGAAGGCAAGGTAATTGGGGTTAAATGACTTGCCCAAGGTGACACAGCTAGTAAGCATGTCAAGTGTTTGAGGCCAGATTTGAATTCAGATCCTTCTAACTACAGGACCAATGAGCTATTCACTATACCACCTCACTGCCCCTGATTTAGTTTTAAAATGCAATAATATATATATACATTTTCTTTTCCTTTTATTTATTTTGTTAAATATTTCCCATTTACATTTGAATCTGGTTCAAGCCATATTCAAGAGTTTTATGAGCTGCAAGGAGCCTGCTGAACAAGTTTTTGAAATCTTTGATTTAGTCCAAGCCTTTCATTTTACAAGTAAGTATCCTCAGATCTAGGTAAGGTAAGCACCCCTCCTATGTTCACAAAAATATTAAATTTTGGAGGGGAGGTTGGAACTAAGGGTTAGTGCTCTTTCCACTGAACTCCCTTGTCTTTGTATAGTGACATGAGCAACATATTCTTGTTGGTGGTGCTATTGTAATTTTTTTCTTTAAAAAATATTTGGTATTTTATTTTCTCCCAGTTGCATGGAAAACTAATTTTTAAAAGCAATTGGGGTTAAGTAACTTGCTCAAGGTTACACAGCCAGTCATTATTTATGTGTGGATGCTCATTTTCTGAGGCCAGATTCGATCTTTGGTCATCCCAACTCTAAGGCTGGCGCTCTTACTCACTGCGCCACCTAGCCACCCCAAAAACTAATTTTTTAACATTCACTTTTAAAACTTTGATTTCAACATTCTCTTCCTTCCTCTCTTCCCAACCTCCCATTATTTAAAAGGCAAGCAATTCAATATAGTTAAATATGCAAAACCAAAAAAATCCAACATAGGTTATTTCGTGCAAACATTTCCATCTTAGTTATGTGAAAGAAAACATAGACAAAAAAAAAAACAAGAACAATAAGGAAAGTAAAAAAAGTATAGTTTCATCCATATTTGGAAACCATAAGTTTTTCTTTGGTGATTATCTTGGATCATTGTATTCATGAGAATAGCTAAGTCTTTCAGAACTGATCATCTTACAATATTGATTCAACTTTGTACATGGTATATTTCACTTCGTAGCAGATTGTGTAAGTCTTTCCAGATTTTTCTGAGAGCATGCTATTCATCATTTCTTATAGGACAATAGTATTCCATCATAATCACATACCATGATTTGTTTGGCCATTCCTCAATTGATGGGCATGCCCTCAATTTCCACTTATTTGCTAACAGAAAAGAGCAGCTATATATATATATATATATATATATGTATGTATATATGTATATGCACATGTCCTTTTCCTTTTTGTTCTTTTATATCTTCAGATACAGAGCTCATAGTGGTATTACAAGGTCAAAGGGTATGCATGGTTTTATAGCCCTTTGGGCATAGTTCCAAATTGCTCTACAGAATGACTGAATCAGTTCACAACTCAAGCAATAGCAAATTAATGTCTCATTTTCCCCACATACTCTCCAACACTTATCATTTTCCTTTCTATCCTATTAGTCAGTTTAATAGGTATGAGTACCACGGGATTATTTTATTTTTCATTTCTCGAATTACTAGGAAGTTTAGAGCATTTTTATATGACTATGGATAACACTGATTTTTTCATCTGAAACATATTTGTATCTTTGATCATTTATCAATTGTTGAATGGGTCTTACTTTTATAAATTTAACTCAGTTTCTGCATGTTTGAGAAATGAAACCTTTATCAGACAAACTTGCTTCAATTTTTTATCATGGTTACTTTTGCTAACTCTATTTCCATACATCCTATTCCCTCATTTATTCTATTCTCTCTCTCCTTTTACCCTATCCCTGCTCAAAACTGTTTAGCTTCTGACTACACCTCCCCCAATCTGCCACCCCTTTTATAATCACCCTTCCCTCCTACTTTTCTGTAGGTAAGATAGATTTCTATACCCAACTGAGATTGTATGTTATTAACTCTTTTAAAAAATTCTGCTGAAAGTTCACTTACCTCTCCCCCCAATTCTCACCATTTTTTCCTCCACTATAAAAGCTTTTTCTTGGCTATTTTATGTGAGATAATTTACCCTATTCTTTCTCCCAGTATATTCTTCTCTCATGCCTTAATTTTATTTTTTTAGATGTCATCCCTTCATATTGAACTCACACTTGTGCCCTCTGTCTATATATGCTCTTTCTAACTGTCCTAATAATGAAAAAAGGTTTTATGAGTCACAAGTATTATCTTCCCATGCAGGAATATTAAAATTTTAACCTTATTAAGTCTCTTATTATTTCTCTTTTCTGTTTACATTTTTATTATTCATTTGAGTATGGTGTTTTGATAGCCAAATTTCTATTCTACTTTTCTCTTTTCATCAAGAATGCTTGAAAGTCCTCTATTTCATTGAATGCCCATTTTTTTCTCCTGAAGGATTTTACTCAGTTTTGCTGCATAGATGATTCTTGGTTATAATCCTAGCTCCTTTTCCCCCTAGAATATCATATTCCAACCCCTCCTATACTTTAATGTGGAAACTGCTAAATCTTGTATTATCCTGACTGTGGCCCCATGATACTTGAATTGTTTGTTTCTGATTGCCTGTAATATTTCCTCTTTGACCTGGGAGATCTACAATTTGACTATAATATTCCTAGGAGTTGTCATTTTGGGATCACTTTCAGGAGATGATCAGTGGATTCTTTCCATTTCTATTTTACTTCTGATTTTAGAATATCAGGGCAATATTCCTGGATAATATCTTGAATTGTGGCTCTTTTTTTTTTCTTTACATGGCTTTCAGGTAGACCAATGATTTTTAAATTGTCTTTCCTGTATCTATTTTCCAGGTCAGCCATTTTTTTTCAATGCTATATTTCACATTACCTTCTATCTTTTCTCATTCTTAGGGTTTTGTTTTATTGTTTCTTGATTTTCTTTTGCTCAATTCTAATTTCAATTTGCTCAGTTCAAATTTTTAAGGAATTATTTTCGTCTTTGAGGTTTTGTACCTCCTTGTCCCATTTGGTCTATTCTACTTTCTATGGATTTCTTTTTCTTCAGTGAATTTTTGTGCATTTTTTCCCATTTGATCAATTCTGCTTTTTAAGAAATACTTCTCCTCATTGGATTTTTGTACCTCTTTTACCATTTGACATATTCTGTTTTTTAACATTTTTTTCAATTTTCTGTGTCTCCTTTAACAAGCTGTTTATTCTTTTTTCATGACGTTCTTGTATCACTTTAACTTTTCTTCCCATTTTTTTCTCTAGCCCTCATATTTGGTATTCAAAAGTCTTTTTGAGTTCTTCCATGATCTGAGACCAATTTGTACTTTTTTGGAGGCTTTGAATGATGGAGCTTTGACTTCGTTTTCTTCTTCTGAGTGTGTATTTTGATCTTTGCCACCATGGTAACTTTATGTAGTTAATTTTTTTTTGAAGTTCTTTTACTTTTCTAGTCTATTTCTTGACTTTTAATTCTTTTTTAAAGTGGGGCTATACTTCCAGGGTAGAAATTGCACTGTCCCAACTTCAGGGATTTTGTGCAAATGTTTTCAGAGATACTTCTAGGAATGTGTATGATTTCAATTCTTCCAAGGTGCTATGGTGTATTTACTACTCTCCTGGCTTTTTCTGTGGACTGTGAGTGATCACAAGTACCCCTTTTCTGTCCTGGAACTGTAATGAGTATCCCTGATCCACAGAGGCTGTAACTCTTGTGTACTATTGCTCCTCCTCTCCCTAGGACTTCACCCAGGTCTGAGACCCAGATCGGAGTATGGTCAAAGAAACAGAATCCTGCCTCATTGCTAGCAAAGAGACCCCTGTAATCTTCTTCTGGCCAGTTGTTCAACCACCTTACCATCTGTGGGATGAGAGCTCCAGAAGCAACTTGGCTTGCAAAACCTGCTCATGATTTTCTGTGGTTGGGTCCATGCTGGTGCAGCCTGCTCTGAACTGTGTTCCACTCTCACCCTGGTGGGACAGACCTTTCCTGCTGACCTTCTAAGTTATCTTTGGCTGGAAAATTATTTCATCCCATCTTTTTATGGGTTCTGCTGCACCAGGAATAATTTAATGGCATTATCTAAAGGTGTTTGGAAGGGATTATGGGAAAGTTCAAGTGAGTCATTGATTTTCCTCCACTATCTTGGTTTTATACCCTCTGTTATGATGTTAAAGCTCATTTGTGTTTATGTAAACTTTTCTTCTTTATTTAAAAAAATTAAGAAGAAGAAATTGCCTTTACAATATGAGCAGATTATTATGAATACATTGCTGGCTTTTATCCTCCTTACTCATACAACTTTAGTGTCTCCGAATTGGAGACTTCAGTATTCATATAGTCTATTCCATACCTGAGGCAGGCCCTCTATATTACCAGGCAGTGCATATCTAGCCTGTACTCGAAGGCCTTCTATTCTTGGAAACTCACAATGTTCCAAGGCATGGTTGTGTACCTCATTGCTCAAAAGTTCTATTCCTACCTTGTGTGCAGCTGAAATCTGCATCTCTATAACATCCACCCATTTGCTTCTATTCCTGCATCCTTAGGCCAAGTAGAATGAGTAAATCCTCCTTTCACATAATAGACCTCCATTTATATTCTATTATTGAGTTAAAAAGCACTTGGTAGAAGAATTGGATGAGTTTATCCATATTGAAAGAATTCAGTTCTTTTGTAAATTTTGTTTAATGGAAAGCACCAAAGCAAAGTCCATAGGGCTTACCTGGAGACACTTGAGTGGCTGGGAGTCAGGAAAAGAAGGGGACAGTTAAAGGGGACCATTAACTCACCAACCCCCCTCATGCTAGGAACAAGACCTATAAAGTCAAACTGAGAAAGAACGATACATAATAGATAGATAGTATAATAGCAAACACCTAACATAGCCAGGATGGCAGCTAGCACAGGTTCTTTGATCTGCTTTTTTTTAAAGGAAAGCAACTCAAAAGGGGCTAAGAATATTACTTTAATCAAACATAGATATCATTCACTTAGTTCAGGGAGAAAAGTTAGCACCCTGAACTTCAGAAAATACAAACAGAAATTACAAGCAGACAAAAAATACAGACAGAGAAAACAACACAATTTAACGGACCAAAAGACAAGACTTCTAGCTGTCTGATCATTACATACATACATTGTTAGCTATCAGAGAGAGAAGCACCAACATCTGGGCTTTCAAAGGTGGGGGGGGGGAGGCTCAATGACTGCCCAGAGTCTCATCTGGTCAACCACACAACTCTTCCCATAAGTTAGCTCCAAAACAAAACAAAAACCTCACCTCAGGGAATGTATGTATGTATGTATGTATGTATGTATGTATAGCTTTCTCCAAGGTCAGAGAACATCACAACTTTTCTAAGTTCTTAATTACCAAGTAACAAGGTTTGGGCCTTCCTGAAAAATAAGCCACCCTTATGCAAGCTTCTCTTGTTGGGCTCCAAGTGGAGCCCATTAAGGGGCAGGGAAGATCTTCAAATCCTTTTACCATTAAAGATAGATAGATAGATAGATAGATAGATAGATAGATAGATAGATAGATAGATAGAAGATGCAGTTATAGTTATATCCTTATAACTAGGAAAGTTGACCAAGGGCTGCACATATAATTGCCTTCAGGCCACAGAAGAAAGAGAAGACATATGATGGTAACTGAATGGGCAGCTGCTAAGACACTGTGCCTTGTTATACTATCTTATTGGACTTCTGGGCCCATGAACCATGACAGTTTAGGCAGCTTGAGATCAAAGTAGCTCAGATATATAATAGCAAAGGGGAGGGACATTTTGGGCAGATTGTATTGGCTTCCTACCCCAGAGGTCACAGGTAGGAAACTGGATAAGTCTGTCTCCAAAGTTTCTAAACTTAGATGGTACAGATGGTGAGTGGGAGGAGGGAAAAAAATTGGAGAGAAGTAGGAAGGAATAATGGGTGGGATGGGAAGAAAAGAAAAAAATGATTACAGTATAGATGATTTGTTGAACAAAGAAATACTAGGCCAGAGAAAAGCAGGTTTATTTTCTGGACTGTACATGACCTCCAAGTATTTGAAGGTAGATATAATATGTTGTCTGTCCACCACTGTTTCTTATTCTCCAGAATAAGCACCCCTAGTTCTTTCAACCTATACTTATATGCAGCATGGTTTCTAAATCAACTATTTCCTCTATATCCTTTGGATACACTCCTGCTTGCTTGTCAATATGTTTCCTAAAAGCTGTCACAGAGAAATGCATCCAATATTCCAGACCAAATTTGACCAGGACTGAGCATAGCAGAACTAACATTTCCATCTAGGATACTGTCTCTTTTATTGAATTATTCTAAGATTACATTCATCTTTCTTTTTTTTAATGTCATATTACACTGTTGCCTCATACTAAGCTTTCTTTCCTCTGCTTTTTCTTCCCCCTGTTCCTCCCCTCTTTTCTCCATTCCTATTCCCAAGAGGTGGCATGATTGAAGTCCCTGGATTCAAATCCTGCCTTAACAACATGGGGCCCATCTGTCTATTAGCCAGTGGCTTATCTTCCCCTGTTGTCAGTTAAATCATCAGTAAAAAAAAAGGGTCAGAACTTCTACCAATGTCACTAGGGGTGCTTTGAGGATTAATTAATATTTCTAATGCAATTTGAGTTTTGTGACTGAGAGGTGCTTGAGAAGTTCAGAATATCACCGAGTTAATAACAGACCCAGTTATAAGAAAGCTGCTAAATACAGTGCTCGCCCCCTCTGGATCTCTCTGACCTTTCTCTCCACCCCTCTAATTCTTTGTCATCTCCCAAAGGAATATTCTAAATCCCTCTTCCCTGAGTCCTCCCCTAACATAATAAACCTTGCAAACCTGGAAAGCATGTAAGAGAAAGGAAGGGGATTTATTTATTTAAGTATGGCTTGTTCACCTGGAACATAATAGCAGCTGGATTCTTGCTGAATCAAGAATCTATTTGTTCCAGCAGGTCACTCAATGTTGTTTATCAATTTCTATCCCCACTAACAGAATTAGGATCCCAAACCATTGCAAATCAGTTTTCTCTCCCTCATTTTGGAAGCGTTCAGCTGAAGGGAGAAATTTACCTTGGCCATAGCTCATTACTTACTCTGGGAATTGCTGCTTCTCCTGTTTGGCATCAGATGTCAAGCTTTCCAACAGATGAGGCACTGCCAGGAATTATTATGCAAATATGTTGACTCCATTTGGACCCTGGAAAAAATCAGAGTTTTCAAAAAGAGGATTTGTATGGTGTCCTATCCATGTAGGGGGATTTTAAAAATGCTTACATTATGTCACTTTGAAAAATGAAGTTTATATTTTTCCATGCCACAGGGGAGAGAGAGAGAGAGAGAGAGAGAGAGAGAGAGAGAGAGAGAATACAAACCATTCTCATAGATGAATGTACCACTGATACATTGAATTAAGACATGCTTTTGATTTGTTTACCTCATGGTGGGGGTTAGTTTTTGTTTCAGGCTAATTGCTGGTTTTTGCTATTTCCTCTTTCAGTGGTATGCATTTGGTAGATAAATAACAACATCCTGACTCTGGTTGAGGCACAAAATATGTGAGAGCAGACCCAAATCAGAAAAATAAGGACCTTGAAGTCTAAGAGATATTTTCTGTTCATAGTTTGGTTATGATAATATTAAAATGGCAATACTACCAAAATTAATGTACAAATACAGTACCATACCAATCAAACTAACAAAGTTAACCAGTTTCCTTTATTATTTTCCTTTATAATAGTTCAGACATTGTCATGTCCAACTCCACATGACTCCATGAACTTGGTCCATGGGGTTTTCTTGGCAAAGACACTGGCAAAGACATATTTCTTTCTCCAATATAACTACTTTATAGAAGTGGTTACATCTTAGGAATTTCATCACTCTTTCTATGCTGAAAATTCTTAATTCTACCTACCCTTCCTCAATCTTTCTGCTTACTACTAATCTTACATCTCCAATTGCCTTTCAGACATCTCATGCTGAATATCTAGTAGGTATCTTAAACTCAACATGTCCAGAATGAAACTTGTTATTTTATCTTAATGAACTCAGTGTTGTGGTCCAAAGTTCTGGAGTTAGAATACATGTTGATATGTCACTGAAGTAAACAATGAATGTTGACTTGGAATTACAGGCAGCCTCTTCCAGGGGGAACCTGGAATTCCTCAGAGGGAGGGGAAATTGTTAATGAGGTTTTAATAGGCAGAATTACTTCCTCAGGGATGAAAGCTACCTCTGAAGGAACTATTGTACAAAAGTCAAATAGAATCTCAGTCTACTCAACCATAAGTTTCAAATAACTCTTTGACCTTGAGCATCATTCTTTTTGTTCCTTAGTTTTGTTTGGCTTCCCACCGAACCCACCAAACCTGTAAAACTTTATCAAGTGGTATTTCAGAAGCCTTCATTATGATATCCTGGAGAGGTCCTATGGCCACTCCTACCTCCTCTTTCTTCCCTCAATACTCCTCTTTCCTTTCCACAAACAAACTCTTATTATTTATGCTGCAGTCACCACAATCAACAAAGAGTTTGTTTTCTCCCATTTGAGGAAGAGAAAGCTTATAAATAGCACACTAGAATAGAAAAGATTGCTCAGAATGGAACCTAGCACAGGACCTTAAAGACTATCCATGTTATATAAGCTGTGCCAAAGAGGAATTTCTAAAGGATATAGTAAGAACAGTACAAGTACTATGAACAATACTGATCAAGATGAACATTGGCTTTCTGGTTAGGGGAAAATACTTTTAAGGTCAGTTCATGCACCAATATCTATATAAAACCTTTACTGAGCTCCCTAGTTATAATGCTGTCTTCCTCCTCAAATTATTCTCTATTTACTTATCTGTTTACATGCTATATTTCGTGGTGAAATATAAGCTTCTTGAGGGCAGGGATTTTTCTCCAATTTTGTCTTTGTATCCTCAGTTCTTTGCACCCAGGTGCCTTAAAAAAACAAGTGAAGGTGTTTATTAGATATTTGTTGAATCAGAACCTATAGAATATGGGGATTTTCACTATAAATAATGATGATATATCTATAAATCATTTAATTGTATATTTTTCTTGTAACAAACCTGTAAGATAGGTTATGGAACCATTATTGTTCCCATTTTATAGAGAAAGAAACTTGGACCTATGTAATTAATATTACTTTCTTGAGTTTGAACTTGAGTACTAAGTATCAGAAGCAAGACTGGGGTTCTGGATGTCAACTTTGAAGTTATGGACTCAACTGGATTGGTGATTTCATAGATTTGGATACGGCCTCCAGCCTTTCTTCAGAATTCAATCTTAGCTTATCCCAATGGTTTCTAGAAATCGTTTCCAAGTTATAGGGCTTTTTAGAATGCTACATGGTTTCTGAAATCAATAGCTCCTTTTCATTAACTCTTTTTTTTCCACCTGGAAGTGTGTGTGTGTGTGTGTGTGTGTGTGTGTGTTTGTGTATGTATGATGTTTCTGAAATGGATAAGAAACGTCAAATTTCTGAGGGTATAAACCTCTTCCTGAAGTGCAATACAATTGGTATGTCCTTGGACATCCATAAAAGAGAAGTCTCAGGAAAAGAAAAACAGTTCTCTTCATCCCAATCTCCACTTACCTCTCCTCTTTCTTTGTGAAGTACATTTGGTGTAACCTTTATCCCACAACATGTGTTCTATCCAAGGTACTATAGCTCTTCCATTATCTCTTGAAAACTTAAGTATATCAATGGAGAACTGCAGTTGTTCCCCTATCATCCTTTGCCCTTGCCATGTGGCCAGAAAAAGGAATTATATCATTTGGGAAATTTAAGATAGGCAGAGAAGATGGGATGATATTATGGACAGTTCACCCCTAACCCTGTTACATTCATAGTTGTAGTTCCAAGAGTGAGGCAGGGCTTGTGAGTATTTAACTCTTTCATTTATTTGAAATAGTCTCAGTTGGGGAGTAAAAGCTTGCTCCAACCCATCTCTTATCTGATTATGACATCACCCTTAGTCTGGCAATGCCTATAGGCTTGGCTAGTTGCATTCGAATTCCTGCCAAAGCACAGTTGCTGCACTGGACGTTCTTATTCTGGGAAACAGCTGACATCACTACTGCTATGCTAGCAAGAAAACAGCAGGTCATAGAAGGGAAAGTCAGTGTTGAACTTGAAGCTGCGGTCAAGAAGAAATCCAAATTATGTTTGACATTTCATCTAACCCTCTTACTGTACTTCAGAAGGGATAAGAAAACCAATTGGGCTTTCACAAATCAAGATTCACTAGGTGGTAGAGTAACTGCCTCCTCATGGCACTGGCTGTCATCTCTCTGTATTTACATATCTATTATTCTGATGTACAACTGAGTCTGATTTCAATCATATGAAGCAAGAGATACAGAAAAGGATGCATTAGCCATAGTGTAATCCCTGGCTATGTATGGAGTTATATATCTCATCTTATGAAAATGAACAACTTATATTTATGAAAGATTTTAGAACCTCTTGCCTCTAGTCCAAAAGTTAAGGTCCCCCTCTCAATTAAATTAGTTCTTCTCATCCCCCCCCCAAAAAAAACAAAACTAAGGACTGCTTATAGCATAAGAAACAGAAAATCAAGTGAAAACCAGGCAGTGGGTCCAAGAAAATGGAAATATATTTTCTTTCTCCTTTCTACTGATTTACTATGATATTATTGGAAATGTTTTTAAGGGAATGTCTGTGAATGTACTTTATTCTCTTCAATTCTTAAAGAAATAATAGTAGTGGGGCAGGCAGAAAGAGGAGTGGGTATGGCCAATAACAAAATGATATTCTTCTGAAGTTGGAGAAAGAAAAGGGCTTTACACAATATGATCCACAGGAAGATATAATCCTAGGTTGGATGGGCTTATGGGTAACCGATGGCAGCAATTCTCAAGGTATTGTGTAAATAAGTTTTACAGGCTGAACTGACTTTTCCCAATGGTTTCTAGAAATTGTTTCCAAGATTTTGGGGTTTTTAGAATGCTATATGGTTTCTGAAATCAATAGCACTCCTGGATCCCCTGTTCCCACAAAGTCCACACTGAACTCTCACCTTGTCTTTGGCATTTATGGGTTGATACTTCTGGAGACCGCCACAGCTGCTGGTGATCCACTCTCCTGAAGTCCCTTCAGCCAGGGCTGGTTGTGACTGCCTTGAGGCTAAAACCATGGACTCATGAGGGGTCTGGGCTCCTAGCACTCTGCAATGCACCCTTCCTGTTGGCCTGCCAGGTTTTCTTCAGCGGGAGGTTTTTCTCTCTCATTTTGTGGGTTATGGGATCCTAAAGTTTATTTAGAGTCATTTTAATAGGTATCTGAGGTGTTTATGGAGGGGACATGTGAAGTTTTCCAGTTTCTATGCTGCCATCTTGGCTCCACCCCACTCCATTATTTCTTTATGGCCTTGAGACTACTTCCTGTTTTTCTTTAGGGATTTACCCTTGGTGTTTTGACATTGTTGTCCTCTTCTGAGTTTGTTTCTTTATTCCACTGTCACTATTTTATCTTTCTAGAGTCAGACTATGTTTTGTTTTTCTTTTTTACTCATCTTTTTTTGGCCTTTTTCCTTTCTTTTAAATGTGAACTATGCTCCCAGTATGGAAAGAGCAGTGTCTCAGACTTCTTGTTGTAGGTGCTGCAGACTCTAGTTGTTTACTTGATGGTGAACTGATGTTTCCTTGAAGCCCGCTTGGGACCCTCATGTCTGTTGCTGCAGTGAAAGGGCTGGGTGAGTGGTGGCTTGCATTGCTGTAGGCTATAGGGGTATGATAGCTTAACCTGTGTTGAGCTAGGTCCTCATACTCTTGTCTAAAGTGTACTGAGGCAAGTGGAGAGTTTTTGTTTTCCCTGGGGACTATACTAAACACGTGGTGGTTCTCAGATCTGAAGTCTGACCATTTCCCTGGCTATGCTGAGGCATGTGGGCATCCTGGGGTTGGCATCTGCCTGCTCCACTACAGTAGGGTTCAGAATCTTCTGTTGGTTTGCTAAGGATGTGCTTGTTGCTGGCTTGCTGGAACACTTCCTGTCCTAGACTGCATTCTCATTTTACCTGAGTAATACAGACCTTTCTTGGTGATTTTCCAAGTTTCTTCAGCTTAAATATCATTTCATCCCATTTTTTGATATTTCTGATATTCCAGAATTTGTTTTGAGGTGCTATTAAATGGTTGTTTGGAAGTCTCCCATTTTGATTATGGTAGAGTTAAGATGATTTGCTGCTTACTCTGCTGTCTTGGCTCCCTGAAATCCCCCCTTGAATTAATTTCTAAGGATCAATAGCCAAGAATGTAAATGCCTGGATAGCAAAGACTGCCTTTCTTTCTTCTTTACCATCCCTAGCACCTAATGTCTTGCATATATAATAACACATGCAATACAGATACATATATATGTATATATATGATACATATGTACATGTGCATTTTATGCATATAATTATTTATTATAATAATATAGCTGTTTAAACTAGATCTATAGATATCTATCTATCACGTCTATCTGAATTATGAATTAATTTGTGTATGAACTCCCTCTCTTATCCAGACCATCAACTTTTATGTAACTTATAGACTTAAAGAATTGACTAGAGTCATTGAGAAGTATATGAAACCATCTCTTTCTGACTCTGAGACCAGTACATTATTCACTATGCCACACAGCCTCTTGCACATATGACAGGCTTAATAAATGTTTATTGAATTGCATTGTATTAGATTGGAGTAGGGTGAGAAGAAGAGCATCCTTACCCATTAATATAGATTTTGATTCCTTCATATATTCAGATTCTGTCATACTATCTAGACAGAATTCACAAACCACCCACTGACAAATTCTAGAGCTCCAAAATGCCTAGGCTGCAAAATAATATAAGAATCATGAGCAAATAATCTAACAACATTTACTTACATTCACATAGCACTTTATAGTTGCAACATGTTACCACAAATAGGAAGTCAAGACAGTTGATCTGTCTGATAGGGAGGCAACAAATACTTAGAATTCAGAAAGCTCTTGCACACTCTAAAGATTCTTAAGGATAAGGATAGCAACTAGATGTGTGATTTCATTGATACAGAAAATTACCTGGGGGAGAAAATCTTTGTAGCACATCTCTCCATTAAAGGTTTCATTTCCAAGATATATAGGGAAATGATTAGAATTTATAAGGATAAGAGCCACATACAAGTATTTGTCAAAGGATATTAATAGGCAGTTTGTAAAAGAAAAAGAAAATTATCCAATCTATCATTAACTTTTTAAAAAATGTCTGAAATATCTAATAAATAAATAAATGAAAATAAAAGCAACCCTGGGGTTCTATTTCATACACATCAGATTAGCAAAATTGACCAAAAATGAAAATGACAAATGTTGGAAGAGCTATGGGAATACACATACATTAATGAACTGTTAATAGAGCTACAGACAGTTATAGACAATAGTGAAATAAATTTGAAACCATGCCTCAGAAGTCACTAAGTAGTAACTACACGTTGACACAGCAATACTACTCCTAAGTCTAGACTCCACAAATGTAAAAAAGAGAGAGAAAGAATTCTTAGCATAAAAGTATTTATAGATGCTCTCTTTGTAGTGACAAAGAACTGGCAATGAAGGAGAAGTTAATAAATTGAGGAATGACTGAAAAAATTATCATATATGAATTTTTAAAAATTACATATACTATGCTGTAAAAATGATGTCTGGGGCAATTTCAGGGAAACATGGGAAGACTTGCATGAACTGACTCAGAGTGAAGTGAGCATAAATAGGAGAAAATTTTATACAATAATGACAACATTGTAAAGACTAACACACACACACACACACACACACACACACACACAAACTTTGAAAGACTTAAAAATTCCAATTCTAGACAGAGAGGTTGTAGATTGAGGGCAAAGATGAAGATGTCTTTTTTGGATATAGCCAACATGACGATTTTTTTTTTGGCTTCACCATGCATATTTATTATGAAATATTTTGTTTATTCTTTATATTTCCATTGGACAGGGAAGGAAAGAAGGTAATTTTTTCCTGATTAGAAAATAATTTTTCAAATGGTATAGAAAGCTACTAAATGAAGAGACTATCTACTGAGGCCAGTGACAATTCCCTTTACAATTTATAGTATCAAACAATTGCCTAAAGTATTGAGAATTGTAGTAATTTGCCTGAAGCCACATAACTAGTATATGTCAGTAGCAGCATAGAATAGTGAATAGAGAACTGCTTACAGAGCCATGAAGGCCTGTGCTAACGTCTCATCTCAGAGGATACCTATAAGCAATATTTAAAAGAGAGGAGACCAGTAGCTATGTGGTGCAGTGAATAGAGCACCTGCCCTGGAGTAAGGAGGACCTGACTTCAAATCCGGCCTCAGACACTTGACAAACTTACTAGCCATGTGACTTTGGGCAAGTCACTTAAGCCCAATTGCCCACCAAAAAAAAAAAAGAATGTAAAGGAGAGGAGAAATAGGACTCTTGGGTGGCTCTTTTGTTCACTCATTCAATCAGCAGGAATTTATTTAACTCTTACTATAAGCTAGACACTGTGCTAAGTGCTGGGGATACAAAGACAAAAGTATAACAATCCCTGCCCTCAAGGGACAGGTGAAAGAGTGTGTTTCTGTGTATTTGTGTGTGTGTACACACACATGTATATACAGAATATATAAAGTTAATACATGAAAAAATATGTGAAAGAGGGCACTGGCACCTTGGGGGTGAGTGGGTAGGGCCAGTCAGGATTAAAAAAAAAATATAGTACTGTTTCAAAACAATATGCATTGTAAAAAATAAGGTGTTTTTTAAACTTTGAATTCCAAATTCTTTCATTTCCTCTATCCTCACCCCCCCCACTTATTGAGAAGGCAAGCAGTTTGATACAGGTTATATATGTATAATCACGCAAAACATTTTCATATTAGTAATGTTGTGAAATAAAATATAGACAAGAAACTCAAGGAAAATAAAGTAAAAATCTTCAACTGTATTCAGAAAATGTCAATTCCTTCTTCTGCCATTCTACAACTGATTAACATTCTCTCAATTTATAATTCTTTGCAACTAGAAAAGAGCTGCTATAAATAGTTTTGGTACATATAGATCATTTTCCTTTTCTTATATCTCTTTTTGGATATAGATCTAGTAGCGGTATTACTAAGTCAAAGGATAGGCATGGCTTTATAGCTCTTTGTATACTTCGAAATTGGTATACAGTATGGTTGAATTCATTCACAATCAAGCAATGGTGCATTAGTGTCTCATTTTTCCCACATTTTCTCCAACATAGTCATTTTCCTTTTCTGTCCTATTAGTCAAACTAATAGGTATGAGGTAGTACCTCAGAATTGTTTTAATTTTCATTTCTCCAATAATTAGTGAGTTAGAGGATTTTTATATGGCTATCAATAGTTTTGATTACTTCATATGAAAACATCATGTCTTTTGTTTATTTATAAATTTTTGAATGGCTCTTATTTTTATAAATTTGATTCAGCTCTCTGTTTGGGAAATGAAACTTGCTTCAATTTTTTTTCAGAATTACTATTACTAACTGTATTTCCCTCCATCCCATTTCCCCTTGTTTAGCCTATTCTCTCCTTTCACCCTGTGCCTCCTCTAAAGTGTTTCACATCTGACTACCACCCCCCAAATACGCCCTTTTTTCTATCACCTGTCCCCCACTTCTTATATTCTTCTCCCTGTCCATTTTCCTGTAGGGTAAGATAGATTTCTATACCCAACTGAGGATTTATGTTGTTTCTTCTTTGAGTTAATTCTAAGGAGAGTAAGGTTCACTTCCCCACCCCACCTCCTCCCTCCCTTCCCCTCTAGTTTAAAAGCTTTTTCTTCCCTCTTTTATGTGAGTTAATTTACCCCATTCTACCTCTCCTTTCCTCTTTCTCCCCATACATTCCTCTTTTCCATTCCTTAATTTTTGTATCATCTCTTTATATTCAATTCACACCTGTGTCCTCTGCATGTAGATATAGATAAATTGATATATAGATAGATAGACAGATATACATCCCTTCTCACTGCCCTAATGAAAAATATTTTGTGAGCTATGCATAGATTTCCCATGTAGAAATGTCAACGGCTTAACATTATTAAGTACCTTATTATTTCCCTTTCCTCTTTAACTTTTTATGCTTCTCTTGAATCTTGCATTTGGAAGTCAAATTTTTTATTCAGTGTAGGTCTTTTCATTGAGAATGCTTGAAAGTCCTCTATTTCATTGAATACCCATTTTTCCCCAGAAGGATTATGCTCATTTTTGCTGCATATGCAATTGTTGTTTACAATCCTAGTTTCTTTTCTCTCTGGATTCTTATATTCCAAAACTTCTAATCCTTTATTATAGAATGTGCTAAGTCTTGTGTTATCCTGACTGTGGCTCCATGACACTTGAGTTATTTCTTTCTGGCTGCTTGCAAAATTTCTCCTTACCATGAGAGTTCTGGAACTTGTCTATAATATTCCAAGAAGATTTCATTTTGGTTTCTCTTTCAGGAGAAGATTTGTAGATTCTTTCCATTTCTATTTAGACTTCTGGTTCTAACCTATCAGGGCAGTGTTCCTCGATAATTTCTTGAAAGGTAATGTCTAAGATCTTTTTTTCCCTTCTTTTATTGCTCACACCTTTCAGATCGTACAATGATTTTTAAATTATCTCTCCTAGATTTATTTTCTAGGTCAGTTGTTTTTCCAATGAGTTATTTCACTCCTTTTGGCTTTGTTTTATTGCTTCCTGATTTCTCATAAAGTCACACACTTCCACCTGCTCAATTCTTTTTCAAAGATTGTTTTTCTTTTTGTTTTTATTATTAAATAAATGCTTTATTAACTTCTGTTTTACATCATTCATTTCCACCAGATTTTGAGTTACAATCATTTTCCCCCCTTTATTCCCCTACCCAACCTCCCAGAATAGCAGTCCCACAAGATATCGCTTCCTCCAATCTGCTCTCTCCCATACCTTCTCCCATACCCCCTTCGACTTTTCCATTAGAGGAAGGTGAATCTTTGTGTCCCAATGCCTGCACATCTTATCTCCCAATTATAAGCAAAAGAGTATTAATAATAGTATTTATATATATTTGAAACATTTAATGTTAAGACCTCGAATTTCAGATCCATTTCCTTCCTCCCTTGTCACCCATTCCCTCTGGGGAGATAAGTAATTCAGTATATGTTGTACATGTCTAGCTATGCAAAACATTATCATAGTAGATATATTGTACAAGGCTGCTTATAATTCCCTCCCACTCATCCCACCCCCCACCTGGTCCATTCCCTACATGATCCTGTTCTTCTATAGTGGGTACTTCCAACCACCCCGCCCCCAAGGATGGCATCGCATCCATATTCCCTCCTCTCATCGCCCTTCCCCCTATTCTGCTGCAGGTTGAGATATCCCATTTAGTATGTATGTCATTCTCTCCCTGAACCAAATTCAATGAGAATGTGGTTTTGCCTTTTTGCCTTCCTATTCTTCCCCCCCTTACAACCACTTCCCCTTGCTTCTTCTACATAAGATAGTTTACCCTACCCTGTCTCTCCCCATCTCCTCTTGCCACTTTACTCTCTCACCTCATAATTTCATCCCTTGGGTATTCTCCCTTCCCAACAAATTCAACCTATGCCCTCTATCCATATATAACTGTAACCATCTACACACACATTCACATATTCATATGTGAATTCATATTCATATGACCACACACCCTTCTTCCATTATTTTCATAGTGAGAAAAATATCATCAGTCACAGATATTGCTTTTCCATGTAGGAATGTAAATAGTTCAACTTTGATAAGTTCCTTTTGATTTCTTTTCCCTGATTACCTTCTCAGGCATCTCTTGCTTCTTTTGTCGGGATGTCAAATTTTCTATTCAATTCTGATTTTTTCCTCAAGAATGCTTGAAAGTCCTCTATTCCACTGAATGACCATATTTTCCCCTGAAACAAAATACCCAGTTTTTCTGGGTAGGTGACCCTTGGGTTTAGTCCCAGTTCTTTTGCCCTCTGGAATATCATATTGCATGCCCTCCGATCCCTCAGTGTAGAAGCTGCCAGGTCCTGGGCTATTCTGATTGTGTTTCCACAATATTGAAATTATTTCTTCCTGGCTGCTTGTAGTATTTTCTCCTTGATCTGGGGATTCTGGAACCTGGCTATAATATTCCTGGGAGTTTTCTTTTTTGGATCTTTTTCAGGAGGTGATCAGTGGATTCTTTCAACCTCTATTTTGCCCTCTGGATCTAAAACATCAGGGCAATTTTCCTTGAGAATTTCTTGAAGGGTGATTTCTAGGTTCTTTCTTTGATCATGGCTTTCAGGTAGTCCAATAATTTTTAAATTGTCTCTCCTGGATCTATTCTCCAGGTCAGTGGTTTTTCCCATGAGATATTTCACATTGCCTTCTAATCTTTCGTTTGTTTGGATCTGCTTAACAGCATCTTGATTTCTCATAAAGTCACTAGCTTCCATTTGCTCCAGTCTAACTCTGAAGGAATGAATCTCCTCAGTGAACTTTTGAGATTCTTTTTCCATCTGGCAAATTCGACTTTTTAAGGCATTCTTCTCCTCATTGCCCTTTTGGGCCTCCTTTGCCATTTGAGTTAGTCTATTTTTTAAGGGGTTGTTTTCCTCAGTCAGGCTGTTGACCCTCATTTCATACTTTTCCTGCATCCTTCTCATTTCTCTTTCCAATTTTTCCTCCACTTCTCTTATTTGATTTTAAAGTCCTTCTTAACATCCTCTATGGTCTTCAACCCACTCATGTTTTCCCCTGGGGCTTTTGGAGCAGGACTTCTGACCTCACAGTCCTTTTCCTGCTCTATGCCCCCAAAATAGGAGTCTAGGGTTGCATTTTTCTGTTTCCTTTGCCTTGGCATGTTGCCACTTAATTACTTGACTTTTGGGCTTGTTGCCACAGTATGACTCTGCCATGAGACAGGGGAACTTTCGTCCAGAATGTGTGGGGGGACAACTTCCATTTCTGGCAAGCTGGAAACCCACCCATGACTTCCACCCTAGATCACAATCTAGATCCAGGGAGGTGAAAGCAAGAGCGATTACCCCCCAAGACTGATCACTGGATCTCCCTACCGTTCCGCAGGCCAGGAGCTGGAGCCGCCTCTGAAAACTACAAAATGGCGTGTCTCCTGAGTGGCTTCTAGCCCCCAGGGGAGGGAGCCAATGCATTACCCAAATACCTGTCCCAAAGTCCATAGGACACTAACCTCTTACTTTGTCCTAGGCATGTCTATGTTGATAATTCTGGAGTCGCCACAGCTACTGGTGTTCTGGGGTTCCTCCAGCCGGCTGTTGGCCCTGCCGCCCTGGGGCTAAAACCTTGGCTCACCAGGGCCTCGGCTCTGGCTCAGCTCGGCTTCCCGCACGCTGCCGGCTCCCAGACTGCTGTGCTGGTCCTTCCTGCAGGGCTGCTGGGCTGTCCTCAGCGGGAGGTTAGCTTCTCTGTGGTGTTCTGTGGGTGCAGGGGCTCCAGAAGTTGTTCAGAGATCCCTTTTACATAGTTTGGGGGGAATCTGGGGGTAGAGTGGCTTGGATGAGCTGTTTCTACTCCTCCATCTTGGCTCCACCCCCCTGTTTTTCTTTTTTTTAAAGATGACAGTTTTATTGATGTGTCAACATACCAATCAACAGAATTCATAAGTACAAGTCTCCTCAAAGAGGATGCACTGCATATGAAACAGCTTTCAAATGACATGATGCTTTAATAAGTTAAGGAAACAGACTTCTTTTTTCACAGGACTGTGTCCTCACTTCATGCTCTTGACAAAACTCTCTCCTTTCTTAATGGAAGCTTTCAGCTTGGGAATGGCCTCAGCAACCATCTTATCTTCAAAAGGGGAGAGCTTACCAACACCCAGGTTCTTCTCAATGCTTTTTTTTTTCCCAAGCAGCAAGAGTGTAGAGAAATAGGAGCACTCTGTTTCTTCTGATCTGACAAAGGAGCATTCCATGACTCCCTCCTTTCCATTCATTGTATCCACAACAGAGAAGACGTATCTGGCACCAGCATAGGCCATGGACAGGGTAGCAGAACCTGCTCCAGCTTTAGTTTTGACTACTTCTATTCCAGCCTCCTGGATCCTTCCTGTCAGGGTTTTCAACTGATCCTCAGGAAACTCCACCTTCAGGGTGCACTGAGAGATCAGGGGGATGATGGTCTTCCCTCATGGCGACCAATTACAGGGACATTGACTCAAGCTGGATCTAGGTCCTACAGTTCTGCCACAAAAGTATTTGCTCTGACGATATCCAGGGTTGTTACACCAAAGATTTTGTTGAGGTTGTACACACCTTGTTTCTTATAAACTTCTGTTGTGATTTGGATGGTAGAATTGACTGGGTTTGCAATAATAAAGATCATGGTTTCTGGGAAGTGTTTGGCACAAGCAGCAGCCAGAGTAGCTATGATTGTGGCATTGGTGTTGAAAAGGTCATCATGAGTCATTCCTGGAGTTCTGGGGACTCCTGCAGGAATCATGACAATATACCAGCCTTTCAAGCAATCTGGCAGCTGCTCAGGTCCCATGTAATATTTTACGGTTGCTCTGGTCTCAATGTGGCTGAAATCAGCTGCTACACCAGGAGTGTGAGCAATATCATAGAGCATTAGGAGGCTCACCAAAGGGCTATTCTTCAGGAGCAGTGAGAGTGGATGTCCAATTTCTCAAGAAGTACCTAGCACAGCTACTTTTGCATTATTCACATCAAGGTGCTTAGGTGGAGGCAGAGGGTGGCGCCCATGGTGCAGGTGAAGGACGAAAGCATGCTGGGGATGGACAGAGGGTGTGGGGCTGGTGCAGGCTAAAAATTGTTATTTCAATGAGGTTTTATACTTTGTTTTCCATTTGGCCAGTTCTTTTTAATGAGTTCTTTTCTTCAGTGAATTTCTGTACCTCTTTTTCCATTTGGACAATTCTGCTTTTTAAGGGCCTTTTTCTCCTCATTGGCTTTTTGCGCCTCCTTTAGCATTTAATCTATTCTATTTTTTTTTTCTTTTTGAAGGGGAAAGGCAGGGCAATTGGGGTTACATGACTTTTCCCAAGGTCAGATGGCTAGTAAGTGTTAAGTGCCTGAGGAGATTTGCACTCAGATCCTCCTGATTCCAGGGCTGGTGTTCTATTCACTGCCCCACCTAGCTACACCTATTCTATTTTTAAGGTGTTATTTTTTTCAGTATTTTTCGTGTCTCCCATATCAAACTGTTGACCCTTTTTAAATGATTTTCTTACCTTACTCTTATTTCTTTTCCCAATTGTCCCTCTACCTCTCTTAGTTGATTTTCAGAATCCTTTTTAAGCTCTTCCATGGCCTGCGATCAATTCATTCTCCTCCCCCCAGAGAGGCTTTGAATGTTGGAGTTTTGACTTTGTTTTCTTCTTCTAAGTGTGTGTTTTAATCTTCTTTGTCACCATAGTATTTTTATGATCAACTTTTATCTATTGTTTGTTTATTTTTCTAGTCTTTTTGTTGATTTTTACATCTTTGTTAAAGTGGGGATCTGTTTCCAGGGTGAAAGGTTCCAAACTTTAGGGGTTTTTTTGCACCTATTTTAGAGATACTTCTAGGGACCTGTAAGATTTTAGTTCTTCTAAGGTGATATGAGCTAAGGAAGGTGCATTTACTACTTCAGGCTTTTTCTCTGGACTGTGAGTGAATAGAAGCACTCTTTTTCTGCTCTGGAACAGTTATGAGTGTCCCTGATCCACTGAGGCTCCATGGTGCGCTAGTGCTCCTCTTTGCCCTGGGACTGCTACCCAGGACTGTAATCTGGATCTGAGTGTGGACAAATCAAGAGAGTCCTGCCCCTAGTGCCAGCAAAAATGTCCCATAATGTCTTTCTGATCAGTCGTTTGACCCTCTTGCCATATTTGAATTAAAAACTGTGAAAGCAGTTGCTGCCACTTCTGATTCAGTTATTCCAAAGTCCTGCTCCTGGTTTGCTTGGCCCCATCTGTGCTGGCATGACTTCAACTGGACTGTGCTCCACTCTCACCCAGGTGGGACAGACTTTTCTTGCCAAACTGATAAGCTATCTTTGACTGGGTTCACCCCATCCTTTTATGGGTTCTGCTGCCCCAGGAATAGTTTTATGACATTACTTAAGGTGTTTTGAGAGGTTGGGGGAGAGGTCAAATGAATTGCCACCCTTTTTTCATTACCTTGGTTCCAACTCCTACCAAAAAGCCTTTTGTAAAAGTATTGCTTATATGTGAAAAACAATGGTATTAGTAAATGCAATCATGCAGAGAAGACAAGTGGTGAAATATGAAAAGGAAAAATGTTACAAAGTGAATGTTGTAAACCACTGACCTCCACAGACCCTATGTCAGGGAATGACAGGAGCCAAAACAACAGAAAAAAAAATCCATGTCATTTGGAAATGGCTTATTAAAGGAAATAAGAGTAATGGAAAAATCAATAAAGTATATGATACAGAGTAAGAAGCAATGAAGCCTAGGGTAAAGGCAAGTATCATGCATTCAACAGAAGCAGTCATGGGAACAATAACAATTATGAACATTTTATTTGGAAAACAAATAAATGTCTCCAATTGAAGTCACTGATCCCAATAGTCCAGATTGCTTTGGAATTATAGTAATCATTGAGTCTATTTCTTCCTCTTTTTTTTAATTTTAAGGTAGTCAGTCCACTTCCAAAGGTATATTATAAATATAAAATAAAGTATATTCTGGGAAAAGAAGTAATCTAAGAATTATAGTGCCTAGTTTGCCTTAGAAAGTCAACAAAGAATGGTCTCCAAGGAGCAATCTGGAGAACTAGGATAAAATCAGTGTTGCTGTAGAATGAGTTCAGAACATTGGACAGAGCTCTGGCTCTCTGAAGAGGGAAATGGAAGGGCAAAACTTAAGAATATCACCAATATATAAGCAGAACAACTCTTGAAGGGAAACAGAGTAAACTAAGGACTGTATACTTAAATTGAACTTTAAATTTGTCCCAAATAGTAAATCCATAACCACCCCCGCCAAATGATCAGGAAAACTTCTGAGAAATGGAAGAAGGTCGTTTCTGATAAAATATGAGCTTCTTGAGGGCAAGAACTATTTTATTTCTTTTCTTTTATCTGCAGTGTATAGAACAGTGCCTCACACAAAGTAGAAATCAAATAAATAATTTGTATAATAAGGAAAAGTGTTCCAAAATGTTTTATGTCTGTGATAATTCAAGAATTCCAAGAGATTGATGCCAGCTCCTTCTTTCCCTAACTCAATAATTTGTTTTTGCGCAACTGAGCTGGCCATATATATTGATCAAAATTCATTTCTTTTTTATTGATTGTTGGGGAAAAAACATGATATCTAAGGGGAAAGTCCTTTTTCAATATAAGCAGATGTCTGATTTGGTGCCTGTTTTCCTATGTATAAAACTTTTTTGAGGGAGGAAGGCAGGTCATTTGGGATTAAGTGACTTGCCCAAAGTCACATAGCTAGTAAATGTCAAGTGTCTGAGATCAGATTTGAATCCAGGTCATTCTGACTACAGGGCCAGTGCTCTATTTACTGCACCACCTAACTTCCCCTATATAAATCTTTTAAAGACAAAATGAGTATCAGGCATTCTTTCAAGCTTCTCTAAACTGACAAGATGCTCTTAAAACTACAATTTGCCAAATTGTACGTCAATGCAATGAAATTTTAAAACAAAACATCCATACATGAGGAGGAACTGCTTCATCATTTTGGGAGTTTTCTGTCCCAGTATCTAACACAGTAACCAGAATATTGAAGGTGCTCAATAATTGCTTATTGTTTATTTGTTCAATGTCCATTGACACATAGAAGACAGATCTCTAAGGTATCAGGAGATAGACATTACTACTCCTGAAAGGACTGAGGTATACAAATGACAATCATTCCAACCTTGAGAACTGTCAAAAGGATAGTTTTCTCTATCCTTTAGGTCTAAAGGCAACATCCTTACTTCTATGTTCCAGGGAATATGGCAGATATAAAAGCATTATGTGATGATTTATTCTATCCATTCATGAGGGCAAAGAAACATGGAATTCAAAATTTTCAATCATCTTAAAATAAGAAACTTTTTTCTCACCCTAGTCATATAACTCATTGTCTGCTTCTACCTATCCCCCACTTCTATATTATTATGATGATGATAATTGTTCCCCTACATCATGTATTATAAAGCTAAGGGAAGGAATGACAAGTTGTTATGCCAATGCTGTTTCAAATGGTTACAAAATGTGAGACCCCAAGAGGCAAAATAACATGTCTTAGGTAACATAGGTAATGTGTCCCCTCACCCCAGAGTCAGTTTTCTTTGTACTGTAACACGTTGCATGTAATACCACAATGTGATACCCTGGCAGAGTGAGAATACTGGAGTTCTGAAGGAATGGGATAATCAAGATGGGCAGTTGTCTAGAGTGTAGCACCAAATAGAGGAACATTTCTAAAATAAACATAATTTAATATATTTTCCATACCAGGAAATTGAATTCTCCACAGTTTATTGTTATGCATTTTGTGATATTTTCCTATATTGTAAGAAAGATTCAAATCTTCAAATTAACAAAAATAGAAAGATATAATTGTCTAAAGTGGAGAACCCGATTTTCAAAACACACTGAGATGGCACAAATGCCCTGTGTCACATTGCAGTTAGAGGGACACTGTAAGGGATGTTAAGAGCATCAAAAGGATTATTGAAGACAAATATCAACATTTTGTTGACAACCGATTCAATAAACACTCCTTGGAAGTCCGATAAGTAAATATACAGTAGAATACAATTGCTGTTTAATCATTCAGTTATATCTGACTCATCATGACCATAGCACACCAGGCCCTTCTATCCTCCACTATCTCTCAAAGTCTGCCCAAGTCCACGAAACTATCTATCCTTCTCATCCTCTGCTGGTCCCTTTTTCCTCTTGCCTTCAATCTTTTCTAATACCATGGTCTTTTCCAATGAATGTAATTTCTCATTATATGACCAAAATATTGATGATTCAGCCTCAACATTTTACCTTCTAGTGAATAGCCTGAATTAATTTCTTTAAGTATAAATTGATTTGATCTTCTTGCTGTCCAAGGGATCTCAAAAGTCCTCTCCAGTACAAAATTCAAAAGTGTGGATTCTCTGACACTCAGCTTTTCATATAATTCAACTCTCACAACCATATATAGTTACTGGGAAAAAAAACCCATAGGTTTGATTATATGGACCTTTGTTGGCAAGTTGATGTACTTGCTTTTTGGTATTCTGCCCAGATTTACCATAACTTTCCTTCCAAGGAGAAAGATTTTTTTTTAATTTAATGGCTGTAGTCACCATCTTAAGTGATCTTTAAGCCCAAGAATATAATATCTGACACTGCTTCCATTTCTTTTCCCCCTATTTACCAGGAAGTGATGGAACCAGTTAACAAGATCTTAGTTTTTCTGAAGTTAATCAAGTCAGTTTTTACATTCTTCTCTTTCACCCTCATAAAGAGGCTTCTTAATTCTTCACTCTCTTCCATCAGCATTGTATCACCTGCATATCTGAGACTGTTGAAATTTCTCCTGGCAACTTTAATTTTGACTTTTGATTCATCCAGCCTGGCATTTCACATGATGTACTCTGCATATAAATTAAATTAAAAAGGTGATGAAAAACAGCCTCATTATATTCCTTTCCCATTCTTTCCCAAGCTAATTTGTTCCATTTTGGGTCCTGACTTTTACTTTTTGACCAGCATACAGGTTCCTTAGGAGAGAAATAAGATTATCTATTACTCCCATTTCTCTGAGGACTTGATATATTTTGTTGTGTTTCACACAAAGGCTGTGTAGTCGATGAAAAGCAGTTGATGTTTTGTCTGAAATTCCTTTGTTTTCTCTATGATCCAGTGAATGTTAGCAATTTGGTCACTAGTTCCTCTGCCTCTTTGAAAATCAGCCTACTCTTCTGGTAATTCTTGATTCACATATTACTGAAACCTAGCTTTCAGAATCTGAAGCATAACCTTGCTGACATATGAAATGAGTGCAAATATTTGATAAATAAAACATTCCTTGGCATTTATTTTCTTTATGACTTTGACATAAATTGATCTTTTTCAATCCAGTGACTACCATGAGTTTTACAAATTTGCAGGCATATTGAGTGCAGCACTTTAACAACATCTTTCTGGATTTTAAATAGTTCAGCTGGAATCCCATTACTGCCATAAGTTTGTTACCAATGTTTCCTAGGGCCCATTTGACTTCATTTTTAAGGATTTATGGCTGTAAATAATTTTGTTTATTGGTGATGTTAAGATTTTTTGTATCATTATTTTGTTTGTTCTTGTCACCTCTTTTGAGGCTCTTCTGCTTCTATTAAATCCCTGCCAATTTTTGTCTTTTATCATGCCCATTTTTTTTCATGAAACTTTCCCTCATTATCTCTAATTTTCTTGAAAAGATCACTTGACTTTCTTATTCTGTTTTTCTTCTATTTCATCCCATTGCTTATTTAAGAAAACCTTCTTATCTCTCCCTGCTATTATCTGGAATTCTAAATTCATTTGGGCATATTTTTCCTTTCTCCTTTTCCTTTCCTTCTTTCCCTAGCTATTTTTAGTAGAAAAGAAAAATGGCATTTAAAGGGTGTTCTTTAACAACCCATTACTTTATTTAATGAAATCTCAAAGGTGATGGCTTTCCATAAAAACTCCACTGGATCACAAAGTACCCAACAATCCCTTTTAGGGTCCTACTTTTTGGTATTTTCCTTCTAGTAGTATTTTCATGATAGTGGTTGCTTCATTACATTTCAGTACCTGCCATTTCATCCACAGTGGATGGTATCTCAATTGATGCAGATAATTTTAATTTATACCTTCAGAGAGATAAATGAGTTTCAATGCCAAAAGTAAAAAAAAGAAAACAACCACCACTTTCAATGATAAATTCATTAAATATTTGTCGTGCCAAATATATTGAAGGAAATATACTCAGTACTGGGGACATAAAGAAAAGCAAAGCAACCATTCTTTGCTCACATTCTACCCCAGGACCACTTCTCAAATTCTGAACCTCTCATCTCTATGGATAGCTGGACTGATCCTCCATCCTGAGTTATTTCATCCATTACTAGTGTCATACTTGAAGCCCTTCTGCATCCCTAGGAGCTAACATCAAATTGGATTCCCTATTGACATAACTAAGGCAAAGACTGTAGTTTCACCTCCATACAAAGCTGAAGAATTGTAGTGTATAGTTTATGATCATCTGAAACCACAAGTATAGAACATGTCTTTACAGAGAAAACTTGGGAATATTCTTTGACTATTAGTTGCATATGATATACAGATGGTAAATCAAACATTGTCTGAGATATAAGGAATATTAATGCAACAAAATGGAAGGAAATGGGCATGTGGACTTCTCATTTTTGATAGCACCCAAATCCCAAAAGGATACTCTCTAGTGTAACTAAGGGGAAGTATTCTATAAGATTAAATTGTTCCAAACAGAATCAGCTTTGACAATGATATCAAACAATTGTCTACAAGAAGTATAAATCAAATGACAACTGATAACCAGACCTCTTATGAAGCTGCACAAGGAGGAGATAATGTGTGATCATTTTAATTTTTAAAAATTGTTTGGACTTTATTAATTTGTTCGCTTACTTTTAGTTTACAAGATTCAATTCCACAATTCCTTGAGTTTCAAATTTTCTCCTACCCCCACGGGGGTATACAATTAAGTATAGGATCTGCAAATACTATCACATGGGACATTAGTCAGGTTATAAAAAAGGATTTTATCAGATGGAATGAACAATGGAAAAGAGGAAACAAAACCAAACAAGCAAAATACAGAGAGCAGGTAGTTTGCTTCAATCTTCATTCAAACTCTGTTCTTTCTAATTCTTTCTCTGATTGTAGATATCTTTCTCCATTGTGAGTTTTTTGGAGTTGACTTATAACCTTACATTGCTGAGAAGAGTATCAAAGCTGGTCATCACACATACATTGTGTCTGTAATTGTGTTCAAATTTCTCCTGGTTCTGCTATTCTTACTCAGCATCAGTTCATATAAGCTTCTCCATGTAAATATGAAGTCCATCTGCTCTTCATTTCTTATAGCAAAATAGTATTCCATTACATTCATATACCACAAATTGTTTAGCCATTCCCCAATTGATGGGCATCCCCTTAATTTGCAATTCTTTGCCACCACAAAAAGAGCTGTTATAAATATTTTTGTACATATGGGTCTTCCTCCCATTTTTATTATCTCTTTGGGATACAACCCTAGAAGTGGTATTGTTGGGTTAAAGGGTATGAAATTACATATAGCCTTTTGGGCATAGTTACAGATTGCTCTCCAGAATGATTGAATCAGTTCACAACTCCACCAACAATGCATTAGTTTTCCATCCTTGCATTCCTGAAATAAATCCTACCTGATCAAAGTGTATTATTCTTGTGATAAGTTGCTGTAGTCTTTTTGCTAATATTTTATTTAAAATTTTTGCATCTATATTTATGAGGGTAATTGGTTTATAATTTTCTTTCTCTGTTTTATCTCTTCCTGATTTAGGTGTCAGTACCATATTTGTGTCATAAAAGTAATTTGGTAGGACTCTTTCTTCACTAATTTTCCCAAATAGTTTGTAGAGTATTGGAATCAATTGTTCTTTAAATGTTTGATAGAATTCACTAGTAAATCCATCTGGCCCTGGAGATATTTTCCTAGGGAATTCATTGTTCAATTTGTTCAATTTATTTTTTCTGAGATGGGGTTATTTAAGTAATTTACTTCCTCTTCAGTTAATCTGGGCAATTTATATTTTTGTAAATATTCATCCATTTCACTAAAATTGTCAAATTTTTATGCATACAATTTGGCAAAATAATTCCTAATTATTGTTTTAATTTCCTCTTCATTGGAGTTAGAGTCACCCTTTTCATTTTTGATACTCATAGTTTGGTTTTCTTCTTTCTTTTTTTATCATATTGACTAAGGGTCTATCAATTTTATTGATTTTTTCCATAAAACCAGCTCTTATTTTATTTATTAATTCAATAGTTTTCTTAATTCAACTTTATTAATCTCTTCTTTGGTTTTCATTATTTCTAATTTAGTATTTAATTGGGGATTTTCAATTTGTTCTTTTTCTAACTTTTTCAGTTTCATGCCCACATTGACCTCCCTTTTTTCTATTTTATTCATGTATACACTCAGGGATATAAAACTTCCCCTAAGAACTGCCTTTGCTGCATCCCACAAATTTTGGCATGTTGTCTCATTGTTGTCATTCTCTTGAATGAAGTTACTGATTGTTTCGATAATTTCTTGTTTGACCCGCTCGTTCTTTAGGATTAAATTGTTTAGTTTCCAATTAGGTTTTAGACTATTTTTTTTCTTTTTGGAGGGCAATTGGCGTTAAGTGACTTGCCCAAAATCACATGGCTAGTAATTGTGTCAAGTGTCTGAGGCTAGATTTGAACTCAGGTCCTCCTGACTCCAGGGCTGGTGCTCTGTTCACTGTGCCACCGAGCTGCCCCTAGTCTATCTTCCCATGGCCCCTTATTGCATATGATTTTTATTGCATCATGATCTGAGAATGATGCATTTAGTATTTCTGCCCTTCTGCACTGAATTGTGAGGTTTTTATGCCCTACTACATGGTCAATTTTGGTTTATGTGCCAAACATCTCTGAGAAGAAGGTATATTCCTTTTTATCCCCATTCATTTTTCCAGAGATCTGTCATACCTAGCCTCTCTAAAATTCTACTCACCTCCTTAACTTCTTTCTTGTTTATTTTGAGGTTAGATTTATCAAGTTCAGAAAAGGGGAGATTAAGGTCCCCCACTAGTATAGTGTTGCTATCTATTTCTTTCCTCTAATTCCCTTAACTTCTCCTCTAGGAATTTGGATGCTATACCACTTGGTGCATATATGTTAAGTAATGATATTGCTTCACTCTCGATGGTGCCTTTTAGCAGGATATAGTTTCCTTCCTTATCTCTTTTAATTAGATCTATTTTTGCTTTTGCTTCATCTGAGATAAGGATTGCTATCCCTGCTTTTTTTTACTTTAGCTGAAGCATAATGTATCCTACTCCATCCTTTTACCTTTACCCTGTGTGTATCCCCTTGTTTCAAATGTGTTTTTGGTAGACAGCATATTGTAGGATTATGGTTTTTAATCCATTCTGCTATCTGCCTCTGTTTTATGGGAGAGTTCATCCCATTCACATTCACAGTAATAATGACTATCTGTCTCTTCCCCTCCATCCTATTCCCTCCCCTGTTTATATTTTTGTTTCTTCCTTCTCTCTTCCCCTCCTTAAGGGTTTTACTTTTGACCACCACTTCCCTCAATATTCCCTCCCTGTGACCCCTCCTTCTTTACCTACCCTTTCCCCTAACTACTATTTCCCTCCCTTCTAATCCCCCCTTTTATCCCCTCCCCTTACCTCTTCTACTGCCTATAGGGCTCAGTGGATTTTTATACTTATCAGAGTATGTTATCCCCTCTTTGACCTCAAACCAATGAGAGTAAATTTCATTCATTACTCCTGTCCCTCTCTCCTTTCCATTTATTATAATGAGTTTTTGTGTCTTTTCACCTTAGAATATTAAACTTAATTGATTATGTTGATCCCTCTTTGAACCAGAACCAATGAGAATAAAGTTCAAATGATGTTCATCTCCCTTTCTCCTTCCCCTCTACCATAGTATGTCTTTATCTCTCCTTGTATGGCATAATTTACCTTTTTCTGCCTCATCCTTTCCTTTTATTCCATTCTGTCTCTTTGAACCCCTTAATAAGGTTGTTGGGTTTTTTTTTTATCATTAGATTAGTTTATTTATACCTACACCCTCTATCTATGTATATCCCTTTTAAAGGTCATGGAAATAATATAAATTTCAATATTGATAGGTATCAGCTTTTCATGTAGGGATGTTAAGTGTTTGTTCTTATAGCATCCTAAGTTATATGCATGTGTGTGAGTGTGCATGTGTGAATGTGAGTGTTTGTGTGTGTGTGTGTGTGTGTGTGTGTGTGTGTTTTCCTTGTTTAACTTTTTATGTCTTTCTTCAGTCTTGTAATTGGATATCAAATTTTCCAGTGAGCTCTGGCTTTTTCATCAGGAAAGTCTGGAAGTCCCTTGTTTCATTAAATGACCATCTTTTTGCCTGAAAGATTATGCTCAGTTTTGCTGGGTAGTTGATCCTTAGTAGCAGTCCTAGCTCTTTTGTCTTACAAAATATCAAATTCCAATCCCTCCAATCCTTTAATGTAGAAGCTTCTAGGTTCTGGGTAATCCTTACTGTAGTTCCTTAATATGTGAATTTTTTTTCTTTTGGCTGCTTGCAGTATTTTTTCCTTAATCCTGTAATTCTGGAATTTGGCTACTATATTTCAAATTCCAATCCCTCCAATCCTTTAATGTAGAAGCTTCTAGGTTCTGAGTAATCCTTACTGTAGTTCTGTAATATGTGAATTTTTTTTTCTTTTTGGCTGCTTGCAGTATTTTCTCCTTAATCCTGTAATTCTGGAATTTGGCCACTATATTTCTTGGAGTTTTCAATTTGGGATCTCTTTCAGGAGGAGTCTGGTGAATTCTTTCGATAACTATTTTACCTTCTGACTTCAGGACAGTTTTCTTTGACAATCCCTTGGAAGATGTTGTCCAGGCTGCTTTTGTTCATCATGGATTTCCAATAGACCAATAATTCTTAGGTTATCTCTCCTGGATCTGTTCTCAGGTCAGTTGTTCTTCCAGTGAGATATTTTACACTTTCTTCTGATTTTTCAATCTTCATGTTTTGCTTGATTGACTCTTGGTGCATCATAGAGTCCTGAGCTTCATTTTAACTAATTCTAATTTTTAATGAATTATTTTCTTTGGTTAGTTTTTGAAGTTCCTTTTATAGAGAGTTATTTTCTTCAGTTATATTTTGAACCTCCTCACAAATTTTACTTTTTAAGTATTTGCTTTCTTCAGTGAAACTTCTAATTTGGTCACTTTAGATTTAAATTTATCTTCCACCTCTCTAATTTGCATTTTAAAATCTTTCTTGAGCTCCTCCAAGATTGCTTTTGGGGCTTGTGACCAGGTTATATTTCCTTCTATGGTCTCTGGTGTGAGTACAGAGTCCATGTTGTCCTCTGTATTTGATTGTTCTTGCTCACTATAATAAGCACCATTTAGTTTTCTTGCCTTCCCCTTCACCTTCTCAGCTTCCTTTCTTCCCATTGTAATTTCCTATGTCATAATTTCTCAGGCTGGGAGCTAAGGGCCTGGTTGTTGACTTTGGGTACTTTAGCTTCTGGGTGTCTAGACTGAGGACAAGGCTAAGATTCTCAGTGTTTCCCCTGAGTTACTCTGAGGCTCAAAGAGTAACCTGTGGGGGAAGGGTGGGCTGGCTGCTTTAGATTTCTGCCACTATGACCCTGGGCTACAGCTCAGGCAGGCTCGGCAGCTGGCGGCTGGCAGCGTTGGTGTCTGCAGATTTGCCTGGTAGTGCTGAGGTCCACCTGGTCTTCTGTTGTTAGCACTTGCTGGCTCCAAACCCTGGGTTTTGGGAGCTCTTGCTGGTCAGGTAAGGTGGGGCTTGTTGGGACCACTCCTGCCCTTTACTTCAAACTCCTTACTGCCTCAGTTACTCCCTTTCTCAGTAACTCCTAAGCCTGAGGCTATTTCTACTATTTCAGGATTTTACTCTGGGTGGGACATTTATCTCTGGGTTTTCTAGGGAGGGGGAACTGGAGCACCTAGAGTTTTCTTTGCCATCTTGGCCTCTTGAAAATCATGTGGGTAATTTTTAAACTTCCAGGCTGTGGGTAGATAGCCCCAGGAGAAGCTGCTGTCTCTGCTAAGGGCCCAGAACTTTCTCTTACCCAACTCCAATGTATCCTCCCCACCCATGATGAGATGCTGGTGAGACAGCTGTGAATCACCCTTGGGGTGGGTGAGTCTGCTGGCTGGGGCTCCTACTCACTCTCCTGTGGTCTGCTCTCTAGACCTAGCTGGTGTAGCCCTGTGTGCTCCACACTCCCCCTACCCTGACCCACGTGGGCACTTCCCTGGGCTGGATTTTGCCACCTTCTGTCTCCCAGTGGATTCTGTTACTCTAAAATTCATTCAGATTCACTTTTTAAAGTTTAGTGACAGTATTCTCAGAGGAGCTTAGAAAACTTACTGCTTCTGCACCAACATTTTGGCTCCACCAGCTGTATGATCATTTTTAAAAAGATTGCCCTGATATACAAAAAGGCTGAGCTATTCAGAAAATCCTACATGTCACACAAGTTTTATGATAACATTTTAATAACCTAAATATCTCATTTTAACTAGGTTTTCCTTATTTTTCCCTGGTCCTTCCACTTCTCTTTCTTGCTGGAAGCAAATGACCTATTGTTCCAATAGTGGTAGATGACGTTTAACCCTGAGCAACTCAGAATGAGTTGTTGGGACTAGGAAAGAGTGCATAATTTTTCTTCATATATGTTACCAATTTTTTTTCTTATTCTCCATGCCTTAGGGCACAAAGTATTGGATTGCAGTAATGATGGAGTGACTACATACTTGCCAATTCTGCCAATATTGAATATTTATCAGCAAGATGTGAAAAAATAGGTTTTTTTTCCAATTTAAACAACTAAAATCATGATTTAAAGAATAATCTGATTTGGTTTTGGAGACTATATGTATGAAGGTTATTTAGAAAGACAAAAATAATATCAAGTCTATGTCAAGACATTTAATAACCATATAGAAAAAAATGCCTTTTAATCACTAATTTGACAAATAATCCAATATGCTCTCTCTCCATATATATTTATATATATATATATATATGCATATATATGGATATATATGTATATCCATCCATCTCTCTCTCTTTCTCACTCTCCCTACATCTCTCTCTCTCTCTCTCTCTCTCTCTCTCTCTCTCATTGCATGCACATCACATTTTTTTATCTATGTAGTTGTCATCTCTTCCTTACTCCAAAATGTAAGGTCTGTCATTAGAGGACACTTCCTTTTGACTTTGTAACCTCAGTGCCTAGCACTAAGGATATGATGCATGTAGTAATGAAGCCTAATATTGTTTTTATTTTCTTAGACATCATAATTCACTATAGACATCTCCCTACTCTCTGCCCTTCTTTCAAGATCCTCGCCCTGCTTCAAGGTTCAGACCAAGAACCTTATTCTCCGTGAAGTTTTCACTGATCTCAGTTCCCCCAGTTTGTGCTTTTTCCCTCAATTTACCTTATTATAGTTACTTATAAATAAGTGAATTGTATCTATTTCAATAGGCAAACTTTATAGCTTGTTTATCAGTATGTATATATGGGACAGATTATACAGATATAGTCTTGTGGTTGAGTCCAGAATTTGACTGGACAGAGAGAGTGGCCTTGATTGCCCATAGAGAATTTTAAAGGTCTCTTAATGACCCAAAAGTTCTTAAGTAAAAAGAGGCCCATCACTTTTTTCAATACCAACATTTTACAGTTACTATTATATAATGGCAACACATGGAACACTATAGTCTCTGAAGAACTGAAAATGAATATTAAAGAGATGGCAATGAAGAGATGCAAATTGAGTGTGAGCAAGGTATAACATAAAACCAATGTTGAATGTAGAAGAATAAGAGTAAAATATCAGTGAAATAAATGATGTGAAGGGGAGAGGGACTGGTCACAAGATATGTGAAAGATGACAGATGGGCAGCCAGAATGCTTTATTGCTTGCTATCCTTGTGATGTCAAGAGAAATGAAGAAAGGCATCCCTTGTGTTGCATGAGCCCTCTGAGGCAAAATTTGGGTAAGACTGGGACAAGAATTGTATTAGATTAGTAAATATAGATTCTCGTCAACATTGCATAAAAAATTAATGAAAAATTTAAAATTATGAAATTGAGACTCTAGTACTTGCATATCTACTACCCCTTTCCCTCCTCCATTCCCAAATTTGATAGAAAGGAAATATCTTAAGGTCAAGTATTGTTTGATTTTTGGTTTTGTATTTCTAACACCTAGGAAAGTTCTTTGCATCTAGCAGAAGTTTAAAATGTTTGTTACAGTTACTCATTTGACCTTGCTTTGGATTGAAAATCGTGCATATTTTTATAAAGCCTTTATCAATTCTATATTTGCATAGTTTCATTTTTTAAAGAGTCAGTACTTATCCATTTCATCTTATTAGATTTGGTCTACCATTTAGTTATCAAATTCCTTTTAGAAACTAGTATTGTCATATAACATATGACAATCTTTCCAAGATTTGTGGCATTTGCTAATTTGATAAGAATGTCATCTGTGCTTTCAGGCAAGGCACTAATATAAATTTACACAGAACAGGTCAAGGAAAGATCTCTTGTGCACTACACTATAAGCTTCCTTTCAAATAGACTTTGACCCATTAGTCACTATCACTGAGACTAATTATTCTCAACCCACCTAACTATCCTGCTACTTGGTTTGCATCCTGTCTCATCCAAAAGCAGAATACTAGAGGCACTATTCAATAATTTTCTCAAATCTATGCATGGCTCATTTATGATATTCCCCTGATATACCAGTATATATCAAACTGATACTAGTATATTAAACATATATTAGTTTACTCTGGCATGGTATTTTCTAGATGAACCATACTGACTTATATTGATGATTGCTTCTCTTTCCAAATGTTGAAAACCCATTACTTTATAAATCTGACAGAATTTTGCCAACAATCGTTAATCTCACTGGTTGATAACTTAGAGAATATATTTTCTCCCATATTTTTTCTCAAAATGGTATGAAACTTTCCTGTCTCCAAGTCTGCAATTCTTAGACCTTTCACTATCTTTTTTCAGTGATGTGGGCTCATCATTCACATCTGCTTGTTATTTTTCATCTCCCTGGCTTCCAATTCATCTGGAGACTTGAACTATTTGAGGGCTGGAAGCTGCCCTTGAATTTAATTTCCTTTTCAAAGACCTTTGTCTTTTGACTCCTCATCAGAAGAGCCCCCATCTTGTTGGAAAAAGAGAAACAAACTATTGAATATCAAAACAAAATAGGAAAAGAGCATATCTACCTTCTCTTCATTGTGTGCTTTCATTGTCTCTTCACTCCTAAACAACGATCAATTAAAATTATCCTGAAAAGTATAAGCTATTTATATTTTAGTGAAAAACATTAACTTTGGCAGCTCATCCAATTCCCACACATGCATGCCACAGTGTTAAAACTGGATGACAAAACCACATAGTACAAATAACTTCTTGGTCTTTGTGTTTCAAGGCATTTCAATTAAATGATCCAATAAAGGAGGACATTTTCATCCAAAGTAGCAAAGCAACACTGCATTTGTAATCAAAGTACCTAGTTTTGAATCTTAATTTTGCTATGTGACCACAGGCAAGTTATTTTACATCTCTAGGTCTTGGTTTCCTTCCCATGGGAACTGAGGATGGTAAATTAGGTGATTGCTATACTCCTTCCAAATCCAAATTCTTCATCTATGTTACCATAGTTTTTCAAGATGTCACATCCACTCCTTAAATATATAAAGTGAGTCCGTACATCATATGGTCCCATATTTCCACAAAATTTACCTGATACCCCAAGCCAAAATCAAATGGCTGATGAGTCAAGACAAACTTCCCAAAAAGTACAACTTCCTAGAGTGAGAGCAAAATCTTTATGAGTCAGCTAGGGTTATAGTAAGAGGCTGACATGGTTCCTATGGTAGGTCCATTCTCTGTTCAGTGAACAATTCAGGGTCTTATATTGGCAGCACAGTAATGATGCAAAGAGATTGAATGATTAAATGACAGTATAGCAGCCAGGGTACATTTGTTTTCTGCTTGAAAAAAGCCACTTTCATTTCATATGACAGCTTTCTTAACTGTAACATGGCTCAGGAAATGACATGAAGCGAATGAGAATAAGTGATTGTAAACTGACAAACAACTATTTGCTACTATTTGAACTACCATTAAACTGTTCATTCAATTTCTAGTCAGAAGCCATCGCTCAGCTGTGGTGCCTGGATGTAAGCATTATTTATTTTCTGGTGTTTACAATGCCATCTAATCTTGGGTAAGATCTCTTGGAAAGCATTCAGAATTTACAAAAATTGCCTTAACATTCAATAGAAAAATAAAATACATAAATGTGGCCCCTTTCTTCTCCTTTTCAAGCTTTCATTGCTATTACTGAAACATCCCAATTCTCTTGCACAATTATCCAATATTTGTTCAGGAAGCAGTGTCCCCAAATCCCAACATACTCTGAAAGAGGCAACTTGTGATATTCCAAGTTTATGAAGTTGTAAATTTCCTTTTTGCTGGCCTGTCCCCTTTGATATAATGTATTCTGTGAGAAATTCACATTTTGCACTTGACAGGCACCTACAAAAAACTTAGTGTATACAAAATAAAATCAAGAAAAAAAATCAAATAGAGTCAGTTGGGTAGATATTCAGGGAGTTAACCAACATCTATTTGTGTCCCTATGGTAAATATAAAGGTATTAGATATAAAACATGGTGACTTTTTAATAAATATAGCCAAAGAAGTATTGACCTCTTCAAAATAGTGTCGCTGGAAGTTTACACACTTATGCTAACCATATTGGTCATTGCTCAAAACATTTTTAGATCTTCCTTCTAGGGATTATTCTACTTCATGTCCTTGGTTGTAGAAATTGTGTATCTTTTGAAGCTCGATAATCTTTGGAGAAAGTGAAAAGTTAATTGGGGTCAAGTTCAGCAATAAAAGTATTGGATTAAAGGGTGTCATACCACTTTTCCCCTAAAAATGGAGTGGGATGATAGAAGAAGACTGATCTTCTTGTGTGCTGTGATGACAATATTCAAGGCAGGAGTAACAGACATATTTGAATCATTGAAAACTTTGTAGGTGAGTATCTTGAAGGATAAAAATAATTCAAATGAATAGGATCTGATATTTTTTAATGCTAGCATTACTTTATAAACATGTCATGTAATACATTGTAGTGGGCACTAGCAATATGGAGAAAAAAATAAACATAGCAATTAACACAGACTTTACACCATGGTGGGGTCAATAAGATATAGTATAATTCTGTAGGAACAAATAGTATAATATAATTAAAGTATAAATAGTATAATTCTATAGGAACAAATAATAGCATATAAAAAGGTCCTGGATTACAAAAGGAAATCACGTTTGTGCTTGTGCATTAAAAATGGACTGCATTGATCACAGAATCATAGAATTTAGAGGCAGAAAACAATTTTAGAAATCAACAAACAAAGCTACCTTATTTTACAGAAAATAAAACTTCCCAAAGATGGGAAATGATTTATCTAAGGTCACACAGATAGCAATTGCAAAACTAGGATTTCAAATTGGACTATTGGTTTCAAATCCATTTCACTACATTAAAAAAAAATACTTCAAAGTCTCAATCTGAAAAGACTTATTAGAAGAGTCAGACTTTTCAATTGTGACTTAAATTAATATATGGTATGTCAAAGGGTTATATCAGACCTGAGTTCTAGACCCCACTCTGACCAAAATAGTTGAATGACCATTGAAAAGTCACATAACCTTTCAGTGTTCTTGACAATTCCTTGACAATTCTAAGTTGCAGTGAATATGCTAACCTGTATTCATAGAAGTAAGGTAGAAGTAATTTCCTCATCCAGGGGTACCCTATGCTCGTGAAATCACAAGTCCAGCCTCTACTTCTTATCCTTATGACATAAATGAGAGGGAAATGTGGAATAGCTTTTGCAAAGATCTCTCTCCCTCTCTCTCTCTCTCTCTCTCTCTCTCTCTCTCTCTCTCTCTCTCTCTCTCTCCCACAGAAATGTGAAAGCAAGTTGTGAGAATAAAAAGTAAATATCAGGGACATGGGATGAAAAATAAAAGGCTCAGCTGAGTTCTTTCCAAAGCCAAAATAGAGATAATGGAGAAATAATTCCCCAAAGTTTTTCAACCACAATAGAAAAATGCTACAATGTAGGAATTTTTAAAGTCATATTTCTTCCTAATAGTACAAGGCAGTTTTTTCTGGGAGACAGTTAATACCTCCCACAACAAATGGAGTTCGCATAACCCCTACCTGGGTTGAAAGTAGGCATGACTTCATCCCATGTCCCAATATCTTCTTAGAATGAGACTTAACTTGAGAATACAGAAGAAGATGCCTACTGAATGAATGATTCCAAGAATTAAGCTTCCTTCTTTTTTCTTAACAGGAAAAACGTTTACAAGTAAATGATCTTATGTGTCTTGAAAAATCAGTACTCCAATCAAAGGATTTTCCCTCAGAAAGGTAGAATAGGGAAGACTAAAGTCATTCTCAGGCCAGGAGAGGTCCTTCTTAAAAGTAAAGGTAAATGATTTAGCATTTGAGAGAATTATATTAACTTCACTGTATATTGAATTGAAGATGACTTCGTAGTTCTTTTTCAACTCCAATTTCCCTATCTCTATGATCTTTCCAAATGCTCTAGAGCCTATCTTTTTGAGAGAAAATGACCTTCATAATGTTTTTCTCAATAAGACATTAATTTCCAGTAAACTTTAAAGAGCTGTCACTCAATAAATTTGTAAAAAAAAATTTAGAGTATATGAAAATATTAACTTTTACCCAGATGCTATTATAAGTGGAAATGAAGTTGAAGCATGTCCACAGAGGTAACTCAAGCTTTTTTCAGTTTTCTCAAAAAGAAAACAAAAGATAAAAATGAAATATATGGAAGAGAGAGTGAGGAAGAGAGTGGGGAAAGAGAAAGAAGCAAGGAAGAAAAGATAATGGGATTCAAATGAAGAGGTAAACATTCAGAAAGACTCCTATTGTGCCTATAGGTCACAAAAATATCCAGAGGAAAAGTGAAAAACTGTGTTTTTATCCAGGTGAAGTAGCCAACTTCAGTACTTCAAGTCTGAGGTTTTGTTTCTTTGGTTATTGCTTCCACTTAGGAAGATCACAATCCCTTTTTGTTTTAGCAGTCAAAAGATATTTGGGAATTGTCATGGGCAAAATTTTCCTCACTCAGAAGTCAATCTAGGCTTTGACTCTCAGAACTTTAGGCTAATTGTTAAGCTGGCTTGTACACAAAGATTTGCCATCTCTTTATAATATGCCAGACTTTGTGTAGTGCCAACATAGCCTTTTATCACCTCTGACCACCTTCTTTCCATTATAGGGCACCTGAGTACAATTTGAGCATAGAGTTGGAAAGGGATGATTTGAAATAAACAAATGTTTTCACATCATAAAAATGTAGCCAGTAGCCAGAAGAAAGACAAGGCTTCTGAAAGAGGCATAAATAAACTTTTTCTTGCATAAAGAAGATTTTCCATTTACACAAATAATTCCTTCTGTTTACAGACTTCCAGACTCCCAAATCACTGAAAATTACTGGAATCACTGTTAATGCTCATCCCTTGCATTTGTGGTCCTCAAATTCTATGGAACAAGGAAAATGAGAATGGAAAAGTGAGAGTTTATTCCAGTATTACCTTGCTAATTTGCTCCTAATTGTGTATAGGTTATCTAGCTACTAATTCCTATTCTAAAAGATGAGGGTACAACTGAGAGGCAAAAGTTAGTAACAAGAGAGATGATAACCCTGAATTATTTTTGCCATAGCCAGACTATAGCTTTTATATTGTTATCAGTTCTGGTACCACATTCCAAAGGAAGACATTGACAGTCTTGAGTTTATATAGAAATTGGTGATCAGAATAAAGGAGAGACTGGAATCCTTGCTATACAAGGAGCTGGGGACAATTTACCCAAAGAAGAGGAGAGTTGGGAAGGAAGATATGATATCTCCCTTTAAATATCATTATTTTCCCAAATCTTTAAGTATTTCATTAGATATTGGGGATACAAAGATGATAATGAAACAGTCCTTACGTTCAAGGTTTTTATAGTCTGCTGGCTCATATTTGAAATACCTGAAGGAATACATTCTTTAAGCATTAGATTTGTTCTGCTTGGTTCTAGAAGGCAGAATTTGAAGCGATGGTAGAAATTACAAAGAGAACTTAGACCGGATGTATCAGAAACCAACAAAACGTTTCTAACAATTAGAGCTCTTTCAAAGAGAATTGGGTTGCCATATGAAAGAGGGGATTATCTGTTATTAGAAGTCTTCAAGGAAAGGCTTAATGGTCATTGTTCAAGACCAGACTAAAGGACTTTTGGCGTCCCAAACAACTCAAATTCTCTGAATCTGTGGAAAAATGAGGAAGAAATGTGCTCTTTCCTAATCATCATTCCAAGATAAGGTGTTATTTGAACCTACTCTTTGGCATTATGGGGGAAAGAGTAGCTATGTTAAGGAACAGGAATATGCTTAGGGATGTCAGTCTACAAATTCAGCAGGGTTGGGAAAAATAAAACAACCTTATGAGGTTGATATTTTGCTAGGAATGTCACCAAGGGTTCCACAGGTCTAATATGGATCTATGAATTTCACACAGAGTTCTTGGTTCTCCTTTCCTTTAATACACATAAAGTAAGGTAGTTCTGCTTACTCTAGACATATCTGATGCAATAAGTAGAAGAAGGGTTATTGCTAGACCTAACTCAGGCCAGTAACTGTTAGTTTAAATTTAGAGTTAGAATGAGATACTTCAAGGTTATTAAACAATTAAAAAAAGGAAATTTACTTAACCATAATGTGAAAAGGACATTTAACAAAGATATTTGGGCATTCTGCTTAAGGATATATGGCCCTCCGGGGGTGGCTAGGTGGCACAGTGAGTAGAGCGCCAGCCCTAGAGTCAGAAGGACCTGAGTTCGGATCTGACCTCAGATCTTAACGCACACACAAACAGAAACCTAGCCGTGTGACCTTGGGCAAGTTACTTAACCCCAATTGCCCTCCAAAAAGCAAAAAAAAAAAAAAGGATATATGGCCCTCCTACCTTCATATTGAAACTAGTCAGCAGGGCAGGGTATGGTAATTCATAGGATACCGAGATATCTGCCAGGTCTGAAGGACCATGATTCCATATGCATGGGTCTTTTATACCCTTATTTGCCCAGGAAGTCATCATAGTATGACCCAAGGTCATCATGAAGCTGCTGAATCAAAGTTGGCATAGATTGAATCTAAAATCTATGGGCCATTTCAATCCTGTAGACAAGTTAGTTGCTTTTCAACCACAGTGCCTAGGATATAGTAGGTACTTAATAAATGTTTATTGAATTTAAATGAATTTAAAAACATTCAGGGAAAAAAATCTAGAATAATTTATGTGGGATATGGAGTAGAGAAAAAACATTACAGCAGTCCTTTCATGAGAGGAAGAAAATGTTTTTCCTTGACATCTTACCCATATATACTAAAACACAAAATGGGGTATGAGATAAACACAAGTGTTATTTCTTACCTTGCTGAATTACACAGGGGTGTAATTCATTTAGGCCTCTACTTTTGTCTCTGTTTATCATGGAATAAACATGGGGTAAAAACATTTTTGGAATATGTTCTGAATGAGCTAGGGAAAGGAAACATGAAGAGTAATAATGTTACTCAGGCTGGACATTATATGTGTGCCTGTGCATTAGAAGGCACCTCTCAATGTGAAGTGTTGTTATGTTTAGGGAAGCATTAGAAGCAAAAATGGCACACATAGATTTATCCATCACAAGTGAGTACTTTGAATTTTGCCCTTTCCTAGGCTGCCTGTCACTGCTCGGATGAAGCCATCTTTTTATGTAATTCTGCCCTAGTCCAAAACCTATAACCAATCTCAATGTTCTTCTTTGGACTATTTTTGAAATCTCATCTAACTTTAAGGGAAATAGACCAAAATTTGTAGAGGGTCTCAAATTTAAAAAAGGCATGTTTCAAAATCTATTTCCTGTTCTGTTGCACCTCAGCAACCAGAATAATAAACTGGCAATACTGGTACAAATAATCACCTAAGGGCACAAGAGAACACTCTGGTAGTAGTTGCTGAAAAATTATGAAGACTTCTCTCTTGCTTAGCTGCCCTGGGAATCAGAACCTTAGACCATAATGACAAGTAGGCACACTATTACTTTGTACAACTGACAAATAGAGATTTCCTATGATAGGGACATTCTTGTTCAGTGGTGTCAAGCAATGCTGCAGAAGGCTGGAACAATGACATAAAGGCACAAAGAATATTTTGGATGAGAAAAATGGGTAAAATTGAGAGGGGGAGAAACATCTCCAAATTGCAAAAAAGTCCCAGGCATTCTTTTAGAAATGAAGAGATGAAGAAGGTGAGTGAAGCCCCAAGAAGAGGTGGTGGTGAGGACGAGAAAGATAGCCACAAGAAAGATAGCCTCCTAGTACACAAGGTCAGACGGTAGAAAAAGAAGACATTGAAATCACTAGTTGTTCCTTGACTGTAGCTTTATTTCCTAACTGCTTTGGGAATAAGAAATAAGTGAAGAGTAGATAAATCTGAGGGATTTTGGATCTATTTAACAGTTGGGCCAACCCATAAGGGTGTGTGAAAGGTTGCTGGGAACAAATGTGAGAGGCGGGCAAGTTGGTGAGTAAATTATAGGCAAAAGAAGTAATCATATATAATTGGATGGCTTCTGATGCTGGGTTAAATAATGGTGTTTTAAATAAGTTTTAGTGCCTGCCAAATTAAGTATAGAAAATCTTCAAGGGTATTTGAAGGCCTCAGAAGTTTGAATTAGTGTCAAAGTGTTCTCAGTGGAAATGTTTATGATACTATATATACATTCTTCTTGAGTGTTTGATTATTATAACACATACAACAGCGGGCTTTATTATTTACCAATAACTTATTAGTTGCAGGTGCTATGTGTCTTGGTTAATATAAACCAAATAGACTCTGAGAACGTAAAGATAAGAACTAGGCCATTAAGTTGGGCTTTGGCTACATACAAAACGTCAACAGCAACAAAATTATTTTAATACTTCAGTCATCAAATTTAGATTTACAAGGGAATTGATCTATCTCCCCCACCCCACTACAATTTCTCTATTTTACAGATGAGGAATATGAAATCCATAGGAGTGGAGTGACTTGTCTGGGTTTATTTAGTGATAAGCATCAGAACTAACATTTGAAGCTATATCCAGATAAATCCTCTGACTACAAATTCAGTGTTTTTAATTTTCTAATATACTATTCATTCATTCAAAAAGTAACCAACAAGCACCCATTGGAAGCAAAAACTATGAAACCTGAACTAAGCTGTTAGTAATTAACAGATAGTTAATTCTTTCTACTGTCAGCTAGTGTGGCAAAGTGGAAAGAGTGTTGGATCTGGAGTGAACCCAGGATCAAATTTTCACTCTGACATTTTTTAACAGTTAATCTCTGACAAATCAATTTCCCTTTGGGGGCTTCAGTTTCATTATCTGTAAAATGAAGGTGTTGTAGCAGATAACTTCTGAGGTCTCTTCTAGCTCTCAAATTTCTAATCCTAGACAAATTCTATCTCTAGTCCAAACAATGGAATGTGTTTATGTACATATTTATAGCCTTAGAATTCCAGTGCATTTCCTCAAGTGAGTTATCAAGCCTGTTTTTTTTGTTTTGTTTTGTTTTTTTTTAAATAACTCCCCCAGTGGCTTTCTAGCTCACCTATCAAAGATTGTAGAGCAAATTAGTATCATGAACTCAGGTCCCCTGCTGTCCAAATTAGTACCTTTTTGGTACATCCTACTTCCTCCCCTATTCAATAGAAGGTGAGAAGTTTATCAGTGGCAAATCGTTAAACAGCTGTCACCTAAAGGATTTTTGAACATGAAAGAGCTCATGTGAGTACAATTACAGTACTATTTGGTATTGTACTCCCTGCACTGTTTAGTGGGTGCATTTATTCAGAAACAAGAAAACATATTTTGGTGGGGAATGGGAGCATGAGTGAGTACTCTATTCCCCAAAGCATGAAAGGCTCACTCAGGAACTTGTGGTATAAACTATACCCCTATGTACTTAACTGTGACCATTTGGAGTTCTTAGTTTGTCCCCAGTAAATTGGCAATTAAAATGAAAGGTATGATAAATATCTGGAGCTTAAAAAGAGATTATTATTATTATTAATTTGGCAGAAGCATGTAAGCTCTCTGGGCACTTCAGTATTTTCTTAAGAGCCACTTGGCTCTTTTGCAAAGTATAATACTGGATTTACTACACTGCAATATGAAAATGAGAAGGGGAGAGTAAAATAAAATGAACATGGTCAAAATGAATATTCTGTGGGCCTAAAACATTTTAAGGGATTGCCTAAATATAGCATGGCATCATAATATACATATACCTACAAATACTAAAATAATGAATCTATAAAAGAGAAATATAGCACATTGAGAAAAATGTAGAACATTCCTTGAAATTGAGAGGCTAAAAAATAAATTCCTAGAAAGTGTCATGGACCTCAACAGTACCTTGAAATATTTGTGGATGTTGTCAGGCCTCACTGAATGTGGCCACCAACCACATAGCTCAGTCTATCCATGCACACCTTCCTTGTGTGGCTCTATTCTATGTCCTCCCCTAATTACAACACACACTGTCCACCCAACATGCTAGTTGACTTTTCTGAATCTCTAAATTACATTGATACCAAAGGATCAAGTGAACTTTCCACTGTTTATCTCTTGCTTTAACTATAGGAATGACCCATCTTTCATGCTTCTCACCACACTCCCAGGCAAGAAGTTTCCTTAAGACATCCTTTACAATTCCTTGTTGATACTATGCTGGAGGTTGCTTGTGGCCACCAGGTGTTGCTTCTTTTCCAGGTGAGCAATTGTTAACTACAATTCTTCAGACACAGTATTATTCTATGTTTCATAGAAATATAGCATCATTGGAAAAAATGAATGTTAAAGGTATGTTACTGTACAAACCTTGGGATTATTATTAGAAATATCCCATTTTCCAGAAGCCATCTTGACTATTCTCCTTTCATTCCATTCTGAGCTGAGTTCTTACTGTCTATTTGCACTGTCTGTGCGAGATTTACATACTGATTTACCAGATTTATGAATTGTTCATTCAGTGACGTGTTATTTTCTAGACAACAGAAATTTTCCTTAGACTTGTCTTTTCTTTCCTTAATTGTTATTGATTAACTTAAAGTTTTGCAATGTTTCAAATGTGGATTTAATAAAATCCACATGATATGATTAACTAATGGGACAGCAAGACGCCATCACTAGAGAGAACCCTTCTTTAATATATATTTGCTCTGGATGGACAGAAATGTGGTCCACGCTGGAAATGACACATATTTGAGGCTAGTCTTATATGAAAAGTTGGATAAGCTAAATGCATTTCCTATAAGATCAGGGGTGAAACAAGGATGTCCACTATCACCCCTGTTATTCAATTTGGTTCTAGAAATGCTAGCTGTAGCAATAAGAGAAGAAAAAATCTGAAGAATTAGAATAGGCAAAGAAGAGACTAAGCTATCACTTTTTAAAGTGATTTTTCTTTTTTGTTTCTTTTTGTATTTAGTTTTCAATATTCATTACCTCAAGCTTTTGAGTTACCATTTTTTCTCTCCCCATCTTTCCCCTACCCCCACCCCAAAATAGCAAATCTACTGAATACCACTTACCCCAATCTGTTCTCTCATTCACCCCCCCAACTTTCTAGTAGGGCAAGATGGGTTTCTATACCCCAATAACTGTATATCTTATTTCCCAGTGGCATGTAAAAATAAAAGCCAACAATTTTTAAACATTTGTTTTTAAAACTTTGAGTTCCAGATTTTTTTCCCTTCTTCCCTCCCTTCCCTCCCCCACTGGGAAGATAAGGAATTCAATATGGACTGTACATGTGTTGTTACCCAAAGCATTTCCATAGCAGTTATATTGTGAAAGACTAACTATATCTCCCTCCATCCTATCCCACCCCCCACTGATTCTATTAAACTTTGACCCTATCCCATTTCAAAAATGTTTATTTCTAACTGCATTCTCCCCCAATCTGCTATCCTTTCTATCTCCCCCCTTCTTATGCCCTTCAAACTTCTTTCCTGTAGGGTAAGATACCCAATTGAGGGTGTATGTTATTCCATCCTTAGGCCAAATTCAATGAGAATTGGGTTGTCCCATTTCCTTTCACCTTCCTTCTCTTCCCCTACATTGTAACAGTTTTCTCTTGCCTCTTTTATATGAAATAATTTACCTTTATCTATTCCTTTCTTCTTCTCCCAATAAATTCCCCTCTTGCCTCTTAATTTTATTTTTTAGATATCATCCCTTAATATTCAACTCATCTTGTGCCCTCTGTCTATGTATACATGAACATACAAATGCCCACATTCACACACACACACACACACACACACACACACACACATATATATTTATATACACATACATCCTCCTATGCATACATATATGTATGCATATATATGTGTATATATATATATATATATGCCCTTCAGCTACCCTCATACTGAGAAAAGTCTTATGAGTTACAATTATCATTTTTTTCCATGTAGAAATGTAAATAGTTCAACTTTAATAATTTCCTTATGATTTCTTTTTCCTATTTACCATTTCATTCTTCTTTGCTTCTTGTATTTGAAAGTCAAATTTTCCTTTCAGCTCAGGTTTTTTCATCAAGAATGCTTGAAAGTCCTCTATTTCATTGAATGACCATATTTTTCCCTGTAGCATTATACTCAGTTTTGCTGGATAGGCGATTCTTGGTTTTAGTCCTAGCTCCTTTGACCTCCAGAATATTATATTCCAAGCCTTGTGATTCCTTAATGTAAAAGCTTCTAAGTCTTGTATTATCCTGATTGGGTTTCCACAATACTCAGATTGTTTCTTCCTGACTGCCTGCAGTATTTTTTCCTTGACCTGGGAACTCTGGAATTTGGCTATAATATTCCTAGGAGTTTTCTTTTGAGGATCTTTTTAAAGAGTTGATTAGTGAATTTTTTTTCAATTTCTATTTTGCTCTCTAGTTCTAGAATATCAGGGAAATTTTGCTTGATAATTTCTTGAAAGTTTATGTCTCAACTCTTTTTTTGATTATGGCTCTCAGGAAGACCAATAATTTTTAAATTATCTCTCCTGGATCTATTTTCCAGGTCAGTGTTTTTTTTTTTTTTTTCCAAATGAGATATTTCACATTTCCTTCTATTTTTTTCATTTGTTTGGATCTGTTTTATAGTATCTTGATTTCTCATAAAGTCATTAACTTCCAGTTTCTCCAATCTAATTTTGGAGTAGTTAATCAGTTCAGGGAGATTTTGAAATTCCTTTCCATCTGGCAAATTTGGATTTTTAAAGCATTCTTCTCTTCATTGGCTTTTTGGCTTTTTGGGCCTCTTTTGCCATTTGAGTTAGTCCTTTTTTTTTTTTTTAGAGAACAATTGGGATTAAGTGACTTGCTCAAGATCACACGACTAGTTTTTGTGCTAAGTGTCTAAGGCCAGATTTGAACTCAGGTCCTCCTGACTCCAGGGCCAGTGCTCTACTCACTGAGCAACTTTGCCACCCCCAAGTTAGTCTATTTTTTTTTTTTTTGCCTTTTGGAGGGCAATTGGGGTTAAGTAACTTGCCCAAGCTCACACAGCTATGTTTTTGTGTGTGTGTGCGTTAAGTGTCTGAGGACGGATCCAAACTCAGGTCCCTCTGACTCCAGGGCCGATGCTCTACTGACTGTGCCACCTAGCCTCCCAAAGTTAGTCTATTTTTAAGATGTTATTTTCTTCAGCGTACTTTTGGGTTTCCTTTAGCAGGCTATTGACTCACTTTTCATTATTTTCTTGCATCATTCTGATTTATCTTCCCATTTTTTCCTCCACTTCTCTTATTTGATTTTTAAAATCATTCTTGAGCTCCTCCATAGCCTGTAACCAATTCATATTTTTCTTGGAGGCTTTTGATGTTCTGACTTTGATGTCTTCCTCCCACTCCATGCCTTGATCCTTTTTGTCACAAAAAATATTCTATCATCTGTTTCTTCTTCCATTGCTTGCTCATAGCAGCAGCCAATCACTTGAAGTTTTGGATTCTTTGCCATGGTAGAACTCTCTTCCAGAATAGAGAGAACTATGTCCAAAATTGCTGGGGTTTTTGTAGCTGCTGGAACTATTAAATGGGCACCCTCTCTACATCCCCCACATGCTCTGGCTCACTGGTCACACACCCCAGGACCACCACCCAAGACCATGATCCCAATCCAGGCAGGTCAAAGCAAAAGCATTTAGCCTCTGAATGGTTATTTGCTTCCCTTATGATCTACAGGCCATGAGCTCTGGAAGCAGCCATGTGGCAGAGGCTGCAGCCATAGAGTCTCTGATACTTCTTACCTGGCCGTAGCAGCCAGACCACGAGCCCCCTGTTCCAACAAAGTTCCACACTGACCTTTTACCTTGTCTTTGGCATTTATGGACTGAGAAGTCTGGAAACCACTATAGCTGCTGGTGATTGACTCTAGTGAAGTCTGCTCCAGTCACCACTGGTTGGGGCTGCCCTGGGGCTAAAACAGTGGCTCAGGCAGAACTATGCTTGGTTCCCAGCACACTGCAATGGACCCTTCCTGCCAGCCTTCCATGCTGCCTTCAGCAAGAGATGTGTTTCTCTCTATCACTTTGTGGGTTCTGTAGTGAAGTTGCAGGATATAAAATAAACCCACATAAATCCTCAACATTCCTATATATTTCTAATGAAGCCCAACAGCAAGAAATAGAAAGAGAAATTTCATTTAAAGTTACTGTAGACATTATAAAATATTTGGTGGTCTACCTGCCAAAACAAGCCCAGAAACTATATGAACACAATTACAAAACACTTTTCACACAAAGTCAGATCTAAATAATTGGGGAAAAAAAACTACAGTTGCTTGTGGTTAGGCCGAGCTAATATAATAAAAATAACAATTTTATCTAAATTAATTTACCTATTTAGTGCCACGCCAATCAAACTACCAAAACATATTTTATAGAGCTAAAAAAATAATAGCAAAATTCATCTGGAAGAACAAAAAGTCCAGAATATTTGAGACTAGCAAGTTGTCACATTGTTACTGGTAGCTGAAAACTTTGGTATTGTTGCCCCCTCTCAAATAAGACATCAAAAAATTAATTACCAATCTGTGTGAATACTTTTCCTATTGTTGCAAAAATTGTATAACACTCTACTTAAATCTCAGGAATCCTTGGTGACTCCATAAGAAAGTAAGAGGAAGACTTTCACAAATTCTATTTTAAATCACAATACATCTTCAGAGCTCCACAATTGACTAAAAAGTATGGAGGATACAAGATTCTATGGGGTTTGTTCTTATTAACTATTAACATAAAATTTCCTTTGGTAAAGTTCCACCTTAAAAGAGTCTCACTCAACAACAACAACAACAACAAAAAAAAAATCACCCATCTTCATGTCTCCCATCATCAAGGATGGCAAAACAAAAATAAACAACAACAAAAGCTTTGTCCAGTGACCCTTAGATTATGAATATTTATTGTGGCAAAAGTCAGGCAAGATGTATGCTTGCCACTGTCAGGGAGTACAAAGAAAAAATTAAAGGGGAAAATTCCCTGTAGATGACAAAGACCTCCACATTCTCTTGTTTGTGAGTCAAATGCATCAAGGCCTGGAACACTACAGAACTGAAAGAGAGCTTAGATATAATCTCTCAGTTACTGCATACTCTCAAATACACATTTTACAGATAAGAAAACTGAGGCCCAGAAAGTATTAGAAATCACAAAGATAGGAAGGAGCATAGAGATATTGTAACCCAGATTATTTTACTCTAAATCTAATCCTTATTATGTAAGCAATACACTTCTGGAAAATCAATATGAGGGTAGTAGAAACTGGAGATAGTGATCCAAGACAAATTTAGGGCAGATTATATCTGTATCTGTATTTGTATCTGTATCAGTATCTGTATCTGTATCTATATCTTTATCTATGTCTATATCTATATCTTTATCTACCTATCTATCTCTCCATCCATCCATCCCTCCATCTATCTATCTATCTATCTATCTATCTATCTATCTATCTATAAGTGTACATAGATAGATCTTACACACACACACACACACACACACACACACACAAACACATATATATTTCTCAGTTAACAGTATAATACTATTTCTTTCATCACTTATCCCAGTCCTACACATACTTCAACCCACACCTTCTACAAATAGTTTTCACTGACTTTCTACATCCCACCTTGATCTTGTCCTTTTCAAAGATCCTATAGCATTTGCTTCTGAGTCATTAATTTGACATATCATCAAATACTGTTCACATTGTTGTTAACTTTGAACAACTTTGTCTTCTCTTACTAATCAGATTATAAATCTCTTAAGAACAGGATGCTTGCCTTAAATACCTCTTTAAAACCTGTAGCACCTAGAAGAGTGCTAGACCTATGGTAGGCATTCATTAATGAAGTAATTTAATTTCATGGTGTATCCATATGATTATCTCTGAAAGCATGCCATTTTTCCAGAGAGTAGTGTCATAATAAATTACGGGAGCAGAGGAGATGAGTAATGCTTGGATGCCTCTTTCTGGTAGGAACAAAGTTTTCCACAAAGAACTGATATGTGAGTGAAATTCCATGCCTTTATTTATTTGATTGTGAACAACTAAATTTTTTTTAAAAAAATTATTTATTTATTTTTAGTTTACAATATTGAGTTCCACAATTCCTTAATTTCCAACTTCTCCCTATCTTCCCTCTCCTCCCCCCTCCCCATTATGATGGCATTCAGTAGCATATAGGTGCTACAGCTACCTTCACATTAAACATTAATCAAGTTGTAAAGAAAAACCATAACCAATGGAATGAACAATAAGTAAGAAGGAACTAAACAAGGCAAAAAAGAGAGAGAGCAAGGAGTTTGCTTCAATCTGCATTCAGACTCTTCAATTCTTTCTCTGGATGTTGATAGCTCCTTCCATCATGAGTTCTTTGGAGTTATTTTACAGCATTGCATTGCTGAGAGTAGTCCAGTCTATGAAAGTTAGTCATCACAGATATCATGTGTATGTAATTGTGTACAATGTTCTCCTGGTTCTGCTCTCCTCACTGAGCATCAGTTCATATAAGTCTCTCCAGGTTATTATGAAGTCTGTCTGTTCCTCATTTCTTATACTGCAATAGTATTCCATTACATTCATATACCACAACTTGTTTAGCCATTTCTCAATTTATTACAACCCCTTGATTTCCAAATTGCCACCACAAAAAGAACTGCTATAAATATTTTTGCACATATGGGTCTTTTCCCCACTTGTATGATCTCTTTGGGATACAGCCCTAGAAGTGGTATTGCTGGATCAAAGGGTATGTACATTTTTGTAGCCTTTTGGGCATAGTTACGAATTATTTTCCAGAATAGTTGGATCAGTTCATACCTCCACCAACAATGCATGTGTTCCAATTTTCCTACGCCTTTTCCAGCATTTACTATTTTCCTGTTTTATCATGTTAACCAATGTGACAAGGGAGATGTGGTACCTCAGAGTTATTTTGATTTGCATTTCTCTAATCAATAGTGATTTAGAGCATTTTTTTTGGCTTTTTGGAGGCCAATTGAGGTGAGGCTTTTGTTTGTGTGTGTTAAGTGTCTGAGGCCGGATCCTAACTCAGGTCCTCCTGACTCCAAGGCCGGTGCTCTACTCACTGCACCACATAGCTGCCCCTGAGAGCATTTTTTTCCATATATTTATAGCTATCTTTAATTTCTTCCTCTGAAACCTTCATATCCCTTGACCATTTATCAATTGGGGAATGATTTATATTCTTATAAATTTGATTCAGTTCTCTGTATATTATAGAAATTAGGACTTTATCAGAGACATCAGTTATAAAAATTCTTTCCCAATTTCCACTTCCCTTATAATCTTGGTTACATTGGTCTTCTTTGTACAAAACATTTTCTTTTTGTTTTTTCTTGAGGGTCATATGTTGATATTTATTATTTTAGTTGAAGAACAGATTATGAAGGGGATTGGGGAGGCCTATGGAAGAGGCAAGAAGAGAGGATGCAGGAAGTCAAGAGCCTCTCATCTGTGTCTGCTTTAGATGGAGTTGATCCTAATTTCTGAGCCTTGGTCCAGGGCACACAAGGAAACGTGATGAAATAAGGTTCCAGGGGTATAGGTTGAGGAAAACATTGGGGGTGGCCAGAGTTACACATCCAACCAGAGGTGGGGCCTGGAATTCTCCTTGGGTCAGTAGTACCACTTCCTTTTAGGAACTGAAGCCTAGTGACAAGTTCCATCCCATATATATCAGGTCTTATAAAACATTATTAGAGTTAAAGTCTTGGTGCTAAAGAATTCTTTCATTGCCTCTCTTAACTCCTTGTACTTTGCTTCTAGTTTCTTTGAATCTGCATACAACTTTTAAGCTGCCTGTTCAAGAGCTGCTACTTACTCCTCAACTAAAGTGATCTGAAGTGCTGCATATTTCTAGTTTAAGTCCTTTAGGTTTCTACTTATGTTTACTGCAACATCTTTCATTTCTAAATACTTCAAGCTAGTCAGTTTGTTCATATTTTCTAGAAGTTTATAGTCTTCACTGGTGACTATCAGCTTGCCCTTCAGGTACAAGGCCATTTTGAAGAGCATGTCCTGGAACATTCTTGTGATGTCCTCCTCAGCCATCTCCACCATGGCATTGTCTGGGCCAGGGAAGGAGGAAGGAAGAGGGTGGAGGGAAAGATGAGGAGGCAGAAGGGGAAGTGGAAGGAGGGGACAGGAAGGGAAGGGGAGAGGTAGAGATAAGGGGAAGGGGACAAGGAAAGGGAGAAAAGGCTGTACAAACCTTTTTCAATTTAACGTAATCAAATTATTCATTTTGCATTTTGTAATGCTCTCTATCTCTTGTTTGACCATAAATTATCCTCTTCTCCATAAATCTGGCAAACTTTGCCTTGCTCTCCCAGATTGCTTACAGTATCAGCCATTATATTTAAATTGTGAACCCATTTAGACTTCATTTCAGTATATGGTGTAAGACACTGGTCTATGTCATTTCTGCCATGCTGTTTTCCAGTTTTCTCATCAGTTTTTGTCAAATAGTGAGTTCTTATTCCAGAAGCTAGAGTCGTTGGGTTTATCAGACAGTAGATTACTATAGTCATTGACTACTGTGACTTGTGTACCTCATCTATTCCATGGATCCACCACTCTATTTCTCAACCAGTAACAAGGAGTTTTGATGACTGATGCTTTATAGCACAGTTTAAAATCTGGTAAGGCTAGGCTAACTCCCCGAGAATTTCTTTTCATTATATCCCTTGATATTCTGAAACTTTTGTTCTTCCAGATGAATTTTCTTACTATTTTTTCTAACTCTATAAAATATTTTTTTAAAGAAATGCTTTATCAACTTCTGTTTTACAGCATTCATTTCTGCCAGATTTTGAGTTACAATCATTTTCTCCCCTTTATTCCCCTACCCAACCTCCCAGAATAGCAGTCCCACAAGATATCGATTCCTCCAGTCTGCTCTGTCCCATACCTTCTCCCATAACCCCTTTGACTTTTCCATTAGAGGAAGGTGAATCTTTATGTCCCAGTGCCTGAACATCTTGTCTCCCAATTACAAGCAAAAGAGTATTAATAATAGTATATATAGTATATATATATATATATATTATATACTATATATACTATATTATACTATACTATAATACTATTATACTATACTATTATACTATACTATTATATACTATATTATACTATACTATAATAGTATATATATATTTGAAACATTTAATCTTAAGACCTCGAATTTCAGATCCATTTCCTTCCTCCCTTGTCACCCATTCCCTCTGGGAAGATAAGTAATTCAGTATATGTTGTACATGTCTAAGCTATGCAAAACATTATCATAGTAGTTATATTGTACAAGGCTGCTTATAATTATAATAAAACTTCCCCATGAGAACTACTTTCTCCACATCTCACAAGTTTTAGTGTGTTGTCTCATTATTGTCATTCTCTTGAATGAAGTCACTTATTGTTTCTATGATTTTTTTGTTTCACCCACTCATTCTTTAAGATTAGATTATTTAGTTTCCAATTAGTTTTCAGTCTATCTTTCCATGGCCCTGTATGACATATATTTTTATTGCATCATGATCTGAAAAGGATGCATTTAATATCTCTGCCTTTATGCCCTGGATTGTGACATTTTTATACCTTACTACATAGTCATTTTTTGTGTATGTGCCATATACCACCGAGAAAGAGGTATATTTCTTTTGATCCCCATTCAATTTTCTCCAGAGGTCTATTATATCTGCCTCCTCTAAAATTATATTCACCTCCTTATCTTCTTTCTTGTTTATTTTGAGGTTAGATTTATCAAGTTTAGAGAGGGGGAGGTTGAGGTCCCCCAGTAGTATTGTTTGGCTATTCCTTTTTTTTTATTCATAACCAAAAAAGGAAAAGAACTAAAATCAAGTACACTATAACAATTCCCATATGGTTTGCATGTTCTTAGCTTCTTCCCCACCCATGAAGTCTCAAGGAACTGTACACTTTAAGTAGTTTATTTGTGATTTTGATAGTTGTTTAGTAACTCAGTCTTGTCAGATTCTTTATGACCACATGTACAATAATTTACCAGGCTCAAGCCCTATCCACTGCACCACCTAGCTACCCTATTTAATTAGTTTATATAACCAAATCAAGGAGTTCCAGGAGCACAGTTTTAAGTGCTTGCACTCACATCCCACTCCGTATCTCTTATTTACCTCTCCAAATTGTACACATTCTCAACACCTTTTGCTGTTTATACATGGCCTCCAAAAAAGTCAATATTCAGTCCTTTATTAGATTTAATCTGGGGCATCCCAGTCTCTTCAAAAGCAGTCATGGGTAATTTAGATTTGGAAGCTAATTACTCTCTTTGCTGGTCAGGTCTTCTAGCCAAATGCCCACCTAGGTCCACCTTTCCTAATTCACTATTCCCAAGGCTTAGAATGGCTCTCAAAACTTCATCATAAAAATGGGGTTACAAATTCAGAAGCAGGCTATATCTATATAGATGTTATCTTGTCTTTACAATACTGTCTCTCAGAGCTACTTCTCCAACATGAGAATAGGTTTGCTAAAAGTATGGCTGATACCTCAGATTCAAAAGTCCACTTTGGGTCTGCCAACACAACATTATAGGCATGAACCCTCACCATAAACTCATCTTTAGTAGTTAACCAGGAGATAGAATTAGTTCAAATAAAACATATTTGCTAAGATATTATAAAACAATAGTGGCTATTACCCACCCCCATTGTCCACAATATCCCAATAATACACACAGAATCAGTGGCAATAGTGAACCAAACCTCAAGAGGACAATACTTGTGAGGCACAAATATAGGGAACATGTATGGCCAAGGCCATTTTTGCCTGTTATTGCAAGGATTTGATGTGTTATAATTTCTGTCCATGTCCTGATCCAGAATTCTTCTTTAAAAAAATAAAAAAGCTATTTATTTATTTAGTTTTCAGCCTTCATTTTTACAAGATTTTGAGTTACAAATTTTCTCACCAAATCTCCTCTACCCTTCACCTCATGATTGCAAGCACATTGAATACCGATTCCCCCAATATGCCCTCTCTCATACCCCCCCCCCCATCTTTCCCCTTTACATTCTTATAGGGCAAGATGGATTTCTATACACCATTGCCTGTATATCTTACATCCCTGCTGCATGTAAAATAATTTTTCACATTTGTTTTTAAAACTTTGAGTTCTGCATTCTCTCACTTCTTCCTTCCTCACATACCCCCAGTGGGAAGACAAGGAATTATAAATGTGTAGTTATGCAAAACATTTCCATAGTCTTTCCAAAGACTAGTATGTAGTTATGTAAAACATTTCCATAGTCTTTCCAAAGACTATACTTCTTTCCATCCTATCTTGTCCCCCATTTATTCTATTTTCTCCTTTGACCCTAGCCCTTTTCAAAATTCTTTGTTTCTAACTATCCTTTCCCTGAATCTGGACAGAGACTGGATTCTCACTCTTCTCTCCCCCTGTTCCTATAGAGTTCCCCCACTGACCTTTTACTTTCTTTTTAGAGTTTGTCAGTTGAGAAGTCTGGAAACCACTACAGTTGCCAGTGATTGACTCTTGAAGTCTGCTCCAACCAGTCTGTGCTGTGGGTCTGCCTAATTTTGTTATTTCTTTCTCTAATTCCCTTAACTTCTCAAGAATTTGACTGCAATACCACTTGGTGTATTTATGTTTAGTAATGATATTACTTCACTGTTGATGGTACCTTTTAGCAGAATATAATTTCCTTCCTTATCTCTTTTAATTAGATCTATTTTTACTTTTGCTTTGTTTGAGATTAGGATTGCTAACTCTACTTTTTTTTCACTTTAGCTAAAGCACAATATATTCTACTCCATTCTTTCACCTATACTCTGTGTGTGTCCTCCTGTTTCAAAAGTGTTTCTTATCAACAACATATTGTATGATTATGGTTTTTAATCCATTCTGATATCTGCCTCCATTTTATGAGAGAGTTCATCCCATTCACATTCACAGTTATGATTGTTATCTGTGTCTTTCTCTCCATTCTCTCTCCCACCCCCAATTATGCTTTTATTTTTCCCTTCTCCTCCTCAAAAGAGTTTTATTTTTGACCACCAACTCCCTCAATATTCCCTCCCAGTCACCTCCCTTCCTTTTCCTACCCTTTTCCCTTCTTTCCCTTCACTATTTCATCCCTTCCTTCTAACCACCCCCTCCCTTTTCTTTTCCCTTTCCTCTTCTACCACCTGTAGGGCATGGTAGATTTCTATATTTAGCAAAGTATGTTATTCTCTCCTTCAACCAAATCCATTGAGAGTAAATCTCAAACAATGCTCTTCTCCTCCCCTTTTTTCCCTCTACTGTAATAAGCTTTTGTGTCTCTTCATGTTAAATTCCTTTACTTAACTGGGTATGTTATTCCCTCCTTGAACCAAAACCAACAAGAGTAAAGCTAATACAGTGTTCATCTTCCTCTCTTCTTTCCCCCTACTAAATAGGTTTTTTGCCTCTCCTTGTGCTGTATTTACCTTTTTCTGCCTCCTCCTTTCCTCTTCTCCCCTTATGATCCCTTTGCACCCCTTAATTAGGTTTTTGTCATCACATCAGTGTATTATACCCTCTCTCTCTCTCTCTCTCTCTCTCTCTCTATATATATATATATATATATATAGTGTTATTATTATGACACTCAAATATGACACATATATATCTATATCCCTTTTGAGTGTCATAATAATAACACAATTCTCAAGATTAACAGGTTGTCATCCTTCCATATAGGGATGTAAAAAGTTTGCTTTTATTGAATAACAAGTGTGTGTGTGTATTTATTTTTTCCTTGTTTACCTTTTTATGTCTCCCTTGAATCTTGTATATGAAGAACAAATTTTCCATTGAGCTCTGGCCTTTTCATCAGGAAGGTCTGGAATTCCCATATTTCATTGAATGACCATCTCCTTGCATGAAAAATTATATTCAATTTAGCTGGTTAGTTGTTCCTTGGTTGTAGTCCAAGTTCCTTTACCTTACCATATATCATATTCCAATCCCTCCAGATCTTTTAATGCAGAGGCTACAAGGTCCTGTGTGATCCTGACTGTAATTCTATGATATTTGAATTATTTCTTTCTGGCTGCTTACAGTATTTTCTCCTAGCCCTGAAAATTCTGAAATTTAGCTACAGTATTCCTTGGAGTTTTCAGTTTGGAATCTCTTTCAGGAGGTGATTGGTAGATTCTTTCAATGACTATTTTACCCTCTGGTTCTAGTATCTTAGGGCAATTTTCCCTGATGATTTCTTAGAACATACTGTCCATGTTTTTTTGTTGTTGTTGTTGTTGTTGTTGGTTTTTGTTTGTTTGTTTGTTTGTTTATCATCATGGCTTTGAGGTAGACCAATAATTCTTAGATTCTCTCTCCTGGATCTATTTTCCAATTCAGTTGTTTTTCCAATGAGATATTTTACATTTTCTCTATTTTTTCATTCTTTAGGTTTTGTTTGACTGATTCTTGATGCCTCAAAGAGCAAGTAGCTTCAACTTCTCTAATTCTAATTTTAATGCATTTTCCTTAGTTAGTTTTTGTACCTCTTTTTCCATTTGTCCAGTTTTTACTTTCAAGGAATTATTTTTTTTTTCCAGTTAGATTTTCTACCTCCTTTTCTATTTGGTTAATTGTACTTATTAAGGACTTTTCTCTTCAGTGATTCCCCCCCCCCCATTTTGTCAATTGTGTTTTTAAAATAATTAGTCATTTTTTCTTCTACCTCTCTATTTTGGCTTTAAAAATGCTTCTTGAGCTCTTCAAAGAATGTTTTTTGGCCTTGAGACCAGTTCATATTCTCTTTTGAGGCTTCAGATGTAGATGTATTATCAATGCTGACCCCTTCAGAGTGTAAACCTTGATAGGATTCAAAAGTCATTGTTTTTCCCATTTGTTTTTTGCCCATTGAGATTGCCTATATCCTGGCTTTTTAAGTGGATCTCTGCTTCTGGGATGCAGAGGGCTCTGACCCATGCTTCTTTTGCTGGGAGTTGGGGTCCTGGTTATTGACTTTGTGTGCTGCAACCCATGGTTCTGTCAGTTAAAGGCTATGTAATGTTTCAGCTCACCTGGTGTTGAACTGAGCCTTACTGGTGAGTGTCAAGACTAAGGGCAAGGCCAGGACTTTCTGTGTTTCCCCACACTGAAGTTCCCAGCATGAGCTCTAGGGGAGGAGTGGTCTGGCTGCTACAGGTCTCCTCCCTGACCCTGGACCCTGGGCTAGAACACAGGCAGTCTCAGCCACTGGTGGCTGGTTCTATGCTGCTGTCTGCTGATTCCCCTAGCAAAGTGCAGGTATACCTGGGGTGCTGGTGTTGGTGCTTGCTGGTTCCACCCACCTGTAACCTCCTAATTGCTTTAATCTGTATTTTTGTAATTATTAATGACATAGACCATTTTTCATATGGCTATTGATAACTTGGATTCCTTTCCTTAACAGCTTCCCATTCACATTACTGAAGCATCAGGATACCTTAAGGGAAAGATGGAAAGCTGTGTGTACCAAGCAATTCAAATCAGCACTACTTTGACCATCATCTCTGCTACCATGGGATCTTTCCACCTGACTTGCAGCTGAAACCAGCCATATGTGCAGACTCCCTCATTAGAATGTGAGTTCTTTGAAAACAGGGAGTGTCTTACTTTTCAATTTCTGTTTAAGTACTCAGCACAGTGCTTTGCACTTTGCAAGTACTTAATAAATGTTTCATTCATTCATATATTCATATCATTTGTCCACTTAAAATTTCAGGAAATGTTCTCAATGTTATAAATTCAAATTGATTCTTTATATTCTTGAAAGTAAAACTTTGATCAGAGAAACTTACTGCAAAGATCATTCCCATCTATCTCCCCTCATCTTTAGCTTTATTGCATTTATTTGTGCAATTTTTTTACTTTTTTGTAATCAGAAATATTCATTTTATTTTGCTATCTTTTCCATCTTATGGTGAGTTCATTAGCTTAACATTGACAATTATAATCCTTAGCTGTATACTTCATGCCATTCTATTTTTTACGGGTTTTCCTCTCTTTGTTCTTCATACTCTTTTTATAAAGAACAAAAGGGGGTGGGGTGGATTTAAAAAGAGGAGAGGGTACAGTAAAATTGTTTCATCCTTAATGTAATTAGCTTTCTCTTTCACACTCCTCTTATCTTTCTTATTCTCCGGCTGAAATCCTAAGTTCAAAATTGTCCATTCTTATGGACATTCTTATAATCCTCTCTTCACTATCCCTTCTCTGAACATAAGATTTCTTTGTCCTAGGCATGTCTATGCCGATAATTCTGGAATCGTCACAGCTGCTGGTGTTGTGGGGTCCCTCAAGCCGGCTGCTGGCCCGGCCGGCCTGGGGCTAAAACCTCGGCTCACGAAGACCTGGGCTCAGCTCTCCAGAGCACTGTGCTGTCAGCTTCCAGAGTGCTGCGCTGGCTGTTCCCTGCAGGGCTGCTGGGCAGTCCTTAGTGGGAGGTTAGCTTCTCTGTGTCATTCTGTGGTTGCTGGGGCTCCAGAAGTTGTTCAGAGTCCCATTTTATATGGTTTGGAGGTGATCTTGGTGGAGAGCACCTTGGATGTGCAGTTTCAACTCTGCCATCTTGGCTCTGCCCCCATAAGATTTCTTTTTGTATGACTAATTCTGCTCTAAAACTACAATCTCTCTTAGTTTTCCCTTTTGTCTCTTTCTGTTTCTTCATTTCCCTTGAATGTGATCCAGTTATCTATACAAACCTTGTGTGTGTGCATGTGCATTGCACCTTCATTTGACCAATTCAGATAAAAGTGAGCTCCAAGTCATCTCTGGCTCCTTGTTTGTTTGAACTTTTATTTGCATATACAGATTATGAGATGTTTCCCCCTTTCCTCCCCTCCTTTTGTCTTTATCACATCCTTCCCTTCCTCCTTTGGTTAAGGTTAGCAAAATATCAATTAACCAATCCCAGACTCTTTGTCTTATTGGAGCATGATCCCTGATGATGATAAGATTCTGAGGGGACATTTGTATCACACCCTTCCCCCCAACAGACTTCAAACAATATTTGTACAAACACTTTTATAAAGTACCATCCTCTTGTCCATTTGTTTTTGCTTTTTATTGTTTCTCTTGAATGTCATGGTTTGTTTTTTTTTTCTCCCCAGAATTTCTACTTATCTCTGGACTTCAGAAATCTTAGAATTCCTGTTTCATAAGTTCCATGTTTTTCCTTCATAAGATTATACTCAGTTTTGCTTGTAAGCTATTTTTATTTGTAATCCTATATTTTTGCTTTTGGGAATATCAGATTTCAAGCTTTCCATTTTCCTAGTGTAAATGCCAAATATTTTTGTTTGTTTGTTTTGTTTTGTTTTTTGTCATCTTACCTGTGGTTTCTTTATATTTTAACTCTTCTGAGCCACTTGCAGATTTCTTTTTTTTATTGTGAAGGTCTGGATTTTGGTTGTGATATTCTTGGAAATTTTCACTAGGTTCTTCTTTCAAAGATGATCAATTAATTCTCTTTATGTTCAATTTCTACTCTTGATATCTTGTGGTGATTTTCTTTCATAATTTCTTGATATCTATCATTTGTCTTGATTATATCTTTCAGGTAATACAATGTTTCTCAAATTATCACTACAAATCTATTTTCCAGGTCAGTTGTTTTTGATATGAAATAATTCACATGTTTATTTTTTCAATGATTTTTCTTTTAATATTTCTTATTGTTTGATGACATCATTGGCTTTTGTTTAGTCCATTCTGATATGTGGGAGATTTGTTACTTGGGTAATTTTGTTTTGTTTTGCTAATTCTCCTTCCAAGTCTTTCTCCTAGTCCTTTTTAAATTCTGTCCTCTATTATGCTTATTAATGATTTTTTTCCCATTTTTTCATTTCTCTTAGGAATTCTAATTGTGCTCATGGTCAAGTCTTTTTTGAGGCTTATCTTGTAGATATTTTAGGGCTATTTTCCTTTTACAGGTTTATGTCTTCATTATTACTAGCATCAAAATAATTTTAATTTTTGATTACTCATTTTTCTGACTTTATTTTTGTAATTTCCTGTCAGCTTCAAGTTTTGACCACATATGTTGGGAATATAATGGCTTTGTTTGTTCTGGACCTGTCTTATCAGACTTCCTGCTACTGTATTCCTTGGATATTAAAATTTGTATTCTTTGAGAATCATATGAAGTGGCTTGTGCCAGAATGCTGCAAAATTGTAGCAAGCCTATAGGGCATGATCAAAAGCACAGTCTGATATCTGCCTTCCTAGACTTTCCAGACTCAAGATGCTGTTTTGGGATCTAGATACAGTGTCAGACCTATCTCTGGGTGGAATTTTGTCAGTTGTTTTGAGCCAATGTCTGTGTCTACAATCTATTCAGAGGAACAGAAATGCTCCCCTGGTCCCATTCTGGGCCCTGGACTGAGTTCACGAAGAGAAACAAACTGCTGATCTCCTTTGTTCTTAGTTCAGGGCTGAACTCAAAATATGCTCTGGAGAACTGCTTTTGCTGCTGGCCCAGTGGTGTTTGGAGTCCCCAGGGACTGAGTTTGTCATCCTGGCTCATCAATGTTCCATTTTCCTTTCCTGTTCCATTGCTTCTGAATCAAATTTGTGATCCTGGACTGGGAAAAATGTTCCATTATGGTTTACCTTTAAATTTCCTTAATTGTTTCTTTGCCTGACCTTCTTTTTACTTCAATTTTTGCTAGAATCATGGGGGTGGCTGGCTATAAATGTTTCTTTCTACCCCATATTATATTTTATACTCCTTTCACTTTTTTCCTTACATCTTGGCTATCATATGAATCAGGATTCATGTTACAAAATCAAGAATTTTAAATTATGAAGTATACCTAAAAATAATGGCATTGATTCTTAAACAAACAAATCAGAAAGTATGAATGCAAGATGTCTTCATCAAAGTTGTCAATGTGGAAAATGGGTGTGGGCAACATACTGATTCCAATGAAACTATGATCATACTAAAATATTTTCAGAATGCCTCTTTGGGAACTGCCTTTAGTATCTATCTACAGAAATTTCTGTATTTACTTGATGGTGTCAAATCACTACTCTTAGAAGCTCAAATTGATTTTTTCAAAACTATCAGATGTCATTCTGAGATAAATCTGGAGAATAAGATGGCTTGTCAAATGGGCTAATGTCATGTTTTGTTTTGTATTGAAGAGGCAGAGTGAAAGATGACTGATTGTGAATTAATGTGTATGACTTTCTTTCATGGCTATAAATTGGCTCTGAAGGAGGTTCCCAAACAGAAACTTCAGAAATATTTTAATCAACTGCAGAAACACTGGAATAAATGCAGAGCCTTTCTTGGTGACAACTTTGAAGAGAAAGGAACTCAGTGGAACGAAGTCTGGAATGTATATTTAAATGGTTAGCATCACTAATTTTGAATCATATTGTATATCTGTGTTGGAGTCTGTTCCAGAACACTGAAAACCAAATGTTGCTATGTCTGTGCCTTTAGGTGGCTCACTAGAGGTATGATTAAGAGCTCATGCCACTGTAATGCAATGCTGGGTGATGTAATAGCACCACAAATAGACAAATATAGATGCAGCTCTTTACAGGATTATTAGTCAAGCTTTATCGAACACCTATAATGTGAAAGGTGGTGTGGCTGTGGGGAATACACAGAAGTAGATGATAGTTCTTACCTGTAAGACTTGTTATCTAGAAGGAAAGACCAGGAAAACTTTAGCTACACATTGGTGGTAATATCGCTACAAATTTTCAAGGCTAAATCAAGATAACTTTAATAATTCAGGCCTCTTTATGCCATCAACCAATGAACAATCACAGATACAGCATCCCAAGTGATGTGCAGTATTTAAGAACTTGTAATTAAGGGGAAAATATTATCATAGAATCCAAAGCATTTAGAACTTGAAGGAATAAGATACATCATTTTGATTGCTATTCCTACATGTTAGATGAGAAATTTGAAGTCCAGAGAGGTTAACTGACTAGCTCCAGGTCACATAGCTATTTCTGTCATTAGGCAGTTAATAAATATTTACTTGGTGCCTACTATGTGTCAAGAACTGTGCAATGCTAACTAGTGACAGATTCAGACCTAATATTCAGATTCCTGATTCCCAGTTCAGGACTTTTACCAATACATGTTGTGATATCTGCAAATAGTCTGCACTCTAATTAATGACACTATTAAAAGTTCCATTCTAGTTGTAACTCCACTGATACATTAGGCCTTCTGATGTGTATACTTTTAACTTTAGAAACTGCAGCCCCTGTAGCCCCACTTACAGGTTTGGCCCAGCCACATGTTTTGATATTAATCCTTCTCTCAAGAGGAGTAATATTAGGAGCTCTCCTTGGCCAGCAGTTCAGTATCAGGATAGTTCTGTTATGGGAGATTATGTCTATAACCCAGGTTTCAAGCCTCAGGCTACAACTTAGGTGTGATTTCAGTTTAGTGAAGATATTACTCACTGTTGAATACCTTTATGAGGAATAGAGTCAGAGATGGTATAGAACTTTTAAAGAGGAGAAAAATTCTTCAGTGCTACTTTGAGGGAGGACACAAAATGGCTGCTAACTCTTGGAGACTGATCTAAAACATATAAAGGAAAAGAAACAGAGACTTTAGAAGGTATATGTGTAGGGGAAAGTCACATCTTCAATCAACAAAGCGATCAAGGCAAGGATTCTTGGAGAAATAGGCATTTAATTTGGAATGTATAGGATATATAGGAATTTCATAGGTAAAGGAAGAGAGGGAAGAAAGGCATTCCAGGACAAGGAAATAGTCTGATTAAAGATTCAGAAGCAGGGGCAGCTAGGTGGCGCAGTGAGTAGAGTGCCGGCCCTGGAGTCAGAAGGACCTGAGTTCGGATCGGGCCACAGACGCTTAACACACACACAAACAAAAACCTAGCCGTGTGACCTTGGGCAAGTTACTTAGCCCCGATTGCCCTCCAAAAAGCAAAAAAGAAAAGATTCAGAAGCATGAGAACACAATGCATATTAAGGAGTGCAATTTAAAGTTACCCAGTTTAGCTCTTGAACTCAGGATCAGACACAATAACTTACACATTCTTTGAGAATCCATATAGTAATATTTAGCAGCAGGCACACATCAATTATTTATCAAGTACCTGTTATAAGACTATCTAGCACTTTAGGAAAATGGAATAAAAGTAACATAAACAGGGCCTGTGCTCAAAAAGCTTGCAATCTAGGTAGGCAAACAAGAAAAACACTGGGAAAACAAATGAAAAAAAATAATGAAAGATAGATATAAATTTCTGTACTCCAGTATATGAAATAGCAGTTTCTGGTATTTTCTTCAATCCTATATTCCTCCTTTCAATCAGGGTATTTGTCTCCTTAGCATATCTAAGAGACTTTGGTACTTTTGGGAGAAGTGATATCAGTATCAAAGTCTATTTGTTATTATTAGTTTTATTTGCTATCCTGCCGGCTATTCTATCTTCTGACCCAGTACTTTGCTTTGACCTTTGATACCTTTGTACCTTTTGATTTCTGGATTATGATTATCACCTCTAATTCTTTCCCTTTACTATATATCCAGGATATCCTTGAGTCTGGATAGCCATTTCTGAGTGTCTACCTCATGGTAATGAGAATATTTTTTTAATACGCCTTGCTAAAATGCAGCCATATATTATCTCCACTTATCCCTTATCTACCAGTCTAAATAGGAAAAAAAGAACAATGGATCTCAACCTCACAGTGACCTTCATGTTCATCTAATCCTCCTTTTACAGGTAAGGAAACTGAGATCTAGAGAAGTTAAGTGACTTTTCCAATATCATACAAATAGTAAACATTTGAGAGAGAATGTGAAATCCAAGTCATCTGACTCTGGACTTAATGTTCATTTCACTTTTATTGCCTCCATTCCCCACCCCTCCCTTCCCACATTAACTCTGTGAATAAGTGCTGCCATTGGAGAGATACTAAGTGCTTTAAGAGACTTCTTTGCACAAATGTACTGTCACATCACTCAACATGTTCAATTTCTTCAGAATGAATACATAATATCAAAACAATTACTTTCTAAAGTTTCAGCATTATCATATGTGAAGTGTCATCAATGTCCTCCTGAAAAGTACTGGTTATAATCAAGACTTTGGGAGAATAGAACTGGGTGACCAGGTTTGGAAATATTCAACAATAGCTATAGGTAACATTAGGGCCTAGGATCCAGTTTCCACTAGATTAGTTTTGGGGAATTTCTTAGCCTCTGAGACATTGCAACTTTTCACCAAGAAGTGGAATGTGAAGTCTTTTCATTATAATCAAATTCTGAGGGACCCAGAGGAAGTAGTCAACTTAATTTCTATTGACATCTTAGTCTCTCAATCTTAGTTATTATCACCACTCTTTAGAATAACAATCATACAACCATTCTCTTATCTATAAGTCAAGTTTCTGTGATTCTATTTGCATCATAATGCCCTTCATTAACATAGAAAGGAATCCTTCTATGTCACTGGGTAAGTTTAAAAGTATTGTTTGAAATTGTTCTGTAAGTAAAATGATACTCCCATAGCTACTAGATTAATATCATAGGCAAAATTTGAATGTATACAGACCTTACTGGCTCTCGGGTCGCCACTCTCCTCAATATATCTTGCTTTTTCTTTGAGTTTCTTATATGAAACCTAGCATGTTTGCAATACCTTAACAACCAAATGTTTGTAAAATCCTTGTATCTTTGTATCTCTCCCTTCTCACCCCCAAAGTGCTTTGTAAATAGTAAGTGCTCAACATGTAATTGTAAAATAATACTCACAGCTTCTACTAGAAGAGAGAATATACTTGAACCTCATATTAGCTGAACCACTGATATTAAAGATATGCTGGGATGTTTATGATGCTCGGTTATCTTGTCTGAGGATGTAAGATGCCTATGGGAATGTTGTGAAAAACATCCTAGTACACATAAATCTTTGAAAAAAGTTTCACAAGCTGGAACCTCATGCATGTTGAAAATAATTATGTAGATAAATTAATGCTAATGTAACCAAACTCATCCATGCCATGCTCATTATTTAGCAAAGAATCTCCATGTTCTCTATGATGTCTCTAGGAATTCTGTAAAAACGGAGCCCACAAAAAATACACTGCTATATTTCCAACAATTTCCTTGGTGGCAATAGAGCTATACTGAGCTACCCATATTCTAGATGAGATACTGGGGAAAAGTACACATCACTCAATGTGTATCCATCCACACCAGAAACATAATTTAACACCAGTGCAACAGCTCATGTCCTATTACTCACTTTCATTTCTTGGTGGTATTCTTGGGTAGATTGGGTGGAAGGAATTATGTTAGTTAGAAGAAAAATAAGGTCTTTTATAAGCAGATACAGTTTAATCACTGTGGAACATGCATTGGAATATTTCATTGGACTAACCTTGTAATATTTGGGTATCTTCCTTGTGACCAAGAACACACATTTTCAAGATGGTTAGCAGAAAGTAAAGGAGAATAGAGTTTGCTCTATGCAAAAAAACACATGTTGTACAAAGGGAAAATATTTATTTTTTTTTAATTCTTGCCTCAAGTGCTATGAGTTGAACCTCACAAAGTTTTCAAGCTATGAGAATAATGGGGACTTTCTAGAGACCATGTTTTAGTCACTAGTCACAACCATCTATATACCTCATGCCTTACTCTGGAGAAAATACACATCAGTCAATGTGTATTCATCCACACCAGAAACAGAACTTAACACCAGTACAACAGCTCATGTCCTATGACTCACTTTCATTTCTTGGTGGTATCCTTGGGTAGATTTGACCACCCACAGTGTGTTATCTTGAAACTTTGTTCCCAACCTACCTATCTGGATTTCATTTACTGACTATTCCTTTGCAATGACTTGGATTCTCTTTTACAGAGTAAATACATCTGAGTACTTACTTTAATGACCTACTTAGGTAGTATGGTTGGTCCCCTCCTTCCATCTCAGATCAAGACTATGCATAACATCTTCATGCCCCATATATAAAATATATGATAACTAAGTCACCCTCCCCAAGCCCAATTGCTTAGAATTTTCAAGGAGATTAGGACATGAATGTCTGAATGATTAGCTAGAAATTTCCCGAGTACTCCCCTCCCTAAATCACCAAGGGAGTTTCCTTTGAGCTTGTGATTGGTGAGGCCAGATTTCTACTCACACTTCCCATCTTAATCAATTCTGGGGAAGAAATAAAAAGACCCCACATTAAGTAAGAGACACAAAATCCTTAGGAACAAAATACCAGACTGTGAAAAACACAATGAGATCATTTTCATGACCTCCAAGAGCAATATGAATCATGCATGAAGTATATTGGGAAGGATACTGTGTCCCAATAATTCCTCTGGAAGAGTGGTGTCAAGATAGCCATGTGAAAAGGAGCATTGTTGTTTTACCTCATACAAAACCTCCTTTATAACTGTATGGAAAGTACACCATACTGAAATCTTATCAGGAAAGCCAAGAAAAAGTCATAATGAATCATTTTCCAGGTTAGTGCAGCTTAGGAAGACTGAGAACTCTGCAGACACTGGGAGAGTATGGTCAGGAGGAGAGTACAATTGTCAGTGGCATGGCAGTCAGCCTTGGTAGTGGCATTATTTGGAAACATTCCAGCAACCAGGGTCAGTAAGGGTACTAAACATCAGGGCAGGAAACCCTAGGGCAGAAGGATATCCCAAGGGATTTCTAAACTAGCCCTATGAGTAGGAATGAGTGCCATATGGTAGTTCTGTTGCCCATTACTCAGTCTTGGGTCCCAGTTCTAGAGTAGAGAAGAGTTGATATGCTCATGAGGGATTGGGACCCTACTTATGTAAAGAACAAGCAATAAGTTTCAGGACCATAACTGTGTGGTTTTAAGCCCACAAGCAGAGTGGAGACATAGTTCTAACATTTAGCATTGCAATAAACCTTCAATGGAACAAACAAGGGCACGAGACCAAAACCAAGGGGAAGAAAATAGTTCAGGTGTTCTGAACCTGAATAACCTAAAAGTGATCAATCAAGTCCACTCATAATCTATGCAGATTCAACAACCTGCAAGGCAACAGCTCCAAACTTGGATCAAGAATTTGCAGAAAGTAGACCAGGAGAGCAGTGAATAGAGTTCTACATAGATCGCCCCACTTTGGAAACACCAGAAATGTACAGGCCCTCAGACTGATATGTGAAAACAGTAAAAAGATATAAAAAGACAGAAACTCAGGCCACATATCTCCCCTACCCCAGGACTGAGCAAAGTCCAACACTAATATAAACTACAAAATTAAGAATTAGACTGGGAAAAAATGGGCAAACAAAAGAAGAGTCAAATTATAAAAAAAAATACTAAAGTTACTAAAGAAGCTCAAGATACAGAGAAGACAATAATTTTAAAACATACATAATCAAAACTTCAAAGAAAAATGCAGACTGAACATAAATTCAACAAAAAAGTCTATTCTGGTTTCTAATCCATTCATCTGTCCTCTTCTGTTTTATGGGTGAGTTGTTAAAAAAAAAAAATATAAAGCAAAATTGAGGAAAATAACTCCTTAAAAATCAGAACTGGCCAAATGGTAAAAGAAAAAAAAAACTCACTGAAGAAATGAGAAATGAGAACTAGCCAATTGAGATTTAATGGCTTCGTGAAACATCAGGAAGCAATAAAACATGGCACCCCCCCCCCCCAAAAAAAAAAGCCTGGAAGGAAAATCAAAGAAAATTGGAAATATCTCATAGGAAAAATAAGTGACCCAGAAAACAGATTGAGGATAAATAATTTAAGACTTATTTCACTCTCTGAAAGCAATGAAAAAAAACCCAAAACAAAACAAAGAACCTAGACATATTTTTATGAAATTATAAAAGAAAATTGTCCTAGAAGTTTAGAATTAATGGCAAAGTAGAAATGAAAAGAATCCACAACTCACTTCCTGAGAGAAATATCAAAAGAAAACCATAAGCAACCTTATAGCCAAAATCCAATACTCTCCAATAAAGGAGAAAATGCTACAAGCAGCCAGAAAGAGATAATTCAAGTATTGAGGTGTCACATCAGGATCACACAATATTGTACAGTTACTATGTGTAATGGAAATGCAGATTTAAAGATCTTCCCTGCCCCTAGCTTAAGTGCACCTGGAGCCTGTGGTGGGAGGCTTGTTTTTCAGGAAAGCCCACACCTTGATACTTTGTGATTGGGCAGTGGGTCAAGGAGGTTGTTACATTCTCTGAGCCAAGAGAAGGCTATATAAGCCCTGAGGAGAGGCTTTGCTTTGGGGCTCACTTTGAGAAGTGTTGTGTGATTTGGCCAGATGAGACTCTGGGAAGTCGTTGTTGAGAGCCCCCCGGCTTTGAAAACCCAGATGTTGATGCTTCCCTCTCTGGTAACTGTGATTTGGTATTGATGTATGTAATGTTGGGACAGTTTGGAAGCCTGTCTGTAACTCTGAAGTTCTGTAACTCTGAAGTTTGGGGTGCTGACCTTTTTCCCCTGAACTAGGTAATGTGTGTTTGTTTGATTAAAGTAAGCTTGTTAACCCATTCTGAGTCGCTTTCCTTTTGAAAAGCAGATCTAAGAACCTGTGTTGGCAGCTACCCTGGGGATATTGGGGTGCTTGCTGCTACACTATGAAGAAACAAAAACTATCAAAAAGGGGCAGCTAGGTGGTACAGTGAATAGAGCACTGGCCATAGAGTCAGGAGGACCTGAGTTCAAATCTTAACTCAGACACTTGGCACACTTACTAGCTGTGTGACCTTTGGCAAGTCACTTAACCCCAATTGCCTTGCCTTTCCCCCTCCAAAAAAAAAAAAAAAACTATCAAGAAACAGAAAGCTCAGAATATGATATTCCAGAAGGCAAAGGAGTTAGGATTATAACTAAGAATAATTTACCTGGAAAAACAATATAATCTTATAGAGAGAGAAATGTCTTTAGTGAAATAGAGGACTTTTAAGCTTTACTGATTCAAAACTGAAACTGTAGTGGAAGAGGAAATTTGGCATTGAAATATAGGACTTCAGAGCAGCATAAACATTTAAATACGAGTGAGAAATAATAAGGTATTAAAAAACCTGTTTGCATTCTTATATGGGAAGATTATACAGGTAACTCCTCAGAACTTTATCATAAATAAGGATATTAGAGGCAGTCTCATTAAACAGAGGACTTGGGTTGGATTCTATAATATTTGGAAACTTTCAAAAGAACAGTGAAAGAACATGGAAGAGCAATGTTCTGGGAGATGGGGGAATTGAGAGGAAGAATGGGGAAAATTATCTCACATAAAAAGAAAAAACAAGGAAGAACTCATACAATGGAAAAGAGGAAAGAAGGAGTAGGAAACATTTGAATTTCACCCTCATCTAAACTGGTTCAAAGGAAGAAATATAACTTGTGCAGAGTTGAGTATTGAGATTTATCTTATCCAATAATGAAGTAGAAAGGAGAGTGATTTTTAAAAAAGCAAGAAGGATAAGAGGAAAGGTAGATTAAGGGACACAGAGGTCAGAAGCAAAACAGCCTCTTAAAGAGAAGATGGGGGAAAAAAGAGAAGGCAAAGTAATGTGTGGTGGTTAGCACTCATAACTAAATGTGAATAGGATGAACTCACCTATAAAACAGAAGAGGATAGCAGAATGGATTAGAAACCAGAATCCTACAATATGCTGTTTACAAGCAATACATTTGAAACAAAAAGACATATTAGAGTTAAAATAAGGGACTAGAAAATAATCTTTTATGCTTCAGGTGAAGTATACAAAGGAGAGGTAGCAATTATGATCTCAGACAAAGTAAAACAAAAAAAAACTAAAAGATAGAGACAATGCATTTTGCAAAAAGTTATTTAGAAATTTATTACTATCAATACTGAACACATATGAAATAAATGGCATAGCATCCAAATTTTTGAAGGAAATGTTAAATAAGTTATAGGAATAAATGGATAATAAAATTTTAATAATGACAAACCTCATTTTTCCCTCCCAGACTTAGATGAATTGAATCATAAAATAAATAAAAAACAAGTTAAAAAGATTAATAGGATGCTTAATATTAAATATTACAGACCTCTAAAGAATTTGTAAGCCATACATGGCACATTCCCAAAAATTTACTACATCCAAAGACCTACAAATCTCACAAATGCAGAAAACCAACAATATTAAGTGCATCCGTTTTTGACCATAATATAATAAGAAATATATTTAAGAAAAAGCCTTTGAAGGAAAGATTAAGAGTTAATTGGAAACTAAATAATCTATTTCTAAGTATGAGTAGGTCAAAAAACAAATCATAGAAACAATTTCATTGAAGAAAATGACAATTAGACAACATATCAAAATTTGTACAATGAAGCAAAAGCAATACTTATGGAAAATTTATATTTTTAAATGCTTAGATCAATAAAAGAGAAAGAGCATATTAAGAAATTCAGCACACACTTAAAAATCTTGAAAAATAAAATAAAAACACCTAGTTAAACACGGATAGAAACTCTGAAAAGTAAAAAAGAAACTAATAAAATTAAAAGTAAAATCAAACAAAATCAACAGTCTTAAACTAAGAAATAAGACTAGTTTTTTTTTTCCCCAAATAAAAATAGCAAAATACATTAACCCACTGGATCATTTGATTTTTAAAAAGAAAGAAGAAAATCAAATTACGAGAATAAAAAAGGAAAGGGTGAATTCACAACCAATGAAAATGAAATAAAAGCAATCATTAAAATATATGTAGCTAAATTATATCCAATAAGCATGTGAGTCTAAATTAAATGGATAAATACTTAGAAATAATATAAATTGTCCAGATTAGCAAAACAGGAAACAGAATAATAATGTAACCCTATCTTAGAAAAAAATAATTTAAAGAATCCATAAATGAGCTCCTTAAGAAAAAAAAAAGTTTCCTGGACTGCAGATCCCAAGACAGGGATTATTCATCTCCCTTCTCCCCTTGTTTTGCCTCCCTCCCCCAGAGAGAAGAGAAAAACCCAACAATTTCCTCAAGGTTGTGGGAGACTTAAAATTATTTACCTATCTATTTATTTTGTCTTTTAAGCTAATCATAATTAAGCTAAGGTGATTGGTATGGAGAATAGAGAGAAAGGTAAAGAGATAGAGAGATGAAAGAAAGAAAAAAAAAGGAAGGAAGAAAAAAGACAAGAAAGAAGATTTGGAAATTGCAGATTTTTTGCCACCAATCTACTGGCATGTATCTCAAAGTTGAAACAAAGACATTGATTCGTCCCCCCCCCCCCCCCGCCCCCGACCCATTTCCTAGCACAGAGGATAAAACAAAAGAAAACACTTGGTACTAGGATCTCAGCAATAAATGAGTCAACATGGGGGAAGAACAGGGAATAATATGACTACCAAGGCTAATACTAATTTGGGGTAACAGTCTTTTTTCCTCAGCCTGATTTGAGAGGAAAACAACTTCCAGAGAGGAGGATCTATGGGAATTAATAGATAGGAAGTCACCCAAAGACCCCACACAAGTCTGGGGGTGCATGAATAACTGTCATTTCCATAGTGCATTTACCTCTTGGTTCTCCTTAGTCTCTTCCAGGTTTGGCTTACATGTTACCTCCTATTTCATGCACTGTTAAAGCTCCTTTTCCACCCCCACAAATAATCTTTGTTTATTCTGTACCTGTGTTTGTTGCTGCCACCTCCAACCCCACCCCTACCCCCATTACTAGAGAATATAAACTTGAGAGCAAGGGCTATTTCAATTTTGCCTTTCTATCCTTAGAATGTAGCACAATTTCTCACACATAGTAAGTGACTAATGTAAGATTTTTGAATTGAATTGAATAGCTGGTATTTTTAATGTGCTTCCTGCTCAACAAATATCAGGTCAATACATAAACAACTGACTTTACTATTTGATTGAACTATCCCCCCACCAATTCAAACATGTCTAGTCAACGTGGAAAAAGACAACCATCAAAAATTCCTAATTTTGAAGCAAGTTTAACAATAATTAAAAATACTTCATAATCTATTTGGCATGCTGGACACAATAGCCATTCACTGTTGTCTATATAGGCAGGCAGTTTTGGCCAGGTTCAGGCCATAGGAGCCTGATTCCTAAAGGAAAGGGCTCCTTGTTCTCACACTTATTGGCTTTTTAAGACACCCGCACTAATGCCATGGTCTGCTTTTACTTATGGCTCATATTTAAGACTTTCATGAAAAGGGAAGGTTGAGTAAAATTGGTCTTCAAAGTGTAATATGAATCAAGCCTCCTCACATACACAGAAGTCAAATGTAAAAGGCCATGAGAGTACATTAACAGTACAGGATTCAGTAACTTAATGAATAACTATTGTTACAATCTGGTAAGAGGCTGATACTTAAACTTTATTAGAATATAAAGCAATTTGCAGGACTGTTAATTAAGCATTTTATATTTCACCTCAGCTTTATATTATCTAATTTCCATAGAGTTGTCTGCTAGTTAAATGACACTCTTGAGTCAATACTCTTGGTGGTGATAGTCCTATTTGATGTAGTCAGTCATGAAGCATTTATTAGACAGAAATATGCCAAGGAATTTGGAATACAAAAACAAGCAAAGAACAACCACTGACTTCAAGGAACTTCTAATGGAGAAGAGAAGAAAACATATAAAAGAGGGGGAAAAAGGCAGTTGAAAAGGGTGCATAGGTTTATGGACATCTGGTTTATAATTTGTAAGAAATGAAGAGGAAGCGTGACAACTTCCTTAAATGGTTGATTTGGGAGGAGTCATTCAATCAAAGGGAAGAGTCACAGGGGCTAAATAATGGAGTTAAAGTGATCTTCTAGGATAAAAAGTTTTCTGGAGCAAGATACAGAAATTTTCCCTTTAAGTTTCCTTCATCTTCTGCTATAGAAGGCAACTTTTTCTTTCATTGTACCAATGACTTTGAATTCTCAGGCTGAAAATGTCACTTCCAATATTGGGCATATCCATATTGGGATAGGTAGTCATCTGCCCAAGTGTAGGAAGAGAAAAAACACAAAAAGAGGTACTCCAACCCCAGGTTCTTCTCTAAATAATTCATGTGATTTAGTTGCCATGTACCTGTGACTATACAGAAATGGGACTGGGACAAGTGTCACCTGCTCCTCCTCTTCTCTATTCTTGGGGCACAAGTTGAGACAGTCTTGTACAATACACAAGACAAAAGGAAGATAGAATTAAAGTTATGGGATGTCCCTTTTAAAAATCAATCAAATTATCAGTTCTTTAACTTTGAGTCAATAAGAGGCCTCTTTACCACCCATAATTTAATCTTATAGGTGATTAGTCATATATCACTACCAAAATTTTCATACTGTTGCCCAGAACCAGAAATGGCTAATTGTGTTTCACATGACTGAGAGCCTAGATGCCCCCCTAGATTTAATATTGAGATAAAACTCAACTGAAGCTTTAATGCTTAGGGCACTAGTGTGACCCAATCCTATACAAAAGCATAATTTAGATTTTGTTCAGTCCTCAAAGATCCTGCCGTTAATGAGAGGAGTTACAGTTCCTGCATTCATACATTCATCTTATTAAGTTGTCCATTTGAGAGTCCTTGGGTACATTTTTACTTTTGGTTCATATTTAGGTTCTCTTTGAAAGAAAAAGGAAAGGAAATAGATACTTAAGGTACCTTATGAATCAAATACTGAAAAGGTAATTTATTCCTATTGTATAAACACAAGATACTTACAAACACACATTTGACAAAAAGAAACAATGCATTTCATCTCAGTTGTATTTTTGTTCCCCTCCTAATTTGAATCTCCTCTGAAATTCATTCTCAGCATCCCTCACCACTGACTATTCCTTGTGCTCTTGCAACTAACCCTTCTTTTTTTGGATTCATAACCTCATGACCCCTTAAGCTCATCATATTGTCTCCAAACCTGAATATATTGTTCAATGTTCCACTTACTAAATGCAACACAAAGTAGACAATGCAATAAGAGGCCAAGGTGCAAAAATTCTTAGTTGAGCTCATGCTTCCCAGTGACATGATGGCATAATGTGGGGAGGGAGAGCACCACTCATCCAAAGAGCACACAACTTACTGCACAAGAGAGTGGCAGCCAAAAGACCTGAGTCAGAAGCTATTTCTTATTTTTTTTAAATGCTACAGCCCCTGCTCCCACTTTGGTTCTATAACTGAGGATAGTGATAGAAAATGACAACTCAGTATAATATTAAAATGCAAAGACTTTTCAGTACTGAGCCACCATATGGCCAGAAGACCTCAAAATACCCACATGGTCAATGTAAATAGGGATGCTAACTCTGAGCATGCTGGAAAAGGGGGGAAGGGAAGGGAAAATTGCCCTGCTATAGATATATTTTTTACCTGGGAGCTTAATTGGTGAGGGTCTTTTTTTTTCCCTCACTTTCCAAGATATTTCATCTATGAGGTTGTTGTTTTTTTTGTTTTGTTTTGCTTTCATTTTTGTTATTGACTCTTAGTTTTCACTTTATTTTTTTATTTTATTTTTTCAATTTATTTGCTCATTTTTAATTTTCAACATTCATCTCCATAAGATTTTGAGTTACAAAATTTCTCCCCATCTTTCCCCTACCCCCACCCTGATAGCCAGCCTACTGAATACCCCTTCCCCCATTCTGTTCTCTCTTATATCCTCTCCCAATCCCCCCTAACTTTCTAGTAGGATGTCTATACCCCAGTGCCTATGTATCTTACTTCCCAGTTGCATGTAAAAAACAATTTTTGTTTAAAATTTGTTTTAAAAATTTTGATTTATAGATTCTTTCTCTTCTTCCCCCCTCACCCACCCCCACTGGGAGGACATGAAATTCAATACAAGTTCTACATGTGTAGTTATGCAAAATGTTTCCATAGTAGTTATACTGTGAAAGACTAACTATATTTCTCTCTATCCAATCCTGCCTCCCACTTATCTACTTTCTAATTTGACCATGTTCCTTTTCAAAATTGTTTGCTTCTAACTACTCTCTCCCCCAGTCTGCCCTCCCTTCTATTATCCCCCCTCTTATTTCCTATAGAGTAAGATACCCAATTGAATGTATATTATTCCCTCTTTAAGCTAAATTCAATGAGAACAAGGATGACCCATTCCTTTTCACCTTCCTTCTTTTCTCTTCCATTTTATCAATTTTCTCTTGTCTCTTTTATATGAGATAATTTACCCTATTATATCTCTCCCTTTCTCCTTCTCCCAATATATTGATCTCTCACCTCTAATTTTATTTTTAGATATCATCCCCTCATATTCAACTCATCCTATGACCTCTCTCTATGTATGCATATATACACATACTCACATATATATTTATATACACATGCACCCTCTTATACATACAAACAGATGAATGTATATATAGATACAAACATACATACACACATCTATATTCCCTTCAACTATCCTCATTCTGAGAAAAGTCTTATACGTTACACTTACTGTTTTTCCATGTAGGAATGTAAATAGTTCAACTTTAATAAGTTCCTTATTATTTCCTTTTCCTCTTTACTTTCTCATGCTTCTCTTGCTTCTTGTATTTATTTGATAGTAAAATTTTCTGTTCAGCTCTGGTTTTTTCACCAAGAATGCTTGAAAGTCCTCTATTTCACTGAATGACCATATTTTCCCCTGAAGCATTATACCCAGTTTGCTGGGTAGGTTTTTCTTGGTTTTAATCCTAGCTCCTTTGACCTCCAGAATATTATATTCCAAGCCCTTCAATCCCTTAATGTAGAAGCTGCTAGATCTTGTGTTATCCTGATTATGTTTCCAAATTGGTCTTCACTTTAAAGGGCACAGTTCTTTGTAATTTAATATGGTTGCTTAAATGTATAGTTCCCTCAAAATGACTAAAGAAGTACAGAAATAGTGCTGTTCAGTTGTTTTTAGTCATATTTGCTTTTTCATGACCCCTTTGGGGTTCTTGGCAAAGACACTGAAATGATTCTCCATTTCCTTCTCTAGTTCATTTTATAGATGAGGAAACTGAATCAAACAGGGGTAAATGACTTGTGCAGGGTCACACAGCTAGTAAGTGTCTGAGACCAAGTTTGAACTCAGGTCTTCCTGATTCCAGGTCAGGCAATCTATCCATCGTGCTTAGGAACAAATTATTTCTGCCCTACTCAGTTGTTTCTTTCATTTTAATGGTCTTTTTTTTTTTCTTTCAAGTATATACTCATAATTCTGACCCTCACTCTGACACTTATTGCCTGTGTGATATTTGGCAAGTCATTTAGCTTCAACTTTAATTCAACTCCAATAAGAATTTCCTTAATACCTACTATGTGCTGGGCACTGTGCTGAGCTGGGGATACAAATAAGGAAAAAGAAAGACAGTTCCTTCCCTTAAGAGGCTTTCAACCTAATGAAGGAAGATACACAAAAGGATCCTGGTAATCAGGGGTTCAGGGAGCATCCAGGGATTACCTCGATCAGGAGTTTGAATTCCCTGGAATGAAGTAGAAATACAGATAGAAAGTGGATTGCTATCTGGAAAGTGCATGTCCCAGGCCTCTATAAAAGAAAGCTTAGGAAGGAATTTAGTGCTCCACCCTGCAGACCTCTACTCAGAGGTAAGAATAAGCTGAAAGACTTGGAAGTCTTAAGTATCCAAGACTTAGGTAGTGTCATGATGATGATATTTCAGGTGAACAGCTTCTCCTAGGTGGGGCATCATGTTCCCTGGTATTGAAACCAAGAAAAGCTGCAGATAGAAAGCAGATATTTAATTATAATAACCTCTCTAGGTCTCCATTTCTACATTATTAAAATGGGGTGGAAGTATTAACCTCTGTGGTCTCTTCTAGTTCAAGATATATGACTATTATTATATGATTTCTCAGTCATTTTCCTTTCACCCATGTTCTAAAAGCACTCGTTTCCCCTATTATCTTTTTCATGATTTTCTTGGAAGACCACCAGGGTTCTACTGAATTCCAAACTATTTGAGACATAATTTGCAAATTTCCTTGTGTCTCTTATGGATGAAGGTCAGGAGTGAAGCCTTATTGTACTGCTTCAAATCATGGAACATGAAAAAGGAAATTATTAAATTAAATTTTTATAGCTCAACACTGTAGCAACAAATGGGCTATTTCTGTAGCCGTTCGACCAGCATCACAAGAATTCCCTTAGAACCTCAGGATAGAGTTGTACCAAAGTACCAATTTTCAAGAGTATTCAACTGCAAAAATGATACTTTTCTATCTTCAAAATCCTGCCTTTTACTATTTTCTTTTTTTTTTAGTTGCCAAATTCAGTGACCTTTTCTCAATCCTCATTCTTCTTTTTTTTCCACCTTTTGAAGGGCAATTGGGGTTAAGTAACTTGCCCAAGGTCACACAGCTAGGTTTTTGTGTGTGTGTGTGTGTGTGTGTGTGTGTGTGTGTGTGTGTGTGCCATTAAGTCTCTGAGGCCAGATCCGAACTCCGGTCCTTCTGACTCCAGGGCCAGTGCTCTACTCACTGTGCCACCTAGCCGACCCCCTTTTACTATTTTCTAATCAGGAAGAAAAACTCTTCCCATTTTACAAGCCAATGAATTCTTTCCTGCAGTTTTTTTTTCCTATTAGTCATGATAAAACAATATAAAAAAGCTATCTGCTGTTTCAGAAAAAAAAAACCCTATGGGAATATGTGTCAAGGGACCAATGGGGATTGTAGTCAGTGATAGATAGTTTCAGACCCCAGCTAGATGTCAGAATCCTATGTCACTGACTTCTTTAAGGACTGAAAAAGACAAGGGTTATGAGACTTTCATGTGCCTACCCAGAAATAGTGTCAGCATTAATACCCCCAAATTCCTCTTTCCTTGTCATGACTGACTGTGCTCTAACCTCATTTGGACTTGCCTTTGATCTTTTTATTCCTCTCAATTCTGGGAAACAGAATCATTTTGAAAGACTAGAATTAGAGGATTTGGGATCATATCCCAACTATGTCACCTACTATCTGTAGGTCCTTGTAGAAGATTATTTGTTTGTCTCCTCATCTGTAAAATAATGAAATTCAAGAAGAATCAAGAAGGCAAAGTAAGAGGAAGCATTTTTCAGGGCGGCTAGGTGGCACAGTGAGTAGAGTGTCGGCCCTGGAGTCAGAAGAACCAGAGTTCAGATCTGGCCTCAGACACTTAACGAACATGCAAACAGAAACCTAGCCGTGTGACCTTGGGCAAGTTATTTAACCCCAATTGCCCTCCAAAAAGCAAAAAAAAAAAAAAAGAGGAAGCATTTTTCATGGCTTGCCCAGCATACCTCCTTCACAACAGTTTAGAAAATATGTCAGACTGAATTCTGATTTGGAAAGCCAAAAAAAAAAAATCACATCGAGTGGTTTTCCATCACAGGACAGCTTAGGGAGGTAGATAGAGAGGTCTATGGACACTGGACACAAGCATTGACCAGAAGCACATGCAAATTAAATAAATAACTTAATTAAATAAAATAGAGTATATTCAAATACTTTGTACAAAAGCAGAAAGTACCAGAATTGAAAAAAAAAAGGTATAGGGGATCCCTGAACTTGCACTTGGTATAGGGATAGGTGCCATCCACAGCTCTGGATGCCATTACCCAGTTCCCATCCACAGATTTTAGATATAGAGAAGACTGGATTGAGAATGAAGCTTGATTAAGTGCTGAACAAAGAACAAGCTATGTAAGACAGCTATGGGATTCTGACTTCAGGAGCAGAGCAATGACTTCATTCTCAACTTTATCCTAACACATAATCCTGCAGTGGAATAACCCAAGCATGAAACCACAACCAAATGAGAGCCAGCCATTCACACATTTCAAGAAGGGCAAATAGTGACTGAGTCTGGCAGCAGACTACTGAATCTCAACTACTCATAAGATGACAGAACCAAACCTGAAACAGGAACTTTCAGAACTCAGACTAGGAGGGTAGAAAATAGAAGTCTGTATAAGACTCCACTTCAGGATCACAGGGAGCTTGCAAAACCCCGACTCACTATAGAAGCAGTAGAAGTATGTAAAAAGCCAGAAGTTCAAGTCATACACACTCAATATCCCAGAAAAGATCAGAGTCCAATATTAACATAAAGACAAAAGTCAAGAAGTAGACTTGAAAAAGGAGCAAACAAACAAACAAAAAAAAGACCCACCCACAAAGAGCTACTATCATTTCAAGGAAGCCCAAGATAGATACAGAGGAGATAATGACTTGAACATATCTATAAGCAAAACATCAAAGAAAAACACATATTATACACACAAGTGAAAGAATAATTCCTGTAAGAGATGAAGAATGCTATGGGAGAAACAAAACAAAACAAAACAAAAAAAAAAACAACCCAATGCTAGAGAGGAAAATGGAGAAAAGAAATGAGAAACAAGGAAAAAAAATATGAAAAGAAAATGAACAGCTTGGTAAAAGAGGTACAGAATTTTACTGAAGATAACTCTTTGAAAATGAGAATTGGCCAAATGAAAGTAAATCATTCCATGAAACATTAAGACATTAAAAAAGTCAAGTGACTGAACAAATAGAAGAAAATATGAAAAATAGAATAAGAAAAACAATTGACTTGGCAAACAAATCAAGGAGAAATAATTTAAGAATCATCTAAATACCTGAAAGCCATGAGCAAAGTGAAGAGGTTACCCATAAAGAGGGTTAGGGTTGCTCTGGAGATCCCAAAATACCAACATGCCGGGTCCTGCCAAATGAATTACACTCAAGACTTCTCTCAGCCAAAGAAAAGTAAAGTTTATTAAAAGTTGGCTTGCATTAAACACACAGTAAGTCTGTGCTAGGTCATTCTATGGCACTCTATTCTATGGTGCTTTCACAAACATGGAGACAAGATGGTATCTTATATACAGAAGGTAGTGGGAGGAATCTAGGGGTGGTCTAGAGGAGGAGTTTGGGGAGGGTCTTCAGGAGGAGTTAATGAGGTCAATGAGTGATTAAGGGTGGGAAGTTGCTGGAGGCTACCTGGAGACTACAGAAGATGGTGGGCTAGGCCAGATCAAGGGTGGATGGATATTTTGATAGGCAAAAGGGTGGGAAATCTAGTAAGGTTTATGGCCTCATGCAAGTACCTCATCAAACAGGACAATTTAATCAGAGTTCCAGGGGAGTTCCCAGAGCCTATGCCTCAAAGATTCAAGGAGATTCCCAGTGCCTGCACCTCATCAAAAGTATGAGCCTAAATAGTGTATTTTAAGAAATTATAAAACTACTGAGATATCTTGGAGTCAGAGGCCAAGAAAGAAATTTTAAAAATGCACCAGTCACTTCCTAAAAGAAATCTGAAGAGGAAAAGTCCCAGAAATGCAATAACCAAAATACAAAGCTCCCAGGGCAAGGAAAGACACTGCAGGGAGATAGAAAGAATACAAGTACTATGGAGCCACATTCAGCATGATGCAAAATTTACCAGTCACTACCATAAAAGAATGAAGAGTATCATTTAGAATATGATAATCTGGAAGGAAAATAATCAAGGATTACAACCAATGGTGTCAAATCCAGACAAACAATATAATCCTATAAAGACAAAAAAAAACAAAACCAAAACAAAATAAAACAAAAACAAACAAACAAACAAAAAAAACAGACCTTTATTTAAGTAGGAGAGTTTCAAGCATGGCTGATGAAAGATGAGTGGAGTAGAAAATTTGACATCCAGACTTAGAACCCAAGAGAAGCAAAGATAGATAGATAGATAGATAGATAGATAGATAGATAGATAGATAGATAGACAGACAGACAGACAGACAGATAGATAGATAGATAGATAGATAGATAGATAGATAGATAGATAGATAGATGGATAGATCTATAAAGGACTAAAAAATTAAACTTTTGACATTCTTATATGTGAAGATGATACATTAAAGTCCTTAGAACTTTATCATTACCAGGGATTTTAGATGGAATCTTATTAAACAGAGGACTTGATTATGATTCTATAATATTTGCAAAATATTAAAGGAAGAATAGATATAGGAAAGGGATATACTGGCAGAAGAAGGAATGAAAAAGGAAATTACCTCACATAAGTAGAGAAAACCAGGAAGAGTTTACACAATAGAAAAGGGTTGGGAGGAAGTTTGTGGGTTCTAATCTGATTTGGCTAAAGGAGAGAAGAGTAGAGAGATATATACGAGCTTCTTACAGAGGTTTATCCTACCCAGCAGAGAAGTATGACTGAAAGGTTTAAGGGAAGGGGCAGTTCTAAGAGGGAGAATAAATTAAATTAGGCAATGGTCAGAACTAAATATCTTAAAGGGTAATAGGAAAGAAAAAAAGTTGAAAAAGTAAAAGAAAATAGGATGGAGAGAAATATATACTCAATCAAAACAATGAATGTGAATGGGGTGAACTTGCCCATAAAAGAGCATAGCAGAATGGATTAGAAACCAGAATCCAACAATATGTTGCTTCCAAGAAACATACTTGAAACAGCAAGATTTCAATAAAATTGAAATAAACGGTTTGAGCAGAATCTATTTTACATCATCCAAGGTTAAAAGAAAAAAAAAAAAGCAGAGGTAGCAATCATGCTCTAAGGTGAAAAAAAGCAAAAATAGATCAAATTAAAGGAGATAAATATGGAAATTCATTTTTAAAAAAGATGCCACCGATAATGAATCAATAGCAATACTAAATATATTTGCACAAAATGGCATAGCATATAAATTTTTAAAGGAAATGTTTAAATGAGTTGCAGGTAGAAATGGACAGCATTATTATAATAGAAGGAGAATTTCAATTTACCCCTCTCAATCTAGATAAAGCTATTAAAAATTTTTAAAAAGTTAAGGAGATCAATTTAATGGTAGGAAAATTAAATATTACAGACTTCTGGAAAATATTAAACTGGAATAAAAAGGAATAGATTTGTCAGTGAAACATAGAAATTTCATGAAAGCAATCCATATAAACCTCACAAAAATGCATTAAAATATTAAATGCATATTATATGAATTACAATGTAATAAAACAGATCAACAAATGCAATTTGAAATAAAGATTAAAAATTAATTGTAAACTAAATAACATGTTCCCAAAAAATAGTGAAGACCATAAATAACTATTAAGGATAATGACAATAAAATAGTGTACAATTTTGGGAAAAAGTAAAACAGTACTTAGAGGAAATTTTATATCTCAAATTATATCATCAATAAAAAAGAAATGGAGGGGGCTGAGCCAAGATGGCGGAGTAGAAACAACACGTCCAAGCCACTCTTCCCCCAGATCACCTCCAAAATATGTAAAAGGGGAATCTGAAAAACTTTTGGAGCCCCAGCACCCACAGAACAACACAGAGAAGCTAACCTCCCATTGAGGACAGCCCAGCAAATCTGCAGGAAGTACCAGCGAAGCATTCTGGGAGCCTGCAGCACAGCACGCAGAATGCAGAGAGCCTAGCACAGCCAAGCCCCTGAGTTCCGGTTTTAGCCCCAGGGCAGCCAGTCCAGCAGCCAGCTAGAGGGACCCCAGAACACCAGCAGCTGTGGTGACTCCAGAATTATCAACATAGACATGCCTAGGACAAAGTGAGAGGTTAGTGCCCTATGGACTTTGGGACCAGTATTTGGGGAACACATCGGTTTATTCCCCTGGGGGCTAGAAGCTGCTGAGGTGACACGCCATTTTGTTGTTCTCAGAGGCAGCTCCAGCTCCTGACCTGTGAACTGTAGGGAGATCCATCGATCAGTCTTGGGGGGGTAATCGCTCTTGCTTTAACCTCCCTGTATCTGGATTGTGATCTGGGGTGGAGGTTGTGGGTGAGTTTCCAGCTTGCCAGAAATGGAAGTTGCCCCCTCACACACACATACTGTGGCAACAAGCCCAAAAGTCAAGTAATTAAGTAACAACATGAAAAGGCAAAGTAAACAAATTAAACAAAAAAATGCAACCTTAGACTCCTATTTTGGGGGCAAAAACAATCGAAGCATAGAGACAGAGGAGGACTGTGAGGCCAGAAGTCCTGCTCCAAAAGCCCCAGGGGAAAACATGAGCAGGTTGCCAGCCATAGAGGACCTTAAGAAGGACCTTAAAATTCAAATAAGAGAAGTGGAGGAAAAATTGGAAAGAGAAATGAGAAGGATGCAGGAAAAGTATGAAATGAGGGTCAACAGCCTGACTGATATTCCAGAGGGCAAAAGAGCTGGGAATGAACCCAAGGGTCACCTACCCAGCAAAACTGAATATTTTGTTTCAGGGGAAAATATGGTCATTCAGTGGAATAGAGGACTTTCAAGCATTCTTGAGGAAAAAACCAGAGATGAATAGAAAATTTGACATACAGACACAAGAAGTAAGAGATGCTTGAGAAGGTAATCAGGGAAAAGAAATCAAAAGGAACTTATCAAAGTTGAACTATTTGCATTCCTATATGGAAAAACAATAACCGTGACTTATGGAATCTTTCTCAGTATGAAAATAGTGGAAGAAGGGTGTATGGTCACATGAATACATGTGTGAATGTGTGTATATGTGTTTACAGTTATACATGGATAGAGGGCACAGGTTGAATTTGTTGGGAAGGAAAGATACTTAAGGGGAGAATTTATGAGGTGAGAGAGGAAAGTAGTATGAGGAGACGGGGAGAGACAGGGTAAGGCAAATTATCTCATGTAGAAGAAGCAAGGGGAAGTGGTTGTAATGGGGGGGGGTGTAGAATAGGAAGGCAAAAAGGCAAAACCACATTTTCATTGAATTTGGTTCTGGGAGAAAATTACATACATACTAAATGGGTTTTCTCAACTTGCAGCAGAATAGGGGGAAGGGGGATGAGAGGAGGGATGATGGAGGGGAGAGCAGCCTTGGGGGGAAGGGAGGTTGGAAGTACACACTATTGAAGAGGGACAGGATCATTTAGGGAATGGACCAGGTGGGGGGTGTGATAAGTGGGAGGGAATTATAAGCTGCCTTTTACAATATATCTACTATGGTAATGTTTAGCATAGCTAGACATGTACAACATATACTGAATTACTTATCTTCCCAGAGGGAATGGGTGACAAGAGAGGAAGGAAATGGATCTGAAATTCGAGGTTTTAAGACTAAATGATTCAAATATATATAAATACTATTATTAATACTCTTTTGCTTGTAATTGGGAGATAAGATGTGCAGTCATTGGGACACAGAGTTTCACCTTCCTCTAATGGAAAAATCGAAGGGGGTATGGGAGAAGATAGGGGAGAGAGCAGATTGGAGGAAGTGATATCTAGTGGGACTGCTATTCTGGGAGGGTGGGTAGGGGAAAAATAATTGTAACTCAAAATCTGGTGGAAATGAATGATATAAAACAGAAGTTAATAAAGCATTTTTAATAATAAAAAAGAAATGGAAAAAAGAAAATAAGGGAAAAAAAGAAAGAAGGGAAAGAAGGGAGGAAGAAAGGAAGGAAGAACTGATCAAGAAATTAGAGATGGGGGGGGTAGTTAAGATGACAGAGTTGAAACAGCTCTTCCTCACAGCTTCAGCTCCCACTACCTCCAAATTTATGTACAAGAGGACTCTGAAAAAACTCTGGAGCTACAGAGCCCACAGAATGACACAGAGAAGCTAACCTCCCACTAAGTACAGCCTGGCAGTGTGGCAGGGAAAGGTCAGCAGAGCACTCTGGGAGCTGAGGGCAGGCCTTGCTGAGTCTGAGGTTTAAGCCCCTGGGTGGGTTGACCAGCAGCCATCTGGAGGGACCCCAGAACACCAGCAGCTGTGGCGACTCCAGAATTATTAACATAGACATGCCTAGGACAAAGTGAGAGGTTAGTGCCCTATGGACTTTGGGACCAGTATTTGGGGAACGCCTCATCTTCCTCCCCTGGGGGCTAGAAGCTGCTGAGGAGTCACACCATTTTGTAGTTTTCAGAGACAGCTCCAGCTACTGGCCTGCAAATTGTAGGGATATCCAGCAATCAGTCTTGAGGGGTAATTGCTCTTGCTTTAACCTCCCTGGATATGGATTGTGATCTGGGGCGGAGGTTGTGGGTGGGTTTCCAGCTTGCTAGAAATGGAAGTTGTCCCCCCACACATTCGGGACAAAAGTTCCCCTGTCTCACGGCAGAGTCATACTGTGGCAACAAGCCCAAAAGTCAAGTAATTAAGTAGCAACATGCCAAGGCAAAGGAAACAAATTAAACAGAAAAACGCAACCTTAGACTCCTACTTTGGGGGCAAAGAGGATCAAAGCATAGAACATGACGAGGACTGTGAGGTCAGAAATCGTGCTCCAAAAGCCCCAAAGGAAAACATGAGCAAGTTACAAGCCATAGAGGACCTTAAGAAGGATTTTAAAAATCAAATAAGAGCAGTGGAGGAAAAATTGGAAAGAGAAATGAGAAGGATGCAGAAAAAGTATGAAATGAGGGTCAACAGCCTGACTGAGGAAAACAACACCTTAAAAAATGGACTAACTCAAATGGCCAAGGAGGCCCAAAAGGGCAATGAGGAGAAGAATGCCTTAAAAAGTCGAATTTGCCAGATGGAAAAAAGAATCTCAAAAGTTCACTGAGGAGATTCATTCCTTCAGAGTTAGACTGGAGCAAATGGAAGCTAATGACTTTATGAGAAATCAAGATGCTGTTAAGCAGATCCAAACAAATGAAAGATTAGAAGGCAATGTGAAATATCTCATGGGAAAAACCACTGACCTGGAAAATAGATCCAGGAGAGACAATTTAAAAATTATTGGACTACCTGAAAGCCATGATCAAAGAAAGAACCTAGATATCACCTTTCAAGAAATTCTCAAGGAAAACTGTCCTGATGTTTTAGATCCAGAGGGCAAAATAGAGGTTGAAAGAATCCAACAATCACCTCCTGAAAAAGATCCCAAAAGGAAAACTCCCAGGAATATTATAGCCAGGTTCCAGAATCCCCAGATCAAGGAGAAAATACTACAAGCAGCCAGGAAGAAACAATTTCAATATTGTGGAAACACAATCAGAATAGCCCAGGACCTGGCAGCTTCTACACTGAGGGATTGAAGGGCATAGCATATGATATTCCAGAGGCCAAAAGAGCTGGGAATGAACGCAAGGGTCACCTACCCAGCAAAACTGAGTATTTTGTTTCAGGGGAAAATATGGTCATTCAGTGGAATAGAGGACTTTCAAGCATTCTTGAGGAAAAAAACCAGAGTTGAATAGGAAATTTGACATCCAGACACAAGAAGCAAGAGATGCCTGAGAAGGTAATCAGGGAAAAGAAATCAAAAGGAACTTACCAAAGTTGAATTATTTACATTCCTATATGGAAAAACAATAACTGTGACTAAGGAAACCTTTCTCAGTATGAGAATAATGGAAGAAGGGTGTGTGGTCATACGAATACATATTTGAACGTGTGTGTATATGGTTACAGTTATATATGGATAGAGGGCATAGGTTGAATTTTTTGGGAAGGGTGGATACTCAAGGGGTGAAATTATGAGATGAGAGAGGAAAGTGGCAAGAGGAGATGGGGAGAGACAGGGTAGGGTAAACTATCTTATGTAGAAAAAGCAACGGGAAGTGGTTGCAAGGGAGGGGGAGAATAGGAAGGCAAAAAGGCAAAACCACATTCTCATTGAATTTGGTTCAGGGAGAGAATGACATACATACTAAATGGGATATCTCAACCTGCAGCAGAATAGGGGGAAGGGGGATGAGAAGAGGGATGATGGAGGGGAGGGCATCCTTGGGGGTTAGGGATGTTGGAAGTACCCACTATTGAAGAGGAACAGGATCAAGTAGGGAATGGACCAGGTGGAGGGTGGGATGAGTGGGAGGGAATTATAAGCAGCCTTGTACAATATATCTACTATGATAATGTTTTGCATAGCTAGATATGTACAACATATACTGAATTACTTATCTCCCCAAAGGGAATGGGTGACAAGGGAGGAAAAAAATGGATCTGAAATTCAAGGTCTTAAAATTAAATGCTTCAAATATATATTAATACTATTATTAATACTCTTTTGCTTGTAATTGGGAGATAAGATGTGCAGGCATTGGGACACAAAGATTCACCTTCCTCCAATGGAAAAGTCGAAGGGGGTATGGGAGAAGGTATGGGAGAGAGTAGATTGGAGGAAGTGATATCTTGCAGGACTGCTATTCAGGGAGGGTGGGTAGGGGAAAAACAGGGGGGAGGGAATGATTGTAACTCAAAATCTGGCAGAAATGAATGATGTAAAACAGAAGTTAATAAAGCATTTGTTTAAAGGGAAAAAATTAAGTGTGTAAAAATAGTATTATCAATACTATTTTACATATAATTGGTAAATAAGATACACAGTCATTGGGGCACAAAGATTCACCGTGACCTACTGAAAAAGTCAAAGGGGGTATGGTAGAAGATATGGGAGAGAGCAGATTTGATGAGTGGATATCCTTTGGGACTGATATTCTCGGGTAGAGATTAGGTTAAAAATGGGGAAAAAAATGTAACTCAAAATCTGGCAGAAATGGATGATGTAAACCAGAATTTAATAAAGCATTTTGAGAAAAAAAAGAAATTAGTGATGTGAACAAAATTTTGAAATCTCCATTTAAATGATAAAAACAGAATTCCTGAAAACTGAAGAATTTAATGATATTGTATTACAAATCATTGAATATATAAATATTAGGAAATTTTAAAAACTCAATATAATACATAAACAATTGGCTAATTTGATTTTAAAAAGAAAGAAAACCAAATTATCTTGTTACCTCCAGCAATAAGAGAAGAAAAATAAATTGAAGGAATTAGAATAGGAAATGATGAAACAAAACCATCCCTATTTGCAGATGTTATGATTTATACTTAGAGAACCCTACAGAATCAACTAAACACCTACTTGAAATTATTAACAACTTTAGCAGGATATAAAATAAACATACATAAATCATCAGCATTTCCACATATTGCTAACAAAGCCCAGCAAGAAGAGATAGAGAACTTACATGTAAAATTAACGTAAAATATTTAGGAGTCTTCCTGCCAAACAAACCCAGGAACTATATGAACACACTTATGAAACACTTTTCACATAAATAGTCAAATCTAAATAATTGAAAAAATATCAGTTGTTCATGTTCAAACTAATATAATAAAAATCACTATTCTATACAAATTAATTTGCTTATTCACTGCCATGCATTTCAAACCATCAAACTTGTTTTATAGAGCTAGAAAGAATAATAACAAAATTCATCTGGAAGAACAAAAGGTCCAGAATATCAAGGGAATGAATGAAAAGAAATGCAAAGGAAGGTAGCCTAGCCACTCCAGATCTAAAACTATGTTATAAAGCTGCAATCATCAAAAGTACTATTATTTACTAATAAATAAAGTGGTGAATCAGTGGGATAGGTGAGGTAACACAAGACATAGTAGTTGATGGCTATAGTAATCTACTATTTGATAAACCCAAAGATTCATTATTCTGAGATAAGAACGCACTATTTAACAAAAATTTCTCGCTAAACTGGAAAACAGTATTGCAGAAACTAGGCAAAGACCAAAATCTCATACCATATATCAAGATAAGATCAAAATAGGTACATGAGGGGCACTGAGTGGCACAGTGAATAGAGCACCTGCCCAGGAGTCAGGAGGCCCTGAGTTCAAATTTAGCCTCAGACACTTAACACACAAAACTAGCCATGGGACCTCTGACGAGTCACTTAACCCCAATTGCCCTACCTTCCCCCCTCCAAAAAAAAAGAATGGGGGGGAGACATCTAAATTATTAAAAAAAATTGGTACATAAAGGGTGAAACTATAAACAACTTAAGAGAGCAGGGAATAATTTATCTGTCATATCTATAGAGAAGGAAAGAATTTATTGCAAAAGAGACAGAGAACATTATGAAATGCAAAATGAATAATTTTGATTACATTAAATTTCAAAGGTTTTGTACAAACAAAGCCAATGAAACCAAGATTAGAAGGGAAGGAGAAGCTGGGAAACATTTTTTGGTAGGTAATGTCTGATCAAGGCCTCATTACTAGAGAACTCAGAGAACTGAGTCAAATTTATATAAAAAAAAAATACAAGCCATTCCCCAATTGATAAATGGTTAAAGGATATGAACAGGTAGTTTTCAGATGAAGAAATTAAAGCTTTCTATAGGCATATTAAAATGCTCTAAATCACTATTGATTAGAGAAATGAAAATTTAAATGACTCTGATGTACTACATCACAGCTATCAGATTGGCTGACAAAATAGGAAACATGACAAAATAGGAAAATTATAAATGTTAGAGAAGATGTAAGAAAATTTGAACACTAATGCATTGTTAGTGGAGTTGTGAACAGATCCAGCCTCTCTGGAGAATAATTTGGAACTATGCCGAAAGGGCTATAAAACTATGCATACTTTTTGATCAAGCAATAGCACTACTAAGTCTATATCCCAAAGATATTGAAAAAAAAAAAACAACCCACATGTACAAAAATATTTATAGTAGCTCTTTTTGTGATGGCAAAGAATTGGAAATTAAGTGGATATCCATTAATTGGGGAATGACTGAATAAATTTTGGCATATGAATGCATGGAATACTACTGTTTCATAAGAAATTTTGAGCAGGCAGATGTCAGAAAAACCTGGAAAGACTTGCATGAACTGATGCTGAGTGAAGTGAGCAGAACCAAGAGAACACTGTACAAAGTAACAGGGACATTGTGCAATGACTGACTTTATTAGACTTAGCCCTTTTGACCAAAGTAATGATCTAAAACGATTTCAAATGACTCATGATTGAAAATGTTATCTATATCCAGACTCCAACTATGGAGTCTGAATACAGATCAAAGTTTACTATTTTCTCTTTTTGTTGTTGTTGTTGTTGCTGTGTGTGTGTGTGTGTGTGTGTGTGTGTTTTCTTTCTCATAGTCCCCCCCCCCACTTTGGTTCTGATTCTTCTTTACAACATGACTAATGTGGAAATATTTTAATGTGATCATACATGTATGCTTGCATATCAAATTGCATGACATCTTGGGGAAGGGGGAAATTTAGAGCTCACCATCTTATAAAAGTGAATGTTGAAAAATAAAATTAATTAACTACTTAATTTTAAACAAGAACACATTGAATTCACAACTAATAAAGAAGAAATAAAAACTATTACTAGAAGCTATTCGACTCCATGTCAATAAACCTGAAAATGTCAATGAAATTAATGGATATTAACATAAGTATAAATTGCTCTAATTTATATCAGGGGAAAAAGAATACCTTAATAACCCTATATTAGAAAAATAAATTGAACAAAACATAAATAAATCCCCCCAATCAGGGGGAAAATCCAGGACCAGATGAACTCACAAGCATTTTAAAAAAATAATTCTACTACTATATAAGCTGAGAAAAAAAAAAAGATGGGTAAAGAGGGGACTCTAACAAATGCAATCTATTATGCATGTATGATCTCAATACCTAAACCAAGGGGTATACAGAGAAAGAAATGAATATAGGCAAATTTACCAAATATATATTGATAGAAACTTATTAAGTAAATGCTATCAAGGAGATTATGGCAATATGTCAAAATGATAATACAATAAGACCAGTTTATGTTTAAACCTGAAATTCATGGGTGGTTCAGTATTTGACCATTTAATTACCGAAAAAATCAAAATCATATGGCTATTTCAATAGATGCAGAAAAATATTTTGACAAAATTCAACATCCATTCTTTTTTTTTTCTTTTTGGAGGGCTATTGGGTTTAAGTAACTTGCCCAAGGTCACACGGCTAGGTTTTTGTTTGTGTGTGTTAAGTTTCTGAGGCCACATGCGAACTCAGGTCCTTCTGACTCCAGGGCTGGCACTCTACTCACTGCGCCACCTAGCCGCCCCTCATTCTTATTTTTAAAAGCCTAGCAATGAATTGAGTTTTCCTTAAAATAAGTAGCATCTTTGTAAAAGTAAGAGTAGCATCTTTATAAAAAGCAAGTATTATCTATGATAGGGATTAGTGAGAAGCCCTTCCAATAAACTCAGATGTTAATTAAATATGTCCATTATCATCTTAATAATTAGAGTTAAATTATAAATACTAGCTATACCAATAATACAAGAAGTAATCGAAAGAATAAACAAAGGTAATAATGAAACAAACCTCACTTTTTGCAGATGATTTGATCATATACTTAGAGAACGCTAGAGATTCAACTAAAAATCCAATTTAAACAGTTAGCAACTTTAGCAAAATTGCAGGATATAAAATTAACTCAAACAAATTATCATTTCTGTATATTGGAAACAAAACATAGCACAAAGAAACAGAAGGAGAAATTCAATTTAAAATAAGTTTAAAAAGTAAAAAATACTTGGGAGTATCAAGACATAAAAAAGAACTACTCAAACACAATTACAAAAAGACTTCATTCAAATAAAGAAAAATCTAAATAATTGAATACATATTAATTGCTTATGGGTACACTGAACTAACTTAACAAAAAGGCAGACAAATGGTATTAGTGGATGGAGTACTGGGTCGAATAAAGAAGACCTTAGTTGAAATTTGACCTCAGACACTTTACAACTGTGTGACTCTAGGCAATTCACTTTATGTCTGTTTGCCTCTGTTTCCTTATTTGTAAAGTGAAGATAATAATAACACCTACTTTCCAGGATTGTTGTGGGAATCACATGAGATAAGCACTTAGTACAATGCCTGGCACATGGTAGGTGCTGTATAAATTGTTAGCAGTTGTTATTGTTTTTGTTATAAATGACAACACTATCTCAATTAATATATTTATTTAATGATATGTCAATCAAATTACTTTACAGAGCTAGAAAAAAATATCAAAACAAAATTTATCTTAAGGAACAGAAGGTCAAGACTATCAAAGAAATCAATAAAAAAGTGGGAAGTGAACCTTTTAGTACCAAATGTCAAACTATACTACAAAACTGTAATCATTAAACAAATTGGGTACTGTGTAAGAAATAAAGTGGTGGATCACTGGAACACCATAGGTATACAATATATATATATAAGCAAATTAATACAATTATCTAAATGCTTGATAAATCTAAAGATCCCAGCTATTGGAGCAAAAATTCACTATTTTAACAAAACCACTGGGAAAACTGGAAAGTGACAAAAATCAAGCACAATTTAACATTTCACACTGTATGCCAAGATAAGTTCAAAATGGATACGTATTTCAGACATGAAGAGTGGCATCATAAGAAAATCATTGAATTATGAAATAATCTATAGATAAGGGGAGGGTTCATGCCCAAACAAGAGATAAAGAGATAAATAGGAGGTAAAATTGATCATTTTGATTAAATAAACTTTTTGCAAAAAATTTTTGCACAAACAAAACCAATGCAACTAAATATAGAAAAAAGAGGGAGAAAGTGGGGAAATCTTGAAGGAAATTTCTCTGTTTAAGGTACAATTTCTAATATATGAAGTGAACAACATCAAATTTACAAGTAAAAGTGTCATATTCCAATTGACAAGTGGTCAAGATATATGAACGGGCAATTTTTCAGATGAAGAAATCAAAGCTATCAAAAACCATATAAAATGCACCAAATCAGAGAGAGAGAAATGTAAATTAAAATAACTCTGAGGTCACAATTCACAAAGATAAGATTGGCTAAGATGATAAAAAAGACAAAAAAGCAAAATTACAAATTCTAGAGGTACTATTGGGACAAAAAGATGTACTAATTCATTGTCAGTGTGTAACGCCCAGTCTCTAGCCTACGCCGCTCTACGCGCGGGACCTCTACTCACCCATCCAAGGGTCTTCGGTCGTCACCGGCCCGCCCCTCCCTTTCTCCTGGGGCAGGAAATCACCAGACGGAACACCGGAGTCAAGCAGGTGAAGCACACTTTATTGCAGCAGCTACATCTCTCCCCTTCTTCCTCCCAGCCGCCCCTTATATCTCCCCCGAACACGGAAGTGCCCTTCTGACCAATCCCCAAGATCAATCAAACTCTTTACCATAAACGGTCTTTGCCTAAGCTTGTTCGGCGTGACCCTCAGACCCTGCGTGACCCTCAGACCCCGCCCCTACAACTCACCCCTTTTAAAATTAATTGGCAAACATCCCTCTCTCTACGGGACTCAAGTGCATGGGGGTACATGGGCCTATCATGGCGTCTCTGGACTCGATGGGTGCAAGCAGGGAGATTTGGCCCCGGAATTTCTGGGGAGCGCAGCCTCCTGGCTTAGGTCAACTCCAAGAGATCTGTCCTTACCCGTCTTGGGAACCCAGCGCCCTCAGGTCCTGTCTTAGGCGGCAGTCTCTAAGAGAGGTTGCCCGTCATCGGAGGGGTGCGTCTTATCCCCAGGCACCACGGTGGCCCCCAATCTGTCTCCCCACTGGGAGAGCCAAAGGTTCTGGGTCTCACCTGCTGCTTGAGCCGATACGGCTCTGTATCCCAACCGGGACAGCTGCATAAGCTGGCAAACCCTCTTACAAACCAGGGCTGAGACCGCAACAACCATGACCAGGACCACGACACCCACCACAGCACCGATCCCCATAGACCAAGGGCGACGCCACCAATCGAGGAAGGACCTCCACCAATCAGACACTGTCTCCATCCCTCCCAACGGGGGAATAGAAACATGGGTGTTATTAAGGCGTCGGTAGGTGGCCCTCAGTTCAATTAAAGCCTTATCAAAACCTGCATTCCACGTGCCCTTAATATAATTAGAAAGATTTCTAGCAAGAGCTGCCGGGGCTGAGTCGTTGAGGTAGGGGTATGAGGTCACACAAATGCCTTCGAGCCGAGGCCAACAAGCTCCCAAACCCTCCATCACACTTAATCTCTCTTCTAATAGGTCCATTCTTTGATTCAATACAAGAATACCTCCCCGGAGATCTTGAAGTAGAGCCTCGGTGAGGCTCAGAGCGGTGGCTGTATTGGTAGTAATATTATTTAAAGTTTTTGCGGTGACGTGGACCCCTGACAGGGCTGAAGCCGCAACTCCTACCGCCGCCCCCGATGCAGCCAGGGATGCTAGGAGTGCCACAACCGCCCCAACAGCCGCAACCGCTCGCCGTCTTCTTGTGGGAAGTAGGTCTTGATTTGTCGTGGAATCTAATGCAACTGGAATTGGAATCCACTCTGGGACTCGTGCCACAATAGCCACTGTTTCATTCCCGGCAGTCCGTCCATCCCAGCATTGCGCCCACACACAATCAACCTCTGAGCAGTTAGCCTGGGTAGATGACCTATGCAGACCCTCCACCAACAACCAAACAAAAGGGGGATTAAGACACACAACCTGGGGCGGGATAGGCAGCTGTCCCCTAACGGAATGCAAAGTCCCATCCAACTATTAAAGGGGAATTCCTGTCCTTCGCTATTTTCCAGAGTACAGCTATCTCCATCAGCCCCCTCACCCTCATCAAATTGGCCCCCATGGCTTCCAAAATCATCCCAAGATTCCATAAACAAGACAAATTTATGGCCCCTATCTCCGGCTACAGCGCGCCCCAAGGCAGATTGACAAGTGCGCCAAGGTAGGGAGGAATTGGCCCCCTTAGCCTTCGCAGAGGGCCTTTGACAAACAGGAAGGCGGGGGGGACAAGTAATCACCCCCTCTGAGTCATTTATCCGGGGTCGCCAAGCACGAAGACCTTTCAAAAGCGGGGAAAAAACAACACTGGGGGCCCTTCCCCTAAATCTAGTATTACGGGGCACAGTCACATTCCAATTTGGGACTCCAAAACCTGGGAAAGCCTGCTGTTGATACAATCCAAGACAGGGCAAACTCCGCTCGGCGGGCATACAAGAATTAGTAGGGAGCAAAATAAAACAAAGAACACCGGCATCTCCCAAATTCCAGACCACATCAGCGGCTGGAACAGTGGTGAGGGGAGCCGAAGAAAGAGTGGGCAAACCCAAAGAAGAATTCTTATGGGAGGAGGACGTAACCGGAAGCGGGGTGGGTAAGGCTCGTAATAGGCCCCACCGCTGAGGAATCTGGCTTGCTTGAGCGGGATCTATGGGCCAAAACAAAAGGTGTAGATTAACAGTAATGCGAAGGGCCCGAAGAAAACGTATCGAGGCCCTCTTGCGCCATCTTCTAAGTTCATCTCTTGCAGAAAGATGGCCGCGGCGTTCGTGTGGGCGAGTCCCTTCGTCGGCAGGTCGCCAGTGGTCATCATCTACAGCCCCAGGGACGAGCATCTCTGTGTCTTCCATCCTATCAAGCAGCCCAACAGAATCTGAAAGAAAAACATTTTAACACTCAGCTCTTAGGGCTGGTGGGGGGATTATCAGCATTGAAAGGAGGGGGCGAGCCCAGGCAATCCCGAACTCTATGCAATGGTAGCCATACCGGGGTGGGCGCTCCCTCCACCCGGACGGCCAGGTGCCCCTGCCGGCGGTGGCTGACAAGCGATGGGCCATGCCAGTGACCCTCCGGGTCCTTCCAGCGCACCCACGTGCCTGGTGATGCGCGAAGCGGTTCCGGGAGAATGAGCAGCGGGCGGCCCTGATTTCGTGGGGCCGCCAAACCTGCAAAAAACCTCATAGCCGGGGTTGTTCCATCTGCCCTGACCAGGAGAAAATTCAAAGAATAAAGCACCTCATCCAGCTGGAACGTAGTTAAGCGTGGCGGAATTCGACCATATCGCTTGACTATGGCTTCTTTCAAGGTGCGATTGGCCCGTTCCACAACAGCTTGCCCCGTAGGATTATAGGGGATGCCCGTAATATGATGGATTTGAAACTCTTGGCAAAACTTCTGGAACGCACTGGAGGTATATGCCGGGCCATTATCTGTCTTCAGACACAAAGGAACCCCCATACTGACAAAACAACGATAAAGGTGGGCTCTAACGGCCGAAAAACTTTCTCCTGGCTGAAAGGAAACACAAAGGAAATTAGAGCAGGTGTCCACCACCACGTGGGCAACACGATGACCCAAATGAAGCATATCCATCTGCCACAATTCATTGGAAGCCTCGCCTCTTGGATTAGAGGCCTTCTCCCGAATTCTGGGAAGAAAGGGAACGCACCGCAAGCATGCGCGGACGATGGATCTCGCTTGCTCCCTAGAAATCCCGTACAATGCACGCAAGGACCTGGCAGAAAGATGATATTTAGCATGTGCCATACTGGCAGAATCTGCATCAAACGGGACTATCTGGGAGGGAAACAAATTCAGGGCGGCATCTGCCACAGCATTGCCAGAAAACACAGGTCCCGCTTCTGTCAAATGAGAATTAACATGCAAAAAATACACAGGGCAGGATCGGGCCAAAAGAACACTTTTCACTTCCTGAAAAAGGGAACACAATGGGTTATGAAGATTAATATGGAATAGAAACAATCCTTAATATCAATAACTGCCAATTTCAAACCTTCAGGAATTGCTGAGGGGGAAGGGAGTCCCGGTTGCATTTTACCCATAGGAAGCAGGTTAGCATTTATTGCCCGCAAATCCATCAACATCCTCCACTTTCCCGAGCGTTTCTTAATAACGAACACGGGTGAATTATAGGGACTAAACGAAGGTTCAATTTTCCCTTCCCTGCTCAACTCAGAAACAATTTGTTGCAAAGCCTGTAACTTATCTTTTGTTAGGGGCCACTGGTCTACCCACACAGGATCCTCTGAGACCCATGTCAAAGGTGGTAAAAGAAGGGTCCCATCACCAGCGGCCCTCATTAGTTAGGGGGGGGGTGGCCGTAGACAGAGAGCTCCGTGTCATGATGGCTTCTAATAATCACCCTGTCTTTTTCAGTGAGTGCCCGCACTTGATATCCGCCTCTCTCTTCGGAGGGTTCTAGGGCGTGCCCACTTCCTCTTACCCTACTGTTCCCTTCCCCCGCAGAGGCCGGGGCATTATAGGACTCTCTTGCAGAGGATGAACCTCCTTCTTTAAAAGTCATCTCCCCTCCTCGGGAGTCTGCACCTTTAAAATTTTTATAATCTGGCATCTCGGGGTTACTTCCCTCTTTAGCACTCTCACTGGAGGAGGTCTTTTTTATTTCTCCCCAAGGGTAATGATCTCTCCTTCCATCCTCCCCGTTTCCCCCGCTTTCCTCCTCTATCTGCACCACCACCTCCCTCCGGGACCGTAATCCTCGGGGGCCCTGGGCCCCTTTGTCTCCGCCTTCTGCCCCCTTCGCTTCAGGCTCATTCTGCGTGGCCGTCGTGAGAGACAAAGGAATAGCGGTGGGGGTAAGGATCGCCTCAAGGGTTTTAAAGATGCCAAAATCTTGGGGGTCCAAAAACCCCGGGTTTGTATTTTCATAAGCAGCCATCTGATGTCTGACAATCGGGATGCGATCCACTATTATTCCCGAATGTCTCATCCAAGGGCAAACCCTAAGTAGCTTGCGAATAAAGTCCTCAGCCCTTCCCTGGGAAATCGAAAGCCCCTTTGCTGCTAACAACCCTTTTAACTGGAGTGCTATCACCCGCTCATCCTCCGGCCCAAAGAGAGGGAGACTCTTCGCGCCTCCCATTTCCACACCCTTCTCTGCCTTCACAGGAGGCAGAGAGCCGACTGGTCCGCCCGACAACGGGCTAGTCTCGCCGCGAAGGGCGGCAGGAGACCAGGGCAGAAACCCCTGAGAGTCCCAGAGGTCCCTGTTCAGGCGCCAAGCTGTAACGCCCAGTCTCTAGCCTACGCCGCTCTACGCGCGGGACCTCTACTCACCCATCCAAGGGTCTTCGGTCGTCACCGGCCCGCCCCTCCCTTTCTCCTGGGGCAGGAAATCACCAGACGGAACACCGGAGTCAAGCAGGTGAAGCACACTTTATTGCAGCAGCTACATCTCTCCCCTTCTTCCTCCCAGCCGCCCCTTATATCTCCCCTGAACACGGAAGTGCCCTTCTGACCAATCCCCAAGATCAATCAAACTCTTTACCATAAAAGGTCTTTGCCTAAGCTTGTTCGGCGTGACCCTCAGACCCTGCGTGACCCTCAGACCCCGCCCCTACATCAGTGGAACTGTGAACTAGTTCAATAATTATGGGAAGTTATTTGTAACAGCTTTAAAAGCTATAAAATTTTATATAATTTTTGACCTTTTGAGGTCTAAAGCTCCAAAGAGATCAAAGACAAAAACAACGACAATAAAAAATAATAATAATGTTCTTTTTAATGGTGGTAAAGAATTGCAAACTGTCGGTATGCCTATCAAATCAGGAGTATCTGACCAAGGTCTATGAATTCAAAAGAATACATAATACTCTCCTATAATAAATTTTAAAAAAGGATAGCTTCAGACTTATATGGGAAGAGTTATATGAACTGATACAAAGTAAGTCAGCAGAATCAAGAAAATTTATACAGTAACAACAATAGTATGAAGATTGTCAATATTGAAAGATAATAACTGTGAGCAGCACATTGAGTGGTCACAATTCTGAACAATTCATTACGAAACATGCTATCCACCTACACATAAAGAGCTGATGGACTCAATGTGCAAACTGATGAAAATTTTCTTCTCTTTTTTTCATCCTCTCTTTTCTCTTCTTTCCTTCTTTTTTTTGGGGGGAGGAGACATGCCTAATGAATGTGTTTTGCATGAGTAGACAGACAAACATGTGTGTGTTTGTGTATGTATGCATATATATGTAGAGAGAGATATATAGCTGTATATGTAGATGTATAGATGTGTATGTACATGCATATATACATATATACATACATACATACACATATTTGTTTTTCTTGTTTTGTTGAAGAGTGGAGAAGGAGAAATTCAAAACTTAAAAGAAAAGAAAATTGAATTATACCTCAAAATTTATTTGCTCCCCCCACAAAAAATAGAATAAAATAAGTAGATTAGACTAGTTGAGCTCTAAGGTCCTTTCCTGTCAATTCTCAGACTCAGTTCTTATAACTTTAGACTCTATTTTACTTTTTTTTAAATCCTACTTTCCAGATTCACCCTAGGTATATACTTAACAATAATATCCCCCTTAAAAAAGGCTACTACTAGGACATTAGTCATCAGCAAAAAGTTTCAGATTTAATTCTGATCACCATCTGCTGAAGTTCAGGATGCCTTACAAAATTATAAATGACTTGCCAGGGCAATGTGATATTTCTCTGATGAACCTTCTTTCTAGGAAACAATTTACATTTTGGTTGCTGCAAAGATAAAGAGTCCTGGGGATCAAGTAGCCTGCTCACTTCCTGCTTTCAATGCTACCATGAGAAGGCCTCTCTAAACTTGGGACCCTTAGAACATAGCCAAGGAATCTCATACCCCAACTAAGATGGCAATATATACTTAGGGATTCTTCTAGTTCTAAAATAGTTGTTACACTAATGGACAATGTTTATATAGTACCTTTTAAATTTTGCAAAAGGCTTTACATATATTATTACAAGTAATCCCCATAACAATCTTGTGAAGTAGGTGCTATGATTATTCTCATTTTTTACATGAGGAAATTACTACTGAGTAATTAAATGAATTGCTCAGGGTCATAGAGACAGTAAATGTCTGAAACAAAATTTAAACTCAGATCTTCATGAGTGGCTTTCTATCTAGTTCATTACCTAGTTCCCTAGCATCTCTTATCTCCCTGATGTAAGTATAATGCAGGGATACAGAGTGGGAGGTGAGTGAAGGGAGGGAAGACACTATGTTTCTTCCCTTTGCAACATGTTTCTCTCACCAAAAGTGAAAACTGATACTGACTCAGGCCCTTTTGAAAATGCTGACAGGTCTAGATAATGAGCTGATGACAAAAAGACTCCTCCCTATTACGTGGTAAACCAAATGGAGTCTTTTACAGAATGTCCACAGATGTCCAAGCCACACAATTCTGGAATTTGCCCCCTCATATCTTCCACATAGATGATATAATTTTAGCAAAATGATTGTTTCTGCACATACACCAGATAACAATTACATAAGTATTCCTTGCAATCATGTACACTGCAAACCATCCATACACTGTAATCCTTCATTATTCTCATCCATATCCTGCCATAATTTTACCACAGGGGTCACTGTGGGTCTCTCTTGAGGTAATGAGAATGTCAGTGTAGATTATGGGCTTTTCATTGGTTACCTCAATCCCTAGTCACACAACCAGTCCAGATCTCTCTCTTTTTTTTTTAAATATACATCTCTTTGATGACACTTTACACTCTTCCTTCATTATGCTGTTTGTCATATGCTACAATCTGTTCACACCTAATAATGTGCCTCTCTATTGCCCATTGGGTAGTCTTCAACTTTATTTAGGGACTTTAGTGTTCCCTCATTAATAGCCATGTGGTTTAGAATCTTATTCTGAATGTTATAATAAAATTAAACTCATGTATACAGATAGCATTAATTTCATTTTGTATATATAAATGTATAAATATATGTGGATGTGTGTATATATCTACATATATATGTATTATAAGTATGCATATGACACTTCCAGTTCTATTTATTTTCTTGCCATTATTTTACAAATATATCTACATTCTGTAACCTTATATTTATCTTTCTTGATCTCCATTCTTCTTAACTCTTTCCTTCCTTTCTTTCATTCCTTATGAAATTTTGTGGATAGATTTCAGGCATTCTGAAAATGTACTTTGTCACTAGCCTTAAACTAAAATTTAACATTTTCTTGGATTATGTATATATATGAAGTGGACCCATAAAGTATTAAATTATCAGAGTTCCATGACACATCAAAATGTTAAGACTCTTATTTTAAAAGATCTTTTTCAACTGCTTTTAATTTTCTGTCATCTTTTTTTTTAATGTCTGGCAAATGAGCTTATAATCTATGTACACATTGCTCTGGGTTATTAAAATTTTCTGCTTGGCAAAGATCCACCATTTTCTGACTAATGGTTTGTGGGCCCTTGGGGCCTCTTTGTTGTGGCTATTATTATTTAGTGACTGAGGTTTTCTTTAAAATGGTCAAGATCAGAGTGAATCAGGGTGGCTAGGTGGAACACTGAATAGAGCACCAACCCTGGCATCAGGAGGACCTGAGTTCAAATCTGGCCTTAGACACTTAATACTTACTAGCCATGTGTGACTTTGGGGCCATGCTTCCCCCTCCAAAAGGAAAAAAAAAGTTCAGAGTGAAAGTCTTTTCTTCTGTCCATTTCCCATTCAGAGTGGTCAAGAATTTATTTAAATGTGTCAGGATAAAGGTTCTGAAAATACACAGTATATAGAATCTAAAAATTGTAAAAGATAAGATAATAAATTGCATTTCCTCCAAATGGTATATAAAATGGTGTAGTTAACTGTGAACCCATATGCCTTTTTCTCCATCTTTAAAAAATCATTTTAAGAACATTTATGTATTGAGTGTTTGGCTGCTTAAAATATCAGTTGAAAAAGTAGGTTTTCACTTATGACTTTCTATTTCACCTTAAATTTTCAGTCGCATAGATGACTAAAAGGATAAAAAAAGCATAGACATTCTTGATTGCACAACAGCATTTGACCTAGTAAAACTGAAATTGAAAGTAAAGCCCTTTTCTAAACAAGTTACCCACAATGCATATTTTAAATTTATTTTAGATTTTATGACAAAACAATTACAGTTATACCTTGGTTCAGAAATTGATTCAGGCTCAAGTGAGGCCCAGAAAAGGGAGACATAAATGTTTGCTCATGTCAAGTGTTTTCCAATATTAGAAAGAATGCCTGTATGGAATCCAAATCTATATCTATATCTATGTCTATATCTATATCCATATCTACATCTATATCATTTATATCTATATGTATATATATGTGTATGTGTATATATGTGTGTGTGTATATATATGTATATAAATATATATATATATATGTCTAAACAATAGCTTATTGATTACAAGGTTCTCCAAATCCCGATATTTATATGTAAGAATGTACTCATTGTAGAATGCCTTAGAAAAATAAAAATTTTCCTCCTTGAAAATCCATAATTATTTTAGAGTTCTAGATAATTATTCTTACTGGTAAAATAAAATAAATAAAAAATGCAAATCATTTAGATAATGCCATGCATTTGCATGTCTTACCCTTTGAGTTCATATTTTAGTAAATACTTTGGGCAAGTATTGTAGATGATTAACAATTTGGGCTAAGAAGAAAGAGGTTGAGATCATTCACATTTAGAAAATCAAATAATGCTTTCAAGTATATTAATTTCCTCACTACTATGAAAGTTCATGCTTTAAAACTGATAGCCTCCCAGAAATATTTCCTCCATACTTTTTGACTCTGTGATCTCATAAATATAAATATTCTCTTTAATGATATGAATAATAAAAGCATCCATAATTTCTTATTCTACATAGTTCTTGACTATATTCTGTCTTGGTTTCTCTTGTTCTTTTTTACAATTTAAAAGTACCTAGTCATCACTACAACTATCCATTTGTTTTCCCTTGCTCTTACCATATAATTGCCCAATGTCCTTTTCCATGGTGCTTTATCTCATGTTAGTTTTTCCACATAAGCCATGATTATAAATATATTATACATTATCTTATAGGTACCATATGCTTTTATGGTCACCTGAAACTTTAATTATTTATAGATTATACTCTTTCAAAATCTGCAACTGCACGAGATCAATAAGAAAATTTGTTGTTAAGCAAACAAATGAAAAAAGGTTTTTGTACTGGGGAGCAACTTGAAATTAACAGAGCTCTAAATTTTTTATTGGGAAATTTCTAACAAGATCACAGATCAAAAGGCAAAATCCATCAGTTAGCCCCTTGTCCCTCAAAATAGTAAAGATTGATGGTATAATTACCCAATTGTAAAGGATAAGAACAGAGAACAATTCAAAAATAATAAAACTATGAAAACTAATAGATTCTGACCATCAAGTCATATGATCAACATGATAAATGATTAGATGTTTAACTCCAATTTTCACAACTTCTCAAATCTCTCCAAAAGAGAAATAATGAATAAGAGATGATGCAAGTTCAGCTGACATTTTGGTAAAAACAAACAAACAAACAAACAAAAAAACACTGAGAAATCAAATAAGTTGACAAGTGGAAGGACAAACAAAAGTGAAAGCTATACATGCTTATTCAAAACCAATTACTTCCCTCTGCTCACTATGCTTCAACAATAGACCTGCATAAGCTATGATAAGGGCTTCTAAGAGAAGTTGAGTATACATGCCCTCCCATGCCCAGACCAGTGCCACAGAAATACAAACTTCAGAGGGTTGATTAGGTTGCCATAGCATCATGCCAGCGTTATATGACTCAGAAGAACTCAGTCAGAAAACTGGAGCACAAGGAGGACTGTGTCAGATAATGTGAGTGTAGGGTTATGTGGCACACCATTAAGTTTGAAGGAAAATGTCCAGCATCCGTCTGGTGCTAGTTTTTACGTCTATAAATCACCTAGGGGTGGTGACTAAAAATACTAACCTTGGATTGCCCACTGAGATAGAAGACTAAACTAGCTTAGAAATCAGCCCTTAGCAAAATTGACATCAAAGGGGAGAGAGTCATAAAGTGAACAATAGCTGAGAATGAATTGCATTACCAATGATTTTTGGAGGAAGAAAAATCAATTAAAGAAAATGAGCATAAATAGATAAACCAAATAGTGAAAGTATTGATAACAAAATGGAATATGGATCCTGGATCAGATAAAAAGGGTCAAAATATATTAATAAATAGTAAAATGACAAAAGGAAATTTAATCACAACTGATGAGGCAGAATACTTTATGAATTCCCAAACGGCATGGAAAAGCAGCAGGATGATCCTGGGTGAAGGCGGGGAAAGCAGCACTTATAACCTAAACAGCACAAATAATTGGAAGAGTAAAAAACAAAATTTTAAAAAGATCAATGTATGATTACAAGTCTTCCAAAGAAACAAGAATAAATAATTGGCAATGCAAGTATATAGAAGTGAAAGTTAACATGGGAAAAAAGAAGTAAACTACAGGAATTTTAAATGAAAGAATGATTTCCATACATGTAAATCATATTGATCTCAAAGACAGACTAGGTATAGAAAGCTCAGGGATGGGTCTCTCAAAAGAAAACAAGTAAAAGCACATAAACATTACAATGAATGGTTTGTAAAACCATGACTAAGGCATCACAGAAAAAAGGGTCAGGGGCTAAGGAGAAAGTTCTACAAGGCAAAAACAGAGAAACATTTTTAGAAGAAGGAACCCAAAATCCATGTCTTAGAAGATTTAATTCTATAATGTATGCAGAAACAATATAAGCAGCATAAGCACCATAAAACAAATAATATATGTCTATGCTAGAAGGAAAGAGAAGACAAGCATTGAAAAGAATGAAGAAGAGGAATTATTTTTTTAGGAATATGATTTCAAAAATTAATATAAAAACAAATAAAACAAGTTAGAGGGAGGATAGGACAGGAAATTTTATTCTGCTACTTTACTGGGAGGAAAACAAAAGAGGGAAAGCATTAAATAAGGAAATTAAAGTAAGAAAGAAAAAGGAATAAGCAAAACTTCAAAACTATGAAATGGAATACAAAGGGATTGGAGAGAGCTTTAAGGGTGAAGGGAAAAGGGCTAGTGGAAATCAAGTTGCATGACAATAAATTAGGCTAAAAGAACTAAAGAGAAATTGTACTGTGTTTATAGAGGAAGGAAAAATCCTAATTTGGGGGGTGGGAAGCAATAGTAGTGACAAATGGAACAAAATTGAAATATAACTCTAATAACTTTAAACGGTAATGGATTAAGCAAAACAACAAAATGAAAAAAGAGTACCATATTGGATAAGAAAACAAAACACCATAATCTGTTACTTACAAGAAATATATATTTTAAAATAAGATATATAAAGTATAAAGATCAGAGGCTGGCAAGAATTACATTGCATTAAGTGAATCAAAAAAATAGGAGTTGCAATAATGCTATCACTCTAAGGAAAAATAAACATGAAAATACATAGAAATGGATAAATAATATACACATTGGAAATTGATCAGTAGAGTATTAAATTGACCGGTAGAGTGGTAAATGATATAAACAAAGTAAATTATATAATGCTAAAAAGAACCAAAGGCAACAAATCTGGATCTATATTCAACTTTTATGTTCCAGATAACTTAACTTCTAAATTCATAGAGAAAATAACAAACTGAACTATAAGGAGACATAGTAACAGAATATGACAAGTGATTTCAATGTTCCTCCTCCATTTTAGACATATCTGACAGATTAATAAACAAAAGCGGAAAAAATATGGAATTGAACGAATTGCTGGAGCATCTAGAGCTAAGAGATTTATGACATTTTTTAAATGAGGTTCCTAAAGAATGTGTATACACACATACTTATGTATGTGTGTATATATATATATATATATATATTCATTCAAGGTATTTTATAGAAATTGATCAAATATGATCAAATATTAGGCAACTAAAATTTGAAAAGAAACATAAAATGGCAGAAATAATAAATATATCTTTTGGAGTGCATAATGTAATGAAAATAATAATCACTTCAGAGACCATCAAAAAAGCAGACTCAATTGCAAATGAAGAAATAAAAATGAAATTATAAGTCTTGAGTGGGCTAAACAAAATATCACAGAACCAATAATTGTGTAAATGTAAATTACATTGAGGAAAGAACATATCAAAGTTTCTCTAACAGTCCTCAAGGAAAAAAAATAATATCCCTAACAATGTCTATTAGCAAAATGTAAAAAAATAGAGAATTACTGAGCTGAATATGCATTTAAAAATATAAATTAAAAAATTAAAAATTAATGGAGAAATAATCCAGAAAATATATTATAAATGTAAATGAAAGTAGTTTCTTCAAAAATACCAATAAAATTGATAAATCTATAGCGAATCTAATTAAAAAGATGGGGGCAGAAAAAATGAAATAAAAGATTAGCAAGAGAACAAGAAGAAATTACAACAAAGCTGAAAGAAATAAAATAATAATCAGAACCTAGTATACACACTCATGTGTGGAAAAAACAAACAACCCCCACACCCCACTAAGAAAACAAAAGAGTAGAGGAAGAAATTGAGTAACATAAAACTCTCCACTGGAAGACTAAATGAAGATGTTCAATAGTCCAATGTCAGAAAAGAAAATACAATTAGCTGTAAAATTAACTATTAAAAGAAAAAAAATAACACTCCTGCCCCTGATGGATTCAAAGGAAAATTCTATCATTAAATAATTAGTACTGATAATGTATAAATTAATCTTAAAATTGAGAAAGAAAACTCCCTATCAGATTCCATTTATCAGAAAATATAGTCTTAATACCTAAAGCAGGGAAGGAAAAGCAAAGAAAGAGACATCACCAGGGATGGGCAATCTGAGGTGTTAAGTCCACATGTGGTACTCCAGTGTGACCCTTTGACTAAATCCAAACTTCACAGAACAATTTTTTTTTCAAATGCTTTATTAAATTCTGGTTTACATCATTCATTTCTGTCAGATTTTGAGTTACAATTGCTTCCCCATTGTTCCCCTACCCACCACCCCAGAATAGCAGTCCCATGAGGATATGGGATATCCCCTCATCCAATCATCCAATCTGCTCTCTCCCATCTCTTCTCCCATAGCCCCTTCGACATTTCCAGTTGGGCAAGGTGGATCCCTGTGCCCCAATTCCTGGACATCTTATTTCCCAATTATATGCAAAACAGTATTAATTATAGCATTTATATATTTTTTAAAAGTTTATTTTAAAAGGAAGATAAGCAACTCAATAAATGCTGTACATGTGTAGCTATGCAAAACATTACCATAGTAAATATATTGTAAATGACTGACTGCACTTCCCTCCCTCCTATCCTACCTCCCACCTGGTCCACTCCCCACTTTGATCCGGTCCCTTTTCAAAAGTGGGTGCATCCAACTTCTGTCCCCCCCAGCATGCCCTCCCTTCCATTATCCCCCTTGTCATCTCCATTCCCCCTACTCTCCTGTAGTGTGAGATACCCTATTAAGTATGTATGTCATTCTTTCCCTCACCCAAATTCAATGAGAATAAGGTTTTGCCTTTTTGCTTTCCTGTTCTTTCCCTCCCTTTAACCATTTCCCATTGCCTCTTCTATATGAGACAGTTCACAACATTCTGTCTCTCCCCACCCCCTCTCATTATATTTCTCTCTCACCTCTTAATTTCACCTTTTAAGTATCAGCCCTTCTTATTAAATTTGACCTGTGCCCTCTATCTATATATACCTGAAAACATATATACACACATTCATATATGTATTCATATGACTATATACCCTTCTTCAACTATTTTCATACTGAGAAAAGTTTCATCTATTACAGTTATTGTTTTTCCCTTTAGGAATGTAAATAGTTCAACTTTGATAAGTTCATAATTTCTTTTCCCTGTATACCGTCTCAAGCATCTCTTGTTTCTTGTGTATGAATGTCAAATTTTTTTTCAAAACTGGCTTTTTCCTCAAGAATGCTTGAAAGCCCTCTATTCCACTGAATGACCATATTTTCCCCTGACACATGATACTCAGTTTTGCTGGGTAGGTGTTTCTTGGTTTTAATCCCAGGTTCTTTGACCTGTGGAATATCATATTCCATGCCCTTCAATCCTTCAGTGTAGAAGCTGCCAGATCATGCACTATCCTGATTGTGTTTCCACGATATTGAAATTGTTTCTTCCTGGCTGCTTGTAATCTCTCCTTGATCTGGGAATTCTGGAACCTGGCTACAATATTCTTAGGAGTTTTCTTTTTGCGATCTTTTTCAGGAGGTGATCTGTGGATTTTTTTTTTTCATTGTTAAACAACATTTATTTGAATATTTATTTTTTTTAAACAAATGCTTTATTAACTTCTGTTTTACATCATTCATTTCCACCAGATTTTGAGTAACAATCATTTTCCCCCCATTATTCCCCTACCCAACCTCCCAGAATAGTAGTCCGATAAGATATCACTTCCTCCAATCTGCTCTCTCCCATACCTTCTCCCATACCCCCATCGACTTTTCCATTAGAGGAAGGTGAATCTTTGTGTCCCAATGCCTACACATCTTATCTCCCTATTACAAGCGAAAGAGTATTAATAATAGTATTTATATATATTTGAAGTATTTAATGTTAAGACCTCGAATTTCAGATCCATTTCCTTCCTCCCTTGTCACCCATTCCTTCTTGGGAGATAAGTAATTCAGTATATGTTGTACATGTCTAGCTATGCAAAACATTATCATAGTAGATATATTGTACAAGGCTGCTTATAATTCCCTCCCATTCATCCCACCCCCCACCTGGTCCATTCCCTAAATGATCCTGTCCCTCTTCTATAGTGGGTACTTCCAACCTCCCCTCACCCCAAGGATGCCCTCCCATCCATCATCCTTCCTCTCATCCCCCTTCCCCCTATCCTGCTGCAGGTTGAGATATCCCATTTAGTATGTATGTCATTTTCTCCCTGAACCAAATTCAATGTGAATGTGGTTTTGCCTTTTAGCCTTCCTTATTCTCCCCCTCCTTTGCAACCACTTCCCCTTGCTTCTTCTACATGGGATAGTTTACCCTACCCTGTCTCTCCCCATCTCCTCTTGCCACTTTCCTCTCTCACCTCATAATTTCATCCCTTGAGTATTCTCCCTTCCCAACAGATTCAACCTATGCCCTCTATCCATATATAACTGTAACTATATACACACACATTCACATATGTATTCATATGACCACACCCCCTTCTTCCATTATTTTCATAGTGAGAAAGATATCATCAGTCACAGTTATTGCGTTTCCATATAGGAATGTAAATAGTTCAACTTTGATAAGTTCCTTTTGATTTCTTTTCCCTGATTACCTTCTCAGGCATCTCTTACTTCTTGTGTCTGGATGTCAAATTTTCTATTCAATTCTGGTTTTTTCCTCAAGAATGCTTGAAAGTCCTCTATTCCACTGAATGACCATATTTTCCCCTGAAACAAAATACTCAGTTTTGCTGGGTAGGTGACCCTTGGGTTCATTCCCAGTTCTTTTGCCCTCTGGAATATCATATTCCATGCCCTTCGATCCCTCAGTGTAGAAGCTGCCAGGTCCTGGGCTATTCTTATTGTGTTTCCACAATATTAAAATTGTTTCTTCCTGGCTGCTTGTAGTATTTTCTCCTTGATCTGGGGATTCTGGAACCTGGCTATAATATTTCTGGGAGTTTTCTTTTTGGGATCTTTTTCAGGAGGTGATCAGTGGATTCTTTCAACCTCTATTTTGCCCTCTGGATCTAAAACATCAGGGCAGTTTTCCTTGAGAATTTCTTGAAGGGTGATTTCTAGGTTCTTTCTTTGATCATGGCTTTCAGGTAGTCCAATAATTTTTAAATTGTCTCTCCTGGATCTATTCTCCAGGTCAGTGGTTTTTCCCATGAGATATTTCACATTGCCTTCTAATCTTTCGTTTGGATCTGCTTAACAGCATCTTGATTTCTCATAAAGTCACTAGCTTCCATTTGCTCCAGGCTAACTCTGAAGGAATGAATCTCCTCAGTGAACTTTTGAGATTCTTTTTCCATCTGGCAAATTCGACTTTTTAAGGCATTCTTCTCCTCATTGCCCTTTTGGGCCTCCTTTGCCATTTGAGTTAGTCTATTTTTTAAGGTGTTGTTTTCCTCAGTCAGGCTGTTGACCCTCATTTCATACTTTTCCTGCATCCTTCCTCATTTCTCTTTCCAATTTTTCCTCCACTTCTCTTATTTGATTTTTAAAGTCCTTCTTAAGGTCCTCTATGGCCTGCAACCCACTCATATTTTCCCCTGGGGCTTTTGGAGCAGGACTTCTGACCTCACAGTCCTTTTCCCACTCTATGCCCCCAAAATAGGAGTCTGGGGTTGCATTTTTCTGTTTCCTTTGCCTTGGCATGTTGCCACTTAATTACTTGACTTTTGGGCTTGTTGCCACACTATGGCTTTAAGGCCAGATAGAGGAATTTTCGTCCCAAACGTGTGGGGGGCAACTTCCGTTTCTGGCAAGCTGTAAACCCACCCACAACTTCCACCCTAGATCACAATCCAGATCCAGGGAGGTTTAAGCAAGAGCGATTACCCCCCCAAGACTGATCGCTGGATCTCCCCATGATTTGTAGGCTGGGAGCCAGATCTGCCTCTGAAAACTACAAAATGGCTTGTCTCCTCAGAGGCTTCTAGCCCCCAGGGGAGGGAGCTGACGCATTCCCCAAATACAGGTCCCAAAGTCCATAGGACACTAACCTCTTTCTTTGTCCTAGGCAAGTTATGTTGATAATTCTGGCGTCTCCACAGTTCCTGGTGTTCTGGGGTTCCTCCAGCCGGCTGCTGGCCCTGCCGCCCTGGGGCTAAAACCTCGGCTCACAGGGACCTGGGCTCGGCTCGGCTCCTGCGCTCTGCGCGCTGCCGGCTCCCAGACCTCTGTGCTGGTCCTTCCTGCAGGGCTGCTGGGCTGTCCTCAGCGGGAGGTTAGCTTCTCTGTGTCGTTCTGTGGGTGCTGGGGCTCCAGAAGTTGTTCACAGTCCTTTTTTACATAGTTTGTGGGGAATCTGGGGGCAGAGAGGCTTGGATGCGTTGTTTCTACTCCGCCATCTTGGCTCCGCCCCCCTGATCTGTGGATTCTTTCAAGCTCTATTTTGCCCTCTGGTTCTAAAACATCAGGGCAATTTTTCTTGAGAGTTTCTTGAAGTATGATTTCTAGATTCTTTCTTTGATCATGGTTTTCAGGTAGTCCAATAATTTTTAGGTTATCTTTTGTCAATCTCTTTTCCAGGTCAGTGTTTTTTCCCATGAGATATTTCACACATTTCACAAACACTGGGGTTTTCTCAGCTGCCAGAGGTATCAGTTGGGTGGCATCTCTGAAGCCTCAACAAGGTCTAGCAAGCTGGTCACATACACCCCAAGACACCCTACCATCCTCAGGCCAGAAGCTAAAGCTGCTATGTGGCATAGTGGCACAAGCTGTGCAGGCTCCTCAGTGGCTTCTCACCCCCAGGGGAAGAAGGTGACACATTCTCCCAACCAGTCCCAAAGTCCAGAGGGCACTGACCTCTCACTTTGTCCTAGGCATCTATGTGTTGATAATTTTGGAAATGCCACAGCTGCTGGTGTTCTAGGATGTCTCCAGTTGGCTTCTGGTCAGCCCACCCTGGGTCTAAAACCTCCAACTCAGGCAGGCCTGATCTTGGCTCCCAGAGTGCTGTGCTGGCCCCTCCCTTCCAGGATGCTGGGTTGTCCTCAGTGGGCAGTTAGCTTCTCTGTGTCATTTTGTGGATTCTGGAGCTCCAGAGGTCGTTCAGAGTCCACATTTTACATAATTTTGAAGTGGTGTGGGTTGGAGCTCAGAGGAAATGATGTTTCTACTCTGCCTCTTGACTCTATCCCCAGAACAAATCGTCTTAATATAAGTATATGTTCTATAAAAACTGGACTCAGTCAAAAGGCTGCACACAAAGACCTAGAAGGCCACATGTGGCCTCAAGGCAGGAGGTTCCCCACCCCTCTAGACCAATATTATGAATGAATATCACTCCAAAATATTAAATAAGACCATATGAGACTATAGAAATTCATCCAAGTAATATTTATTTTGACCAAGTTGGACTTATATGAAGAATGCAAGAATGGTTTGTAATGGGGTAGCTAGGTGGCACAGTGAACAGAGCACTGGCCCTGGAGTCAGGAAGACCTGATTTCAAATCCAGCCTCAGATACTTGACACAATCACTAGGCCTGTGACTTCGGGCAAGTCACTTAACCCCAATTGCCCTACAAAGAGCAAAAAAAATGCCTTGTCATGGCAAGCACAGAAGTAGTTCACACCTTGTTTCAGCTATTGAAATAATACCTTGTTTCAGTTCAAGTTTCTTTTGAGGGTTTATTTGTATCAAGTCTGTTAAGAAACAGAACATGTAAACCACACAGCTTATGAACCCTAGAACTCATGAACTCCTGCAACAGGAAGGAGAGGAGCTAATGACAATATATAAGGAGAGGCCCAGCCTAGAGACAGCAGAACTGAGAAGAGGACTCTTGTGGTTGTATACTGGCACTATGTCTGTGTTGATGTTTGGTTGTGATACTTTGTTACAGAAACCTTGGGACCTCACTGGAAGCCCTGGAAGAGGATTTTCTGGTTGTATGTTTATAGAAGACCTGGAGGAGGGTTTTGGATGATTTGTGATGACCTCCTTGGACCTTGTTTGTGGGTCTCTGTTGATTTCTATGTTGATAATTTGTGTTGCATTTTCAGACCTTATTGGTGTGTCTGAGTTAATTTCACAGGCAAATAGTGAATTGATGATGGTGCTGGCAATGTTTGTGAATGTTATTGTGGCTCTGTAAAGCTTTGTCTTCTGAGAAACAGGAACTGTGAAGAAGTGGACTGGACACTGTGAATTTCAATAAGGAATGAAAACTGGATGAAGAACTGGACAAGGAATTGGGACCTGCCTGCCTTTGAATCCAGATGACAGTTGGAGCTGGGACCATGGAAGAGGAACTGTAGAAGCTGAGAACCAGCCTTGAATCAAACTGAAAGAAGATTTTACTTGGATACTATGTACTTACTGAGAAGACTATAATTTACTGTTACCTAGGGGTGTAAAATTTTGATTTTTGTACTTTGTGATTGAATTAAGGATTTTTTGATTGACTAAATTAATATACTTTGTTTAAGACTATGTGACCACTTTGGTGAAAAGTATGTAGCCATTTTAGTGATAAGTTGTGAATTGGTGAATGCTGTATTTTGATTTTTTGTGGTAAGTTGTAACATTTTGAATGTTGTATTTTGATGTTCTGTGAATGTTTTGCTCTTATTTGCTATTGAATAAATAGAGAGCTCATTATCCTATGTAATCAGAACCTTGAAAGCTGTTCACAGCAGCAATTCTCTGGAAAGTTGCTCATGTGTGGCTTTACGTGATTCGACGTGAAGAAAATAATCATAATCAATGTTATTAAAAACAAAAATTTCCCAAAACACTGATAATCTCAATAGATGTGGGAAAAGCCTTTGACAAAATATAAAGCTCATTCATAATAAAAATTATCCAAAGTATAGATATAGAGGAACTTTTTAATATCATTAAATTATTTAAAATCAAAGCAAGTATTATATGCAGTGGGAACACAGTAGAACCTTTCCTAATGAAAACAGAATTAAGTTCAGACTAGTCATTTTCCCCACTATTATTTTTTGTAGTACTGGAAATGCTAGGATTGGCAATGATAAGAGAAATAAATTAATACTGGTAATGCACATAAATAAAACTTCCTATCTGCTGATGATATGATGGTTTGCATTGAAAGTCCTAGGGAATCAGTGAGAAAACTAATAGCTACAGCAAATTTGTAGACTACAAAATAAATCCTTAAAGTTAATAGTATTCCTTTACAATAGTAACAACAAAATCCAGGAAGCAATAGTAGCAAAGGAAATATCATCTCAAATAACTACAAAATGCATACACTATTTTGGAGTACGAATATACCAAAGAATACACAATATTTTTAGAGATTCAATTACAGAAAGTTTCTTATTAGATATAAAGAACAAAGGGCGGGTAGAATTTCCAGTGCTTATAGACAGGCTGCACCAATATAAAAACAACAACAAAAAAGACAATATTATAAAATTTATTTTCACCTTTAATACTCTACTGATCAAATTACCAAAGTGACACTTTATAGCAATGGTTTCAAACTCAAATACAAGCAAGCAAGGACTACTTTTCTATTTAGAAGGATCCCTATGGGCTACAATTTGACTTACATTTTAAATGTAATGATATCTTTTTTGTGTGTGAATTTGTTTTGTTAAATATTTGTCAATTACATTTTATCTGGTTCAGGCCACACCTGAGAGGGTAGTAGGTTTGCCATCTCATCTTTATAGTACTTGATAAAATAATAACCACATTCATATGGAAAAAATAAACAAAAAAGATCTCAAGTATTAAAGGAAATGATGAAAAGCAATAAAGACAAAAAAGAGGAATAGTACTTTCAAGTTTCAAACTATATTCTAAAAAATCAGTCAGCAAAACCATCTGGTATTGGTTTAAATATATAGAAATAGAAAAATGGAACAGACCCAACAAGAAAGAATCAGAAATAATGAAAATCAACAACTCAATATTTCATAAACAAGAAACAATAAATTACTTATGCAACAAATTCCTATTTGATAAAAACTCCTAAGAAAAGTGGCAAGCACCCTGGCAGAAATTACTCTTAGACCAGTCACTTACACTATGTTCCACAGTTCATTCTTTTTTTTTTAAACAAAACTTTATTGGTAATAGTTTTTAAATATGTTTACAACAAAGCACACTGTTAAAGAGGAAGTCTAGAATATAATGGGAAATGAAAAAAGAAAATAGGAATGAAAGTTCATAATTGTACTGCCAGGTACCAATTTTTATATTTTAAAGCAGAAATCACTAAAAATGACAATAGTTAGAAAAATAAAACAGAGAAACAGATGAGAAAAGGAACATTCAGAAACAATTGAATTCAATAACTTTGTGTTAGATAAAAGCCAAAATATAAATCATCTTGGGTAAAATTCCCTATCTGAGAAGACTTTCTAATAAAACTGGAAAGTAATCTAAGAGAAATCAGATTTAAAACAATACCTTATACCTTGTGCCAAAATAAATTCAAAATGGACATAATTTAAGTATCAAAATTCATATCATATTATAAGAAAAGAGGTAAACCAGGTACTCTCATAGCTCTGATTATAGGGTAAATAATTAACCCAAAAAGGGATAGACACAATCACAAAAGATAAAATAGGAAATGTTGATTTTATTAGATGGAAAAAAAATTCTCAAGAATATAATCAATGAAACTAAAAGGATGATTTGTTGAGTGGAAAATATGAATATGAAAAACTCTGATAAGTCTTTGTTATCTAAGATATGTCACTAAAGAAATATGTAAGATTAAAAGTTATTTTCAATTAAATAAATGGTCAAAAGATAAGTGAACAAAATGAATCGAATAAACGTTTTCTCAAAAGAAGAGTTAAAAACTGTGACAAACCATAGGTGATATTTTTCCAATTTTTTTTCCCAAATGCTTTATTAACTTCTGGTTTACATTATTCATTTCCATCAGATTTTGATTTACAAATTTTTTCCCATTTTTCCCCTACCCACCACCCCAGAATAACAGTCCCACAGGATATCCCCTCATCCAATCTGCTCTCTCCCATCGTTTCTCCCATACCCCCTTCAACATTTCCAATAAGGCAAGGTGAATCCCCATGTGCCAATGCCTGCACATCTTATCTCCAAATTATAAGCAAAACAGTATTAATCATAGTATTTGTATATATTTAAAACATTTGATTTTAAAACTTCAAATTCCAGACCCATTCCCCTCTTCCCCTGCCACCCACTCCCGCTGGGAAGATAAGCAACTCAGTATATGCTGTACATGTATAGCTAAGAAAAACATTACCATAGTAGATATATTGCAAAAGACTGACTACATTCCCCTCCCTCCTATCCCACCTCCCACCTGGTCCACTCCCCAATTTGATCCTATCCCCTTTCAAAAGTGGGTGCTTCCAACTTCCCTCCCCCCCACTCTCCTGTAGGATGAGATATCTTATTTAGTATGTGTGTCATTCTCTCCCTGAGCCAAATTCAATTAGTATAAGGTTTTGCCTTTTTGCCTTCCTGTTCTTCCCTTCTCCTGCAACCACTTTCCCTTGCCACTTCTACATGAGATAGTTTACCCCACTCTGTCTCTCCCCATCTCCTCTCTTTATACTCCTCTCTCACCTCTCAATTTCACCCCTTAAGTATCATACCTTCCCATTAAATTCAAACTGTGTCCTCTATCTATGAATACCTGTGAACATATATACACACATTCACATATGTATTCATATTACCATATACCCTTCTTCAGCTATTTTCATACTGAGAAAGATTTCATCAGTTATAGTTATTGTTTTTCCATGTAGGAATGTAAATAGTTTAACTTTGATAAGTTCCTTATGATTTATTTTCCCTGTTTACTTTCTCAAGCATCTCTTGCTCCTTGTATCTGAATGTTAAATTTTTTATTCAACTCTGGTTTTTTCCTCAAGAATGCTTAAAAGTCCTCTATTCCACTGAATGACCATATTTTCCCCCTGAAACCTGATACTTAGGTTTGCTGGGTAGGTGATTCTTGGTTTTAATCCCAGGTCGTTTGACCTGCCGAATATGATATTCCATGCCCTTCAATCCTTCAGTGTAGCAGCTGCCAGATCGTGCACTATCCTGATTGTATTTCCACAATATTCAAATTGTTTCTTCCTGGCTGCTTATAATATTCTCTCTTTGATCTGGGAATTCTGGAACCTGGCTACAATACTCCTAGGAGTTTTCTTTTTGGGATCTTTTTCAGGAGGTGATCAGTGGATTTTTTCAACCTCTATTTTGCCCTCTGATTCTAAAACATAAGGGTAATTTTCCTGGAGATTTTCTTGAAGGATAATTTCTAGATTCTTTCTTTGATCTTGGTTTTCAGGTAGTTCAATAATTTTTAGATTATCTTTCCTGGATCTATTTTCCTGGTCAGTGGTTTTTCCCATGAGATATTTCACATATCTTTCTATTCTTTCATTTGTTTGGATCTGCTTAATAGCATCTTGATTTCTCATAAAGTCACTAGCTTCCATTTGCTCCAGTCTAATTCTGAAGGAATGATTCTCCTCAGTGAGCTTTTGAGACCATTTTTCCATCTGGTAAATTTGGCTTTTTAAGGCATTCTTCTCATTGCCTTTTTGAGCCTCTTTTGCCATTTGAGTTAGTCTATATTTGAAGGTGTTATTTCCCTCAGCCAGACTATTGATTCTCATTTCATACTTTTCTTGCATCTTTCTCATTTCTCTTCCCAATTTTCCCCCACTTCTCTTATTTGCTTCTTAAGGTCCTCTATGGCCTGTAACCTACTCGTATTTTCATTTGGGGCTTTTGGTGCAGGATTTCTGCCTTCATAGTTCTCCTCCTATTCCATGTTCTGATCCTCTTTGCCCCCCAAATAGGAGGCTAATGTTGAATTTTTATTTTTATTTTCTTTCCTTTGCCTAGGCATGTTGCCACTCAATTATTTGACTTTTGAGCTTGTTGCCACAGTAGGAGTCTGCCGCCAACCAGGGGAGCTTCAGTCCCAGACACTGGGGTTTTCTCAGCTGCCAGAGGTATCAGTTGGGTGGCATCTATGAAGCCTCCAGAAGCTCTGGCAAGCTTGTCACACACCCCCCCCAAGACCTCCACCCCAGACCCCAATCCAGATCCAAGAAGGGTAAATCAAGAATGATTACCTCCCAGACTGCTCACTAGATCCCCCTATCATCCTCAGGCCAAGAACTGAAGCTGCAAGGTGGCAAGTGGCTTCCGACTCCTCAGAGCCTTCTCACACCCAGGGGAAGAAGCTGACATGCTCTCCCAACCAGTCCCAAAGTCCATAGTGCACTGACCTGTCACTTTGTCCTAGGCATCTATATGTTGATAATTTTGGAAATGCCAAAGCTGCTGGTGTTCTGGGGTCCCTCCAGCCAGCTGCTGATCCAGCTGACCTGGGGCTAAAACCTCCAACTCAGGCAGTCTGGTCTTGGCTCCCAGAGTGCTGTGCTGGCCACTCCCTGCCAGGATGCTGGCTTGTCCTCCACAGGCAGTTAGCTTCTCTGTGTCATTTTGTGGGTTCTGGAGCTCCAGAGGTTGTTCAGAGTCCCCCTTTTACATAGATTTGAAGTATTGTGGGCTGGAGCTCTGTGGAAGTGCTTTTTCTACTCTGCCATCTTGACTCTATCCCCAAAATTTTTAATAATAAGAGCAACGGAAATTAAAAACAACAGCAATAACTCTAAACTTTTACTTCACACCAAGCAAAGTGGCAAAGATGACAAAAGATGAGTTTAGTGAATATTGGAGATTTAATGAAAACAGACATACTAATAAACATTGGGTGGAACTGTAATTTGGTGCACCCATTCTGGAAAGCATTTTTTGAAAGTAAAATATTCATATTCTACTCTTTATGGTAAATTCTAAGAAGGGAGAAATGCATTTATATGAACAATATACATATATAAATGGCACATATATTGTATATATGATACACTATCTTGGAATTTTCTATAAGGTCATAGATGATTAGTTTTAAAGCACATTGCTAGAATCTGGTGTACACACACACACACACACACACACACACACACACACAGATGGGATACAGTAGTGTACTGTTACCACAAAATCACAGAACTAATTCCACCTTTTCCCAAAGTATTAATCCTTCCACTATATTCCTGAGACTTGGTCCCTCCAATGTTCTCTTGAAAACATTTTTAGAGGGGGACCTTATTGCTTCATGCTCACTCTATTTTTGATAGATCTAATTAGAATGTTCTTACTTATATTTTTAAGCTAAAATCTGAGTCTGGAAGATCAAATTTCTACTCAAAGTTCTGCTCTCCAGAACCAAGAAAAATACATCTATCTTCGTTTCCTAGTTCTCTCAGTTTGGATAATTCTATTGCTAAATCAATTTGATCCCAGTCCAGAATCCTTTTCTCTTCCTTTTTTTTCCTCACCCAAGAACTTTCTCCTTACATTATTTCTTGTTCCATACTACCTAATATACATCTTATTAAAATAATTATCATATATATTTGTATGACCCTTTCCAGTTTGTAAAATTTTTCTTCCCTAGCCAGAATTCTAATTGTAAAATTAGTCTGACCAATCTGACTAAATTGCCCTATGCATTTCAAACAGGATTTTTTAAAATAATTCTCTAATCTCAAGGATTCATCCAGTCTTCCTTAGAGCAGACTTGTGGCATCTTCCCATTGTTTTTGTTTTTCAAAGACCCATCTCAACATATTTGCAAACAATGGAGGTCAATTCATCAGAGAGAATCCATTTTCAAGACCTCAGATTCATCTTCATTGCTATCCTCTGGATCACCTCCAAGAACTTTATAACTCCTCTAAACTGGAAAGTTGAAAACTGACATAAGGCCTTTATTAGGATATTACATAAGCTGAGTAGAGAAAAAAAGGGTGCTTTTCTGGATCTGATGCTCTATAATATTGTTTTTATATTATAGGGGCATTCAGAATGATGCTAGTGATTCACTGTTAATTCTGCTGCCAGGGTTCAGACACAGTCCTTTATGCATGACCAAATCTACATCTTTAAAAAATTTTCTTCTGAATACTATTTAAACTGTGCTGCTTTCTCCAAGCAGGACTATCTCTGCTTTACACCTGCCTCTTTACCTGTTTTTCTCACACTGTAATTTATCTCTACTGGTCTTGGTGTTGTTCATGGCAGAGTTGAATGGAATAGTTTGGGAAAGTAAGTTAGGGAATGGGCATTTTTCATCATCTAACCATTGTACTTTCTCATCCCATATGTTTGATTCCTGAGTCATCTCTAGTCCCTGAACAAGAAACTTACACAATTTGGAGACCACTAAAGAGGTGAGATTGAGTTCTATAAATGTCCCTCCAATGTAGCTCAGAAGACAATTGGGCAACTATGCTGTAGTGTTAGATGCATCTTTCAACTTTTTTTTTTCATTAAGAAAAGAAGTAACAACAGTGATCTTTAGACCTTACGGGATCTGGTTAGTTGTTAATATAATCAAAACTTGAAGAGCGACATAGATTGTGCTCAGTCTTCCCCTGGCTAAGCCTTATAAGAGAGAGAAAGAGACAGAGAGAGAGAGAGACAGAGAGAGAGACAGAGAGAGAGAGACAGAGAGAGACAGAGACAGAGAGAGAGAGAGAGACAGAGAGAGACAGACAGACAGAGACAGACAGAGAGAGAGACAGAGAGAGAGAGAGAGAGAAGAAGAAGAAGAAAAGAAAGAAGTATCCCATTTGATAGATGGCATCTCTGAAGGAGAGGTTATATCAATTCACTTGGCTAATTGGACTATTTCTTCTTCCTCCCTTCCTTCCTTCCTTCCTTCCTTCCTTCCTTCCTTCCTTCCTTCCTTCCTTCCTCTCTCTCTCTCTCTCTCTCTCTCTCTCTCTCTCTCTCTCTCTCTCTCTCCTTCCCTCTCTCTGCTTTATCATGCTATCATAGGCAAGGTGCTATTTTATTCACTTTTGAAGTTGCAAACATGAATTAGTGCCCTACCCTCAAACAGCTTCCAGGTCAGTAGTATAAATACAACACAAATACAATTATGTATAATTGGGGAAGGGGTGGAAAGTCAGATTCTTGAAAAAAAAAAACTGTATCACTGTCTTTACCCCTCACCTTTCCCAACTGTTTTGTAATCTTTTTTATGGTTTATTCGTTTGAATTCAAAGGAATTTAAACAAATAACACTAGGTTTCAGTTTGTGAAGGTATGGGGCAAGCAATATGAGAGAAGCAATGTAATACAGAAGAAAGAATATTAAGCTAGTAGAGAGGTGATTTTGGTTCCATCTCCATTCTATATTCTTGAGTTAGCCCCTTAGTCATGTGAGTTTTAATATTTTCCTACATAAAAGAAGCCAAGAAGAACAGGATCTTAGAAGTAGTATGTTGGACATTTATTTTTAAAAGGAGCAAAGTGAGGCCTAGACAGGCTAAATAATTTGCCTGAGGTCACACATGTAACCCATGTTGGAGGTAAGATTAGAATGCAAGTTTCTTGATTCTCAGTCATCTGTTCCTTCCATTATTAATCCTCTTCCTTCATTTCTAAAAATCTAATTATTCTCTGACTACCATTAGTAAGTAATCAACAATACACTTTATCTGTTTGGGGCCTTCCATTTTCTTCTCTATTGAAAGGGAATGGGGGGAATTAGATATCCCTAAAGTTCTTTCCAGTTATACAATGCTATGATTTGAAATAATTGGAGAATATAGAAGTAAATAGGCAGGACTTTTAACTCAGCTTCACATGGCAGCCAAGGTATATAGTATAATAAAAAAAAAATGATTTCACTGAAGACTAATGTCAAGAGTGATAGCAGAAAAGGAATGGAACACTTGCTGTATTAACCATATCCATTGAGAAAAGTGACTTCCCACGCTTTGCCCACAGAGGGCATCCCTGCTCATTGATATGTAGACCAAGCGAATGCAGCTGCTGGAAGCCTCTTCTCCGTCCTTTTTTTTTCTTTCTTTTTTTTTCCACCCTCCTCTCTCTCCCTCCCTCCCTCTCTTACGTCCCCCTCCCTTCAGCCCTCCCCTCTTCCTGTGGAATCTTTGCCTGATCCAGTTCGTTTCCCTCCGTTCTCCACATTTTCCCTTCCAGCCTTCCACTTCTCTGGATCAATGGATGGTACAGCTCCAACTCCCAGCTCACATACTGCTGGCGGACAGCTCCAGTAACAAGTGAGAGCTTGCCTTACACCCCTTTCTACCCCCGCCTCTTCTTCGCACGCCCCCCTCCCATCTTCAAAGAGAAGAAAATCATCATCATCACCATCTCTTTGGTAGATTTTTGTTTTTCAACTTTACGCAGCTGAAGACATGCAACCAGGCTCAACCTTTTAATTTACATCTTAGCCAAAGGATTGTTGATTTTTTGGAGGGTGTTGTTCCCCCCCCTTCTCTTCAGGATATGCCTGTTTATTGATGATCCCCAAACATCGGAGAAAGCTTCCTCCTCCCTTCTTCCCCTCTCCTTCCCCTTGAGTTAGTTTTTGGGGGCTTGGGGGCTCCTGGACTGGATGGAACTTTTTTCTTTCCCCTTTTGCTGATCTTGTCGGTGCACGAGAAAGGGGACTCGGGAGCAAGAGCAGCAGGAGGTGGTGGTGGTGGAGGAAGAGGAGGAAGAGGAGGAGGAGGAGGAGGAGGAGGAGGAGGAGGAGGAGGAGGAGGAGGAGGAGGAGGAGGAGGAGGAGGCGGTGGCGGCAGAAGGGGCTCAGTGCGTGTGTATGCATGAGTGTATGCGTGTGTGAGTGTATGTGTGTGAGTGTTGTTGGTGCCCGGGACCAAAATCTCCGTAGGTGTTGGCTGAAATATGGAGAATAGTCTTGGATGTGTTTGGGTACCAAAGCTGGCTTTTGTACTCTTCGGGGCTTCCCTGCTCAGCTTGCATCTTCAAGTCACCGGTAAGTGGCTCTTCTCTTTCTCTTTCGCCGCGCTCTCTCCAGTCCTCCCCCCCCCCCCCCCAGCCTCCTCTCTTTTTTAACCTTTTCACTTCATTAAAGAGAGAACTGGTGGACGGGGGTGGGGTGGGGTGAGGGAGTGGGATGGGTTTTGTTGGGGGGAGAAATTTACGGAAATATTCTGAAATATTTCTCTCGCTTTGCTTTTCCCCTACATTCACCTCAGTCCCTCAGTCCCGTGTGGTTATAAATACTGCACACTTTTTCTCTCTGGGTTAAGGGTGGGTGGGGTGGCATGGGACTGGAGCTCAGCTTTGCATATGCATATATGTTTATATATGCATATACATATGTATGTATTTTCTCTGTGTATATATGTATTTCTTATTTATTTTATGTGTAAATACTTGAGTAGACCTGCAAAGCTAGCAGGCTGTTTAGGGGAGATGATAGGGATTGGGGGAGCAGGAAGGGGCATGTGTGTGTATGCTTATGTGTGTTGTAAGGCGGGGGGGGGGGGGGGAAGTGGTTAAAGGGTTGCATCCTTACAAGGCTGGACCTGGAATGAAGGAAATTAGAACAAGGGGAGGAGAAAGGGAACACTGGGCATGGATTTAAGAAAAATGGGTAATATAGGGCAGAAAGAGAAACAGAGACAGAGAGACAAAGAGATAGAGAGGGCGAGACAGAGACAGACAGAATCAGAGTTATAGACATGTACGGAGAGAAGGAAAAACTAGGTATCTTGGTTTCTGATTATCTTCTTGGTAATTGCCACCTTGGATTTGAAGTCTGAGGTTTGAGAAAAGAAAGACGACCACGTTTTTGCATTTTGAATTTGGGGTTGGAGGTCGGTTTGGGGCAAGAGTACTGTGATCCGAGAGCATCAGGGGCAGGTGGAGCGCATGGCTATGCAGAAGAAAAAACTGAGGGCAGGAGCTACTTCGCGAGCCAACAACCCCTAACCCTCAGGAGCGTCAGTCTCCCAACTCGGATTGATTGATATTCGGCGGAGCTGGCTGGCTCACTCTCCCCTCTGCACTTGGCAGGCACAGTTTCTAATTAAAAATGGCAAAGCTGGTTGTGTATTGAATTGGGCCAAAGAAAGAGAAAGAGGGAATTGATACTCAGAGGCCCCAGGGCGGTAGCAGCAGGCTGAGCAGAGCTGGGGGATTCGACGGTCAAACGCATCAAAAACATTGTAATGAATGATTACAATCCACTATTGGCTCTGTCAGAGCCTCCCCACAAGTGTGTGGGCGCCCCGGAGAAACGAGCGGGGGAAACCTGGGAGGTGCAGAGGGGGAAAGGGAGGGAAGGAGGGAAAGTGCAGAAAGGAAGGGAAGCAAATCCCCTCAGGAAACGACCTTTTCTTGGATCCATATGAAAATACACAGCCCAGCAGGCAAGGGGAGGAGAAGGGAAGTGTGGCACTGGGAAGCCCCCTCCCATCCCAAAATTTAATAATAAATTAAGATGAAAATCACAGCCCAGCCAGTATGCCTCCAGGTGCCGTATTTGTGCTTTCTTTGCGAAGCAAAGTGCGGCATATGTCTGCAAAGAAGTGGGGAAAGAGCCTATAGCTGTTGGGAGATATTTAGATTGTCAAACCTAGGGCTAGTCCTGGAGTTGCTGGGGCTGCCGAGGCACCTGGACTGCTGTTGGTTTCTAGGCGCGTATACACGAAGCCGAGCGTTCTCCGTTTGTTCTCTCTCTCTCTCTCTCTCTCTCTCTCTCTCTCTCTCTCTCTCTCTCTCTCTCTCTCTCTCTCTCTCTCTCTCTCTCTCTCTCGTCTCTCTCCCTGCGCGCGCGTACGTCTGGGTCGGGGTCTGTGCCAGTGTGAGTGTGGATCCTCGTTTGTGGCTCTGTGTCTGTGTGTGTGTGCGCGCGCGCGCATCCAAATTTCAGTGTGTGTGCCCCTGGGTATGCCTGTTTGTGTGTGTGTGTGTGTGTTTATGCGTTTGTGTTTGTTTCCTTTCTGGTCCTCGGGATCCTCACCCCTTTACTTCCAGGCTCTTCTGGATGTAGCATTGTCCTCTGCAATTACTCTCCCAGAAGGTGGGCCCTGGGCCATCCGAGCCGGTTAATAAATAGGTGTCCTTTTAAAAATTTCCATCTTAAGGAGTAGCCCACTGGAGACTCGGTTTAGGTCCTCCTTCTGAAAATATGATTAACTTACCACTATTTCCTGGAGAAGGGAAAGGGGGAAGTTTTTAGGGAAGCCACGTAATTCAGTGTAAATTCCCTATGTCTTAGGGCTTACTTGAGCATGGGGACAGGAAGGAGAAAGAATATGGGAGAGAAGGCACTGAAATGTGTTGAATCAAAGATATTGCTATTGTGAAGGTACTGCAATGTTACTTTGATTATTTGTTTAAAACAAACAAAACAAGTGTTTTCCGTTTGTGGGGGGCAAACACAAGAAATGGGACTTATGATTATAAGGGTGCAGTTCGTTCATTGATTTCAGCACCAGTTAGATAACCCTAAAATCTACAATGCTAGAGCTGGATGGGACATTAGAGGTTATCTGGTCTGTGCCCCTCATTTTACAGATGAGGAAACTGTTGTCCAGGTAGGGAGAGTGACTTGTCTGTCCTCGTGCATCCCTTCCCTGACAGCAGAGGCATCCTTCTCTACCTAAAAAGTCTTTACAAATACGTAGGTATTTCTACCTCCAAAACTGTGTGCATCTAAATAGTTAAGCATTGTGTTTATAAATGGGTTGAGGCCCTTGCACAGGTACCAGGTAAAGATGATCCTGCTCTTTTAGATAATGCTACTCCAGTGACTCTGGCTTCTGTTCATTAATCTGAATTTCCTGTCCTCTTCTTCTTAGCTATTTTCTCCCTTCAGAAACCTAGCAGGGGACTGATAATGAAGGAAGCATAATTCACTGTATGAAAGGACCAGTAGGAGGTGCCCTTAATAAGGCCAAGGAGCTGGTTTGCTATTTGGCAAAATTCCCATTCTGCAGGGCATTTTAAAGACTTTGTTGATTGGTAACAAAGGATTATGGAGGCCAACACAATGGGGCTGTGTCCTTTCACACTTGCTGACTAAAGTCCAAAGCTGCTTTGGAGATGTAAGAAATTGTTAAAAAAAAAAAAACACACACACAAAACTATATAACAAAGGCCATCATTGAACAGTGTCAGTGTTGGGTGAGGAATATGATACTTGGGGATGAGAATGAAGTCCTTTTAGTCTGCTTTAACCATTGTTTGTGAAATGCCAACTCTTTTTATAGTTGACTTGAACAGAAAAAGCAATGCAGTGGATTCAATCAAAGATACACAGCATTTCCTGCTAAATGAAAAAATGAGATTCAGTGAAACTATGCGGTCTACATTAACAAAATCTTTATAAGAGTTATGGTCAAAATTCATAGGACAATCTTTCTGGGACTGAATAATCTTTGAAATCTTTCTCTCTCTCTCTCTCTCTCTCTCTCTCTCTCTCTCTCTCTCTCTCTCTCTCTCTCTCTCTCTCTCCCCTCCCTTTCCTTTCTTCTGCTGGGGAGGGAGACAGATTTAATCTAGACACATGTGGGTATGATGTAGAGGAGACTATGTCAGAACCTCCTGGTGTCTGGGCACTTGGCATTCAGTTCCTCTCTGAGTGGTGCAGTATAAATCACTAGTGACCTGTCACAGCATCCATTTCACACACAGCAGCAGTTGCCCTCTGAGTTATGAAGCATGTGGAACGACCACCACATGTGTTATATGTGAATATATTAGGCTTAGTGCATTTGGTTTAATGCTCTTAAAAGCTGGGTTGGACAGAGATGCTGATAGGCATTTTTCTGTGGGGAGATTTATAACTTCTCAGTACGTTCGGACTTACATTTATTCTCTGGTAAATTAACCTCTCAGCAAACTTCCTTATTGTTTTCATTGGAGTACTGGAGCTTTAATCCCATTTTAATTCCAAAATGAAGACCTACTGTAAGTTCCCTAGTGAGTATCAGCAGTCTAGATAACTGTCCTGAGTCAGTGCTGAACTACTAAAAGTGAGTGTCCACTTGTATGATTTCTACTTGCTATGGAGTGGTAGATTTTCCAGGGAAATCCTTTCAGACAGAGTATCTTCAACAGTATCTTCTTTTATTTTCTTCAAGGTAAGGGATTGGGTAGTGGGACAGAACAGAGATTGAATTGCTCATCTCACTTCATTAGAATTCTGGGATCTAGTTTCTGCTATTTAGGATCATAGGATTAAAGATTTGAAGTTAGCAAAAACCTCAGACACTATCTAATCTGAACCCTCATTTTCATACAAAGAAACTGATGTCTATGGAGCTAAAGTGACTTACTCAAGATCACATTCCGGAATCAGAATTTATTCATTGTCTTCTGAGTCTAGGAACAGTGCTATTTCTACTGAATCACATAATTTATTTATTACAGGTTTTCCTTGGGACAGTTCATCTCTCTGTCACTTTCTTTCTTCATCTCTAAAATGGGAGAATTTGACTTGATGATCTATATGTCTTCAGGGTCTACATTCTATGGTCCCACAATCTAAAGTCTACCTAGGGATCAGTGTGTGAAACTTTCATATAGTGAAATAATATCACAGTAGTGGTACTATCTAGAGAATTGTGTCCTCAGGACACTAGAGCAGACTAAAATCTAGCCTCTCATGATATAGATTCTTTATTCCAAGAGGATTATGTTAGTGCTGTAATTCTGAAATGTTCCTTCTCTGGGAGATTGTTCTCAAATACCACATTTTGGAAACTAGGTTGTACTGCTACCTTACAGAGTTTGTCAGATGAAGCCTTGGAAATGGAATTTGTACTTCACCCTTTTTGCAAGAGAAATCATCTCATTAGAAGACTTTTCCTCTTTATATAGAAAAAAATGCAACAAAGGGGATAGTTTGAGGATTCTCTTCCTTTGCCAAAATAGTGCAATAAAGTCAAATGATTTGACAGCTAACCTACTAAACACAACTCCTGGCAACAAATGAGTGTGAGTTTGCTTGACTTCAGTCATCCCAAAGTTTAGTAGTAAAGGGCCAGGTTTGTCTCTGGTGTAGCTGGGAGCAAATCCTTCTCCTCTGGCATATATTTTTCTGTTACTACTGATTCATATGATGAATTTTTAATTGATTAATCTAACTCAGAAGATAATCTCTTAGATGAACCATATATGTAAATTTCTAGAAACCTTAGCTGTGACTGAGTAAAAAGAATAATGGCATAAGCCTACTGAGGATTCAATGATTAATTAACTAAAGATAAAAAGTCATTTAGTTCTGCAAAAATATACTGTAATCCCTGAAGTAGAGTGGTAAATACCATGCACATTTCCAATTCATAAAATGCAAACAGTGAACTTCATTTTTTTTTCTCCACCCTTTCTCTCTACATTCTGAAACTCTACAGAAAGACTTAAGGCTTTTGCTAGCTGTCACAACAGTTATACCTTAATGAAGTGTAGCTTCAAATCTCACTTAAACCAGGATTGAAAAACACTGAATTAAATATAAACACAACACTGGTTAAATATTCTATAGCCTGCTTGTTTGCATCTTACCCATCCATTTTGAGTCACAGTTCCCATTTACCAGGCATGGGAGGCTCATTGGCTTCCTTGAGATTATGTTGTATACAGGTTAGACTTTCTTACTGTGAAGCTAATGTTGTTTTCTACCACTACTGTTTAATTCATGACATGACACTTTGAAATGATGTGTTTTTTTTTTAATCCTAAATTGTTCAGTCAAGGTTTACAAACTCTATCTTTGCCTAACCAAAAGCATCAACAAAGAATTTAATTGTAAAAGTTTCCTGGAAATGAATAGGTCTACATGTCATGTTTGCCATTCTGTTGCAAGCAATTAAAATATTCCTAGCATCAACCCTAATCAGTATTATTCAGTTTCCAAAGTCTGTAAAGATTTAGAAGAGAGTATAGTGATCACTAGGAGCCAACATGGATTTAGTAAGAATAGATCAAACAAACCTCAATTGTTAGTCTTTATAGAAGAGATTTATTAGGTTAATAAGTAAAAAAGAAATAATTTTTTCTGGGGTTCACAATGCTTTTGAGAACATTTGATGGAGATAGAATTTGTTCAGTCAGAAGCATGAAACATGCATATCTCTTTTCAACCTATCATGGGAAAACCAATGAAAAGGTACACTCGAATTGTGGATAAGAAAGAAGAAAAAAAGATGAATGTATAATTTGCACTACAAGCAGAATACCTAGCAAGCTGTGGAAAGACCAATGCATCCTCCATGAAAACTGCATATTGCTGAGTAAATCTGACTCTAGCCAAAATTTCCCTCCTTAGTTCATATTACTCTTTTTCAGGGACTCTACACATAAGACATAGTGGACTGCTAGCTGTTCCCAGAACTCAATATTCCATGTCTGGTTTATGTTGCCTCCTTGTTTCTGCCTTTCAAAATCCTTATCTTCCTTCCTTCCTTTTCTCAGTTACCTTCTTTTAGGTGAGCCTTCCTAGATCTCTTATCTCTGTGCCCAACCACCAGTCTTTAGTGTGTTCTTCCTCTTTAAATTATCTCATATTTGCTCATTTACATGGAATTTTTAAGCCTCCACACCCAATAGAATGTAATCTTCTTGAGGGGAGGTGATGCTTTTTGTTTGTCCGCCAGTATATAGCACTATTCCAGTAGGTACTGAATAATTCTTGCAGAATTCAATTGAACTGATGTTTTAGTGTAGAAGAAAAACAATGTAAATTTTTATGCATCTACATAAATGCAGCACTCCATGAAATAAATGTACACTTTTCGAAGTAGTATATTACCAGTAATTTTTACCAGACTTTGTGGCTTATCTCTCCAACTAAATTGTAAGGTCCCCATGTGAAGGAATACTGCTTCCTGAGGAGTAGCATAATATAGCAAAAGGGATAACTGATTTGGAGTCATAGAAACTGAGTTCAAGTCTGTCTTCTGTGGTGTATGACCTATATGATGTTAGAAAAGTCATTTGACATCTCTGGGCCTCAGATTCCTCATTTGTAAATTGAGAGAATTTGGATTAGAAAACCTCTGCATCCTTTTAAGCTCTATTATCCTAATGAGTAGAAGCAAAGTCTTCTTTGTCCTTGCATTTGTAGTAAAAGAATCTGCCTTCTGATTCATTGTCCTACAAAGGAGACATTATGTTCTCTGGAATTTTTCAGTAACTTAGTTTCCAGGACCCACCTTCTGTGAACATTTGCTTATCAAGTCATGTCTTAGGAACATTGTGGTTTTGCAAGAAGACTTTATTATGTCATTCGTCTTTTTGTTGGGTTCAATTCATAATGATGATAGCTAGCCTCTTAATCCATTAACTTTACCTCCAATTTCCCTAAATCTCTTGATTTTATCCACCTTAACATTGAAACCTTTGCCCTCTTCTTGACAGAGTATTAGCTGAAGAGCAGGCCATCAGGGTTTTGCTGGATTCACTGGATCATTTCAGATGTTATACCATGAAAATACCAACTGCTTAGAGAATCTATATTTAATTAGGTGTTTTATGGAGATGATATCATTCTGGACAAACTAAAATTTACTTGAAACATTTTTTTAAATGCCAAGAGCAAAAAGTTCTTAAAACCATTACCATAAATTACAGTGACACACCATTTATTTGGCACCATCAAAGAGAGTGAGTTCTTTTACATGTGGGATTTTTCCAGATAACTGAAGCATAACCATTTTTAAAGTAATATAATTTATTAATGTTAATCATGGACAGCTTTCTAAATGTTTTACACACTTCCCTGTCTTCTTGATTTAAAATTAACCTTTTCTTGGTCACTCAAGTTCATCAAAAAGCAATTACTGTACTCTATAATATGATGACGTCCTGAGGTTAAATTGAGGAAGGCAGGGTTGTTGGTATTAGTGGTAAAATGTACCCAGACTTTTTTGCTTTGGGAATCTTTTATCTGTTTTTTATACATTTTCATTCTTTCCCATGGCCTTCAGATTGTTAGCTTGTTCTTACCGTTAATGAGGCTAGTTTTGACAAACCTTTTTTCTTTCTAATTTGCTGCTTCTGGTTATAATGGACTAGGGTTTCAGTTATATAATCTTTCTAAAATTGTGCATCAAATAAGAATAAGTAGGATGTGAGTAAGAGTCTGAATAAAATACACAGTTTACATAGCTCTTTCTTTTTTTTGTCTTCAGTTTCCTCTTCTATAAAATGAGAGTGACTAGATGATGCCTAAGATCTCTTAATAGATCTAAATATTCATGATTACCTTTAGATTGCTCAGCAGTATCTCTTATTAATGGGTTCTCAAGTGTGTTCTAGATGGCTGATGTTAATGGAAGTCTAACTTCCAGGACAAGTACAGTGTTTTCAATCTTGTGCAGAACCTGGACTAAAGTTAGATGACTTGCTAAAGTAACTGCAATGAGCTTGTGCACACCATGGAAAGTATGGATTTATAGAGCAGTTTCTGCACTTTGTCTAGATGGTTTTATTCATGCTTATAACTTATCAGAAAAATGTCTACAGTTAGACCATTTTCACTTAGAAACATATTAGACACTGCTGAAAGGTCCTTGAGACAACAAAGTCTGAGATAAAATCATCAACTGGTCATTTTAACTTTCCTTCTTCCCTCCTTTTCCCCTTCCTCCCTTTTTTCCTTCCTCTCCTTTTTTCCTTTTTTCCTTCCTCTCTCTCTCTCTCTCTCTCTCTCTCTCTCTCTCTCTCTCTCTCTCACACACACACACACACATACACATGCAGAGAGAGAGAGAGAGAGAGAGAGAGAGAGAGAGAGAGAGAGAGAAACCCCACTTGTGCCTTAGCTTCATAACTCTTTCACTGTCTCTTATTGGACATGTTAAGGAAGTTCTCTGGATATGGAAGAGATATAAAGGGTGAGCCTTGCGTTCTCCAGCAGTCTGACTTCGACTGACTAGTTAAAGATATGAGTCAAGCCTGAAACATCTAAGCAAACCCCCTGCTACTGGAGTCCTCGATCCATTATCCCCTCACTATTTTTTTTTTCTCTTCTTGGTGGGATCTCAGGAGAATATAAATTAGAAAAGAAATCTTCAAAGTGTTCTCTTTCAAGTCTGATTCCTACACAGGGTTTTTCCCCACAGGATACTTTCCAGTCATTTTCTCAGTGTGGCTTTAGATGTCTCTAGGGACAGCCTGCCCACGATTTCCCTTGGGAAACTTTTCAACACTGTATCAGTTTTCACTGTCAGGAATTTCTTTAAAATTCATGTAAAATTGTCATTTTTTCCCCTAAGCATTCACCCCATTTTTCCCATCTTCTAGCAGCAGGTTGGGCCTTGCCTGCTTAGTAAGTCTCTGCCTCCTTTGTGTTTAAGATCTTTCAGTATTCCTGGCCATCAATCATTCTGCATCTCCTTTAGTTTTCATTGAGAAGGCTATACATATCTAGCCCTTTTAATCTTTGCTCATATAGCCTTTCAGAGCTTTAATAATTTTCATTTTTCTTTTCTGATCTTCTTTTATTTGGTCTGTGTTTTTCTAGCAATAAGGGTTCCTCAAACTTAATGCCATATTCTAAGTGAGATCTCCCAGTTAGGGTACCATTGCATTTTCTACTAACCTGTCCTAAGAAGTTGTGTTTTCTTTGCATGGCAGTGTGATAGAGAGAAAAGAGGAATCTAGATATACAGGCACTATCTATTCTTGGCTCTGTCAGTGCCTAAAAATAAGACCTTAGGAAACACATATCACCTTTCCGGTCCTCGATTTCTTGTCTGTCAAATGGGAATCATGCAACTGCTTTACGGCCTTTTGGGGGTTGTTGTGATGATCAAAGGTTAATGTACATGAAATCATTGAAAATATAAAGGGCTATCTAGATGCATCATCGTAGTGATGTTGGTCAATTAGACCATCATATCAGTCTTATACTTGCCTTTTCCCTCTCCTTTAATGATATTCTTGCCTTCAGCATCGAATCAATCAGTTCCAGCTTCTACAGGAAGCCTTCTCCAACCCTTCTTATTCCCAGTGTCTTCTCACCATTAATTATTTCCTGTTTATACTGTATGTAGCTTATTTTGTATATATTTCTTTGCATAGATTATGTACATTTGATTGTAAGCTCTTTGAGAGCAGGGACTATCTTTTGACTCTTTTTTCTATCCCCAGTGCTTAACAGAGATGCTTAATAAATATTGATTGAGTAATCTTTTAGTCTGCTTAGCCCTGCTGTCCTGATTCTTCCTCTAAATTTTATTAGGGTTGCTGGCAAGGGGCACCAAGCCTGAGAGAAGGATTTCCTTCTCTTCTTTCTTCAACTCTTTATTCAGCTTCACTGTCATCATCCCAGCCTCCATTTTTCCAACCCCTTTCTTTTTCTTTTTTTGGAGGGGGGAAGGTAGGGCAATTGGGGTTAAGTGACTTGCCTAAGGTCACATGGCTACTTTTGTTTCCAAATCCTTTCAACTGGTCTCAAGTGGTCTTGGGAAGAATGAAAAGTACCTATAGCTGACAGAAAGATTGGGCACTTGAAACTAAGCCTCTGCAAAAATTCCCTGCTGTGAAAGGAGATAGGGATAGGGTAATAGAGGAAGTAGACCTTTGATTTCATGAATATAAAGAAGATGATGGCATTCCCTCCACTGATAAAGGTCAGCATTTTCTTGTCTTAGAAAGTTTCATAGAGTATTGAGAGGTAAAATGATTTACCCTGAGAAACACAACCAGAATGTGTCAAACATAGGACTTGATCCCAGGTATTCCTAGCCAGTTCACATATAACACTGTCTTTCCTGTTAAGAAAGTTACCATAGGCCAGATGATTTCTGCCATTTGCTATTTTTATGTTGATTTAATGTTTTTAGTACAAATACAAAAAAAAAATCCCATTTTCTTTTTTTGGTGGCACTCTAAGCCCCTGGATTTGAATCCTAGCTTTGTTTTTTTGTTTGTTTTGTTTTTTACTACCTGGCTGACCTTGGGCAGGTCATTTTGCTTTCTCTTTATATAATGTCCCTCTCATGTAAAACGAAGGGGCTGCATTACATAATCTGTTGAAGTCATCACCAGTTCTCTGAACCTTATGTAATAATCATTATTAGCCATATGTGTTTAGCAAATTTGAAGACCCATCAATCTTTGGTGTATTGAAGTGCTGACCATTTTTCCAATATAATCTTCAGTGCTTGGTGAGTATAGATGAAACATAGAATTAGAATTAGAATTGTTGTTTTTTCCTATAGGAGTAGGCTAGGTATCTCCCCCTCAGAAACTTGATGCATTTCTCTTTCATATCCCATATCCTTGAATACTCTGTTGCAATCAAGTGCCTTGGCATATGAGAGAAGTAGTAGCCCTGAACTCACATCAGGGATTTATTCTAGTGACAGAAAGTTAAGCATATATCCTTGTGGCTATTCTAAAGGGCAGTCAATCCAGTATACTTGCCCACCATCCATAAGGATTTTGTTACACACACACACACACACACACACACACACACACACACACACACACACACACACAAACACACAGAATGTATGGTAGAGGCAGGGATGTAGTAGAAAGTCTAGCTAGGTAGCAAAGTGGTTAGAACACTGGACTTGGAGGCAGATAGATGTATTTTTAAAATCTTGTCTTAGATATGTACTAATGTGACCCTGGGCAAGTCACTTTCTACCTGTCTTCAGTTTCCCCATCTGTAAAATGGGGATAATGACAGCATCTCTCTCCCTGACTTTTTGTAAGCATAAAATAAGTCAATATTTTAAAGTGTTATTTAAATTCTAGCATCTTCCACTACTATTTCTACTACTGCTTCTAGTGCTGTTGCTCCTATCAGTACTACTTCTACTGCTGCTGTTACTACTACTATTACTACCACAACCACCACCAACACCACCACCATCACTATTACTATTACTATTACTATTCTGGGAATCTAGGTTATCATAGAGTTCTGTCATTACCTAGCCTAAGTGAGCTAAATCCCTTTGCTTCAGTTTGCCCTACCTGATTATTGTGAAGATTTAATGAGATAAAAGCATTTTGAGAAATTTCTAGAACTTTACAAATAGAAGGCATTATTGTTAAGTCTGTACAACAAGTCATCCCATTAGATACTACTAGGTAGTGATAAGTGGGGCTCCAGCTAAACTAAAGAATTAGGAACAGATCTGAATTCTTGGATTCTTGAGAATTTGCTGATTCTCCCCAGGGAGAATTGAGTCCAACACTATAACAGAGTGTAGAAACTCATTTCCATTATTACTCACCGACTGTCTATATGCCATTTATGTAGTCCTCAACAAGTGCTTTCTTATTATTTTGCTCATGACTTTAGAGAATCTGACTATAAATTCCTGAGTATGATGATTATGCGTTATAATTATGTATGGCTTCAAGGTCATATCCCAGGGCCTTAAACAGATACTCTGAATATTTTAAATGTATAATTTATTTATTTTAAACATTCTTTTCTTTTTAAAATTTTAGTTCCATATTCTCTCCCTCCTTCTCATCCCTTCCCCACCCCACTGAGAAGGCAAATAAAACAATATCAATTATTTATACATATGAAATCATGCAAAACGTATTTCCATATTAGGCACATCACAAAAAATAGAGGAAATTATAGGCACAAATATACTCACGGTATACATATGTATACACACATATATGTAAAGTAATTTTAATAATTTCACTATTTCAGGAATTCCTGATTTCATTGGGTACTTCTCTTGTTCAGATTGTCTGTCTCATTATGCCTCAACAAAAAAGGTTTGTGATTTTCCTTGTCTGTGTGTGTGTGTGTGTGTGTTTTTAAATCATCTCTTGGCTAGGCTTTTAGCAAACATCACCAGTTTGTTGTACTCAGACATTTTTCAGATTATTAGGATCCACTGAGGCACATACTTGGTCATCAGAACTTTAGAAGCCCCAGGGTCACCTTTCTTCTATTATGAATCATTAGTAATAATGAAGGTAGAACTGGAGGAACTGTTGCTGTTGTCATTTTTAAAATTTAAATGTAATAGCATTTATTTTGCTTCTGTTGCGATTGGATTTCTCTATCTCTCCTGGTCTGGAAGTCCTTGGCTTGCTCACTGGCCTGGTCCCCCTCTGATCGACAAAGTACCTGTTTTGTTTTTGACCTGGATTTGTTCCCACACCACCACCACTGTAACCACCACCACCCTCAGCTCCTGGAAGTTGACCACATTAAGACAAAATAGTGTAGATCCCCAATTGGTCTAGTTTACTGAAATTTGGAACTCCCAGTCTCCGTCAGCCTCAATCTCCCTAGCAGCAATTAAAGAATGAGTACCACATGCATGACTCTTATTGATATTTTAAAAAATACTCCACAAGCCTAATGTTACCTCTGGGAGGAGTCCAAGTAAGGAACTTTTTCTGCCAATGCAGATTAACAACTCATCTGTAACTCAGAGTCTTATAGAATTCTTTGAGAACATTGAGAGTTTACAGCTAGCTTATGTCCCCACAGGGTGTGTCAGAGACAAGACTTGAACCCACAGCTTTCTGACTCCTAAACTATCGTGTAATCCACTACTATCACATTGGTTTTTATACTTGTCATTCTTATGCCTGATATCATCATTATCATAAGCTCAGTATTCTCATCTGAATTTGATGGAGTTCAGATAGTAATAAATGGTCCAGGAGAAGGATACTTTTTTGTTATTATTCTGTTTGATATTGTGGTTGTTTTGCTGCAATGTTAATACAGTGTTTTGCATGTAAGAGATGACTGATATTGTAAAGTAGTTGACTGACTGAATATTTAAAATAATTATTTTTACCCAAATTGGGGGAGAGATAAAGGGGGGGGGGGAGAGAGAGAGAGAGAGAGAGAGAGAGAGAGAGAGAGAGAGAGAGAGAGAGAAGAAAGACAGGGAGGGGAGGGAGAGAGGGAAAGAGGGAAAGAGAGCAAGCATATGTTGTACTCTAACCTCCATACTGAACTACATGTAGTATGGAGGTTAGTGATATACTGAGTGATAAGTTCAGTTTGGGGTGATGCTCAAATAAAATTACTCTTTGAGTTCCTAGCTCCTTGGACACCCTCCTTCTCAGAGGCTATGACACACTTCATTTTGCCTAGGAATGAACGCACTTGAAAGCACTCATTTGCTGTTCCATTTGCTTATTCACTTCTTTCTTTCCTCTCACCAATGTAAGATAAGAAAGGGAATTTTAAAAGGGTCTGCTGGGTCTTACTCCACATCCTTTCACTTTTTCCACTTCCATCTTTTCAGCCTCTCTGATGCTAGGAAAAAGGAAATCACTTGAAAGAGGTCCTGGGGTGACGAATCCTCCTCCCTCCTTCTCCCCCCCCCTTATCTTCCTCTCTTTTTCTCCCTTCCCTGTCTCTCAAGCTCTAATGTCAAAGACACACATAGACTCCTATGTTAGAAATGAGACCTCATTGCAATGACCTCATGCTGACCTATACCTTGTGATGCTTGGGGGTCATTGGATCTCAGATAGACTGAGTCCTTGTTTATCTGTACCTCTGTGTCAAGGGAGGAGAGAAAGGGGTAAACTGGGTGGGGCAAAGAGATGCAGGGGAGACCTCAAAGTGGCTTTAGAAGGCTTCTCTTTGAACAACCAGTCAAAGGCAGGGAAGTAGAAGCTTTATATCTCTGTGCCTTAAATCTGCCTGCAGGAATGAACCTGGGGCTTGGCTACAGGAACTGGGTCATTCTGAATGAAAACAGCCAGCAGTTCTCCTATTCTCCTGGTGGGGGGAGTTTAAACCCACTTCATGAACTGCAGGCTCTGCCTTCCAATGTCCTTAAAGAAACCAAGCAGGCTCCCCAGCAGGGTTGTGTAATGCTGCTTTTTTTTCCTTTAAGCAAAACTATTTTTAGAGCATTGAGACTGCCTTTCAGAGACCGCGAGCATTTTATAAGCAATATGTTAGAAAAGGATATTTTTTCTTGCCTTAAGGTAAGAACTAAAGCCCACATCTAAACCCAGATCCATTGTCATGAACTGCCTCATAGAAATTACCTAGATGTCCTGGTGGCATCTCACAGGATCACAAGACCAGAAATTTAGGGCTGAAAGGTATCTTAGAGACCATTAAGTCTAACTCTTCCACTTAAATGAAGAAACTGAGTCACTGCAAGATTAAGTGACTTGTTGGGGATCATACACTAGTACATGTTTGAATACTTAACATCATTTTCTTGTATAAATTTTTCCACCTTGAATTCTCTGCTTGTTTATGGAACCACCATGAATCTTTTTCGTCATAAGAAACCTTGGAGTTATCCTTGAATTTCCCCTCTCCCTAATGCTCCATCCTGATGATTCTGTGTTCCCAATAAAAGATCACAGAATCATGGATTTATAGCTTTCAGAGACCCTGGAGGCCATCCAGTCAAACCTCTTAATTTTACAGATAAGAAAACAGGGGCCTGGGGGCAGTAACTGGACTGAAGAGAATCACACAGGCTCCCCCCCTCCATCGCCTCTGCCACTCCACTAATCCAAGTTTGGGGCTTTCTTATATTCAAAGCAGGCATTATTGTTTGTATTTTACAGATGAGAATACTGAGATTCATAAAGATTAAAATTAATAAGTTTCTAGAAAGAATCAAAGTTTTCTGGAGTCTAGTCCAGTGCTCTTTACACACATCTTCATTACTTATAACACAGTCCCTGAAGCTTTTCCTTTTTTAGCATGTGACATACCCATGAACTTTGGGAGAGACAAAATGACACCTGCCTTCCAGTTAGCTACCTATCTTTTGACTTAAATCATTTATCTATCCACATCTCAGGCTCCCAATTATCATGTACATTATCAGCACGCACGCACACACACACACACACACACACACACACACACACATACACACAGAGTACCATATACCTATATAGTATATTTATACACAAACATGTTATATACATATATATTATTCAGATTTGAACATACAACTTGGGTTCATTCATAATTCATATGTTTAAACAGACACAGATAAACATAGATATGGAAATAGAAAAGGACATGGATATAGGTAGTTGTAAATATTGATTTATTTGTATAAAATGGAGACATTTTCCCCTTTCTTCCATATCTCAGCCAGCCTCCTTTCTCATCCCCTCTTTTCTAAATGCGGTTAAAAAATAGCTTTTAGGGGCAGCTAGGTGGCGCAGTGAGTAGAGCGTCAGCCCTGGAGTCAGAAGGACCTGAGTTCGGATCCGGCCTCAGACACTTAACACACACAAACAAAAACCTAACCGCATAACCTTGGGCAAGTTGCTTAACCCCAATTGCCCTCCAAGAGGCAAAAAAAAGCTTTGAATAGTTAAAAGTTACCTTTTCATTTACCTCCAGAAGGATCACAAGAGGGTACTTGGGAGGAATTGGGGTACTTTGCCAAATTTTTAAAAATCATAGAGTATTCATTCAATATTTTGCTTTGATGCCTAAGGGAAAGAGAAGTTCAGACTTCAGAATTGCTGTGTTCCAACCTGGCATTAGTAATTAACATCTGCTCGTGTAAGGGATATTCCTGACTCCAGGGCAAGCTGAGTCCTGTGAGAACTATTGAATATGGGAAAGACCAGGAAGAGAGCCCTCAATAAATCCATTCCCCTAGTCTTAGCTTAGCTTCCCTCACAATGGGAATTTTGTTTTTATCCAATATGAATGGTCATTCAAGCTTGTCCTTTTGTTGTTGGAGTTGTTGGAGTTGTTGTTAGCGGAGTGGTGGTGATGGGGTGGGGGGAGGGAAGACGAAGAAGATGGAGCTCTCACTGGAATTTACTTCTACTCCCAGAAGATAGTTCCAGCCACTTCTACGTGCTCTCTGTTGCCTCCAGCTGGTGAACTTTGACATAATAATCTCCTTCTATAGCACAGCTGTCTTCCTCTAAGACAATGAAAAATGTAATCAGTCCATTGCAATGCAGGCTACACTAACAATTCAGGAGTGGACAGGAAAGGAGGGAACTTAAGAATTTTAACTATCCCTATAGTACTCTAGTGGCATAGACCAAACTAGACTATTAGCAAAGTTACTCCCTTAAGCCACTGTTTCCATTAGCCTCTAAACATGCAGAGACATCATCAGCCCAGCAGGATTGGTTGCTGGGCCTCAGTTTCATTAGAATCCCCCACAGAAGTCATAGTTTCAGGTGTGGTGACCCCAAACCCAATCTTCCTTTAAACTTGAAAACTAGTGATAGATGTCCTCCACTCAAGGGAATGTTGTCCCACTTGCTCAGGTGACTGTACAATACAATGAAAAATCTCTAACTACTATAGCTTAAGAAGTTAGGTGGAATTATTGAAATTACACATGCACCCATAGCTCTAAATAACAATGACTAACATTTATATGGCAAATACTATATGCCAGGCACTGTGCTAAGCAGAGATTTTCTTCTTAGATTCTCACAATAACCCTTGGAAAGAGATGCTATTATTTTCTGCAGATGAGCAAACTGAGGCAAAGTGACTTTTCCAAGGTCACATAGCTAGCAGCTAATAAGTGTGTAAGTCAGATTTGAACTCAGGTCCTACTGACTCAAGACCCAGGATTTTATGTACTATATCATCTAGCTGCTGAGGAAGAAGCTTTACTTTTAAGCAGTTCTTTTTGTCACTAATGGCTTCAGGATAATTACATTAATTCAATTCAGCTCAACAAACATTCAATAAAAGTCAAGTATGATGGTGATAGAATAATACTATGCTATAAGAAATGATAAGCAAGTTGGTTTTAGAACAGCATGGATTTACATGAAATAATGAAGAGTAAAATGAACAGAATCAAGAGAACACTGTATATAGTGACAGCAATATTATTTGAATAGTAAACGTGAATGATTAAGTTATTCTGAGTATCATAAGCATTCAGATCAACTACAAAGGACCTATGAAGGAAGATACTATCCACCTCCAGAGAAAGACCTCACATATGGAACTATATATTCTATATATTGTATAGTTTTACACACACACACATATGTTGATTGCTGAACTTCTCTAGTACCAGGTTTGGAGGGAAAGAGGGAAACAGCTTGGAATTCAAATGTAACAAAAATAAATATATATATATTTTTAAATAGCAAACTATGTCTAGCCTGTGATTTGCATATGGATAGACTGACTACAGTGCTGCCTATCAGCATATATGCATACATGTGTCAGTCAGACAACAAACATTTATTAAATTCTTACTATATGTTAAGTGCTGTGATAAGAGCTTTTCAGTTTCACTGCAATCATTTAAAATACTTTAGAGCATATTATATAAAGTCCCAAAATAATTAGTTTCAGTAAGGAAACTCATTTGGACAGCATTAAAAACTTTCTTTTGCTTTTTGGAAGTTTTAGGGGAACAAAAGGAACCAAGGTATCTGATGGTAGATAAGGTAAATGACTATATAGAGCAATGCTGCCTTTTGGCCCAAAGGGTGATATAATTATAGAGTCAAAACTGATTTTCTAGTGTGACTGTTTCTAAAAGCAGTTTTCAAAAGAGGATTTCTAGTCATGGTTTGAACTATGGCCATGTAGCAGGTGTTAGATCTCTTTTCCTTTCTCTCTGCCATTTGAGTGTCTCTTGAACATGTGTGAAGAAGGCTTTCATGGTTAAGGATGGGGCTGCTAACTGATGGAAACTGTAGGGAAAACAAAAGGAAAAAAAAGCCAGAGAATGGTGGTATCAAGGGAGAGAAGAGGAACTGAGAAGGTATTGCACTCATTTTAAATAGGGAATATTATTGAAAGATTGGAGAACCATTCAGATTTATTGCCACCTTGTGAAACTGCTGGAGAGACCCAAGGGTAATGGCAGGGAGCTATAAAAAGAGATATGATTAAAATGGTTGCTCTCCTAGACATGTGGCATCCAAAGAGTGTGGTATGATTAAGCTTTTTTAATGTGAAGTGTTTCCACTGCATAAATGAAACATTTGAAAGATGTGGAGGGAATCGTTTCAGTTGACAAAGTGGGGGTGTTTAAAGTGTGTAAAAAGTTTAGAGAAGCAAGGCAGTCTAAATCAGGAGTGTAGAACCTTCAGCCTTAAGGCCATTTGTGTCCTAGGTCCTTTTGACTGAGTTCAAGTTTTCTAAACAAATTCTTTAATTAAGGGGATTTGTTCTGTGACGTGTGGATTCAGTCAAAGGGCCCCACCAGAGGACCTAGAGGGCCACATGTGACCTCGAGGCTGTAAAGCCACGCATGAGCAACTTTCCAGAGGACTGTTGCTGTGAACAGCTTTCAAGTTTCTGATTACATAGTACAGTAAGTTCTCTATTTATTCAATAACTAATCAGAGCAAAAAATTCATAGAAAATCAAAATACAGCATTTACAATGTTACAACTTATCACAGAAAATCAAAATAGAATATTCATCATGTCACAACTCAACAACTTATCACTAAAATGACCACATAGTTTTCACCAAAATGGTCACATAATTTTCAACAAAGTACATTGATTTAGTCAATCACAAAATCCTTAATTCAATCACAAAGTAAAAAAGTCAAAGTTCTCCACCCCTAAGTCACAGTAAATCATAATCTTCTCAGTCAGTATACAGTATCAAAGTAAAGTCTTCTTTCTGCTTGACTCAAGGCTGGCTCTCAGCTTCCCTGGTTCCCCTTCCATGGTCCCAGATCCTACCTGAATTCACCGAACTGTCACTTGGGTTCAAAGGCAGGCAGCTCCCAGCTTCTTGTCCAGCTCTCCATGCAGTTCCTGTTCCACACTCAAGCTCACAGTGTCCAGTCCACCTTAAATCCTTCACAGCTTCTATTCCTGGGAAGTCAAGGCTTGACAAAGCCACAAAGTGCTGACACCACAGTCATGCCTCCTCTGGCAGCTCAGGCTGGCCCTCAGATAAAGCTCTGCCACCACAAGTTCCCAGGAAATTCTGACTTTCCCAGCTGCGGTTTTTCCTTACATACAATATCGCTCCTCCCTGTTCAACCCCTTCCTATGATATCAGGAACAGGGGTTCCCTGTTCAGCCCCTTCCTGTTCCATCAGTAGCAGGAGTTCATACCTTCTGTTTCTTTAACTGAAACTTAATTTGAAACTAGGTGCTAAGTAATTCTCAGCTTAGCCATACAAAAGGATTTTCAAATTTCTTTACTATTACAGAGGCCATAGGTTTCCCACCCCTAGAAATGATGCTGGGAAAAAAGGACATCAGTGTGTGAACTAGAGGCTTCACTTTTTTTTTTTTTTGCGTTTTGGAGGGCAATTGGGGTTAAGTAACTTGCCCAAGGTCACACGGCTAGGTTTTTTGTTTGTGTGTGTTAAGTGTCTGAGGCCGGATCCAAACTCAGGTCCTTCTGACTCCAGGGCAGCGCTCTACTCACTGCGCCACCTAGCCGCCCCCCCAAGAGGCTTCACCTTTAAATTCACTGGTATAAGTTATTAAATTACTTGTACTGATTACTTTCACTGTAATAAAATTAGTTTTTAAAAATTGCATTGTGAACTCTACAGCTTGAGCCTTTACTTACCTTCACTGTGATAAACATTTAAAGAAAGACAATTAAATGATCCATACAACCCTACTATACACTTGTGGAGATGATAAGGAGACAACACAGAGCTCTTGACATTTTCCTGTTGCAGAAGGAAATAGCTAGGACTCTGAGTTATCCAGTTTGAAGGATTAGCTATGGTCTATATTGTCTGTAATTAGATTTTATATGTTCCTGCACACTGGGGATTAGGGCTATCCACTCCCATCAAGTTTCATAAATCACACCAAATTAATATTTTATAAAAATAATTCCTTCTAAAAAGGTACAAAAATCCAATCCTCAAATCTTGACAAATTCCAGTTCAGATTTTTCCAAGTAAAATTGACATCTTACAAATATAGGTTAAGTTGATTCTGCTCACATTCCACATTTATTGGTCTTAGTAGTCACTGGTTTGAGCAGCTAGGTGGTGCAGTAGATAGAGTGCTGGCCTAGAGTCAGGAAGACTTATCTTCTTGAGTTAAAGTCCAGCCTCAGACACTTACTAGCTGTGTGACCAAACAACTTTACCCTATTTACCACAGTTTCCTCATCAGTAAAATGTGCTAGAGAAAGTAATGACAAACCACTCCAGTATCTTTTCCAAGAAAACCCCAAATGGGATCACAAAGAGTTGGACATAACAGCAAGTCATTAGGCAGTGAAGATAGACATGGGAGACATCTCATAGTTCATACTCATAAGAAATGAAACTCATAAAATTTTGCAATTCTGAGAGTTTTTGTCCTCCTGTTTCAATATGACTTAGGGCCATTCAAATGCCTTGGCAACACTAACTTTGTTTTAAATTGTCTTTGGGAATGGAATGAAATGCTTTTCACCTTTCTTACCCCACCCCACTGTATTTGTGTATTACATGTATATTACATCTTCAGTAATAGAGAAGATATTGTAATGAATTATATAGGTATATATATATATATATATGTGTATATATATATATATATATATGTGTATATATATATATATATATATATATATATATATAATTGCTGTAGGGAAAGGTCATAGATTAAAGGGAAAAAGAAGAAACAAGTCTACCCTGGGACTATCAAGAGTATTACATTTCCCCTGATTGTCCAGCTTTGTTTTGGATGAAATCCACAGTAATTTCTCCCAATGAGAGCTGTGGCAACTTCAGGTAGACTTAAAGTGCCTTGTGTTTGGATGGCCACTGTGCCCATCAAGATGCACTTCCCATACCTGCTCCAGACCTGGTAGGACAGGAGAGATATCACATTTCCACATCTTTAGACTGTAAGGTCTTTGGGGGCAGGAAATTTTAATATATATATATATATTTTTTTTAATTTTTGATTTCTTCAGTTCCCTAGCATTTTGCACATTGTAGATGTTTAATAAACTTAGTGAATTCAGTGATAGCCACCATTGGGCAGCTGATCAGACTAATTATTTGGGCAGTTAGAGGAGATTTTCAAACTTCAGCTAAGAGTTGCACTAGAAAATCTCTAAGATCTCTACCAACTCATAAAATAGCAGAGTGTAAGGGAAAGGCCTCTAGACTGAATAATATGAACCAGGTCCTGCTCTTGGTTTTGTTGCTCACTGGCTATTTGAATTGAAGAAAGTCCTTTGGCACTCATTTTTCTTATGTCTAGATGATAGACTAGGACTAGCTGCCCTCTAAAGCCCCGCCACCTATAATAAATTCTATGCATCCATGATCAAGCTTTTATTGATAGAATAAAAGAATTCCAGGGAGAGAAAAAAACAGATAACCTTGAATTCTCACCTATTTAATTCATTCCCTTCTCACCAGAAATTGGCATCAGATATTGAATCTACTGAGATTTTTAGGTTTATGAATGGTTCAAAGAAATAATAACAGTAAAAACATGGATAGAATATGTATCACAGCATCTAGAAATACTATCCATTTATTTTTCTAGTGAGGTTTTAAGGAGAATTTCTAGAGAGGAGTTGCAAAACTTTTTTTTATAATGATCTCCTCTGATAGTCCACAAAATCCAATGGAATAAAATAACAAAGTATAGATATTAAAATATTTTTAAAAGCTCACAGATCTCAGATTAAGACTCCCTATTTTAGGGGCCTAGAGATAAATGGATCTATTGAGTAACATTAGAATATCTGCCAGTGTGTGGTAGTTGAACCGGTTTAATTCACTGTAAACTAGACTTCCCTCAATGCATTTTCTGTAGACACATCCCACTATCCTATTGGACAACTATGGCCTGAGCAAAAATAAATATATAACTCGTATAAATAGATAAATAAATCTCATACACACACACATATGCATATATACATGTACACACATATACTTGTTGGTGAGTAATTTAGGTGGTGTCCAACTCGACCCCATTTTGGGTTTTCTTGGTATAGATACTAGAGTGGTTTGCCATTACCTTCTCCATCTTCATTTACAGATGAGGAAACTGAGGCAAACAGAGTTAAATGACTTGCCTAGGATCACACAGTTAGTAATTAGTTGGATTTGAATTCAGGTCCTCTACACTCGAGGCCTAATGCTCTGTCCATTGAACCACCTAAGCTGTCTACACATACACACACACACACACACACACACACACACACACACACACACACCACATTTAGACCCTGTTATAATTCTTTTTGAAGATTCTAGTCTCAGTTACAACATACAGTACTATGATAGTAAATAAGATTTCTGTAATATCAGAAATGAAAAGAGGCAGCTTAGAAAGTGCAGTAGATGGAGTGCTAGACCTTGAGTCAGGAAAATGTGAGTTCAAATCCTACCTCAGAATTGAACTATCCATGTGAATTTTGGCAAGGCATTTCACTTCCATCACCCTCAGTTACCTCACCTATAAAATGGGGATAACCATAACACCTACCTCCCAGGGTTCTTATGAGGATCAAAAGAGATAATACAGTACCATATAATACAGTCTTCAAGTGCCATATAAATACTAGCTATTATGAAAATTAAAAGATCTTACTTCTGTCAATTCCATATGTATAACTAAGTCCTTACTCTGACTGAACTCCTTTTAATTTTTGAAGACTATAAGCAGAACTCTAAAATATGGACCATCTCATTACTGATACACTAGCCAGAAAAGTGAAAGAAGGCATCCTTAAAATCATTAAATTTTAGGAGATGATTAAATTATTTATTTTGTGACAGCTTATTTTGTTACACTGTGTTATAGAGCAAGCAGAATCCCAGGCAATGCTGCATTAAAATACTTATTCATAATTTCTTTCAATAAGATGCTTATTTATGTTGCATAAGAACTGTAATCATTGTGGTAGAACAATAGCTGAAATAGTTTGGTTCATAGAATAACTGAATCTCAAAGCTTTTTTTCTCCTTTTTTCTTTTCCTTTTTTTCTTCTTTTTTTTTCCTCCTCATACTCCTTTTCTTGCTTCTCCTCTTAATTTCATTTCTTGCTATGCCATCATAATCAATAATTTTAAGAACCTAATTCCAAGGTACTTGATTATAATTCAAAATCAAGTCTAAATATATTCTTCAAACACTGACAGGAAAGCTTGTGATGCCAATAGAATTAAAAATCTCTTAGAACTGTTGTTGTACCTAGGGCATTTGTTAACTTATAGATGTGACTATGGAATACGATACATTAATGGATAACTATTGTTTGAATAAACATTCCAGAAATAGTCTTTGTTGGTTCCTTTAAAGTGCTAGAGGATCATTGGAAGTCAAATAAGAAACCCCATAGTTCTAAAAGCTGAAGGATGGAAGTCAAGGCAATTGTAGTTTAATAGTGTTTGTGATTTCCTTTCAAGTGCTAGAGGATCATTGGAAGTCAAATAAGAAGTCCCATATTTCCAAAAGTTGAGACATGGAAGTCAAGGCAATTGTATTATGAGTAACAAACAGTATGAGAAAAAATAGTTCTTCCATATTCATTGCTCTGTCATCTTTTGTAGCTATGCTAATGGCAGCCAGTACAAGCCTATGGAGATAGGAGGTAGAGTATTGTGTGAGAAAAAGAAATTTGACTAGACTGTAGAGTGCAAGAGTGGGAGTATATAATAAAGCAAGAAAGCTTTATTCTTTGTTTCTCCTTTAGTTCTTAGCCCTGAGTATACCATAATTGTTCAATATATGTTGAATGAACAGATTGATAAATAAATGATCATAGGAAAGAATTGTAAAAGATCACCATTCACAAGAAGGACATCTACCCCATGATGCATCCATATATTTTTGACTATTGATATATCATGTATGTTGTTATAAATGAATGATATATATATATATATATATATACATATATATATAGATATAGATATAGATATAGATATATACACACACACAAATGTATACATACAGGTGTGCATGTGTGTTTTTTAATATCCTTGAGGGCAGGGATTGTTTTCAATTTAGTTTTTGTTTCCTTAATGTCTGTCCCCCTGTGTAAAACACATAATAGGGGCTTTATTAAGAGCTTGTTGATTGGTTGATAAGGCATGACCCCTGTCTGGAAGTTACTCATAATCTGGCTATCAGGACACATACGGAAAGTTAAATTGGAATCCAAGGTCAATCATTAATAGCGGATGGTACAGAATTTCAGAGGCAGAGGAAAATAATGGGGTTGGGAACTTTGTGGGGAGAAAAAAGTTTTATTGGCCTTGAAGGATGGAGAAGATTTAGAAAAGTAGATAAGAATAAATAGAGCCTTCCAGGCATATATTGTACTTTACCTGTTACGTTTCTTGCAAGATAAGAAGGTAAATATTCACATCTCTACAGTTTATAAGTATCACTTCCAATGTCATTCTGATGCTCATCAATAAATATTAATAGAAAATAGAAAGATATATTGAAAAGTTGTATTAAAAAATAACATTGGAGCATAAATAATGCACCTTTGAGTCCTTCAGAACTAAGAAGCGTTGCCTACAGGCTATTTTTTTTAACAAATGCTTTATTAACTTCTGTTTTACATCATTCATTTCCACCAGATTTTGAGTTACAATTATTTTTCCCCTCTGTTTTTCCCCTACCCACTCTCCCAGAACAGCAGTCCCACAAGATATAGCTTCCTCCAATCTGCTCTCTCCCATATCTTCTCCTATACCCCCTTCGACTTTTCCATTAGAGGAAGTTGAATCTCTGTGTTCCAATGCCTGCACATCTTATCTCCCAATTACAAGCAAAAGAGTATTAATAATAGTATTTATATATATTTGAAACATTTAATTTTAAGACTGGATACTTTCAACCTCTATTTTGCCCTCTGGATCTAAAACATCAGGGCAATTTTCCTTAAGAATTTCTTGAAGGGTGATTTCTAGGTTCTTTCTTTGATCATGGCTTTCAGGTAGTCCAATAATTTTTAAATTGTCTCTCCTGGATCTATTCTCCAGGTCAGTGGTTTTTCCCATGAGATATTTCACATTGCCTTCTAATCTTTCGTTTGTTTGGATCTGCTTAACAGCATCTTGATTTCTCATAAAGTAATTAGCTTCCATTTGCTCCAGTCTAACTCTGAAGGAATGAATCTCCTCAGTGAACTTTTGAGATTCTTTTTCCATCTGGAAAATTCGACTTTTTAAGGCATTCTTCTCCTCATTGCCCTTTTGGGCCTCCTTTGCCATTTGAGTTAGTCTATTTTTTAAGGTGTTGTTTTCCTCAGTCAGGCTGTTGCCCCTCATTTCATACTTTTCCTGCATCCTTCTCATTTCTCTTTCCAATTTTTCCTCCACTTCTCTTATTTGATTTTTAAAGTCCTTCTTAAGGTCCTCTATGGCCTGCAACCCGCTCATGTTTTCCCCTGGGGCTTTTGGAGCAGGATTTCTGACCTCACAGTCCTCTGACTGTTCCATGCTTCGATCCTCTTTGCCCCCAAAGTAGGAGTCTAAGGTTGCATTTTTCTGTTTAATTTGTTTCCTTTGCCTTGGCATGTTGCCACTTAATTACTTGACTTTTGGGCTTGTTGCCACAGTATGGCTCTGCCACCAGACAGGGAAATTTCGTTCCCCGAATGTGTGGGGGACAACTTCCGTTTCTGGCAAGCTGGAAACCCACCCACGACCTTCACAGATCACAATCCAGATCCAGGGATGTTAAAGCAAGAGTGATTACCCCCCAAGACTGATTCCTGGATCTCCCTACAGTTTGCAGGCAGCTGGAGCTGCCTCTGAAAACTACAAAATGGCGTGTCTCCTCAGTGGCTTCTAGCCCCCAGGGGAGGAAGCCAAGGCGTTCCCCAAATACTGGTCCCAAAGTCCATAGGACACTAACCTCTCACTTTGTCCTAGGCATGTCTATGTTGATAATTCTGGAGTCACCATAGCTGCTGGTGTTCTGGGGTCCCTCCAGCCAGCTGCTGGTCAGGCTGCCCTGGGGCTAAAACCACTCATGCGGACCTGGGCTCGGCTCTGCATGCACTGCGCGCAGCTGGCTTCCAGAACACTGCCCACTCCCAGAGCACTGCTCTGGTCCTTCCTGCAGGGATGCTGGGCTGTCCTCAGTGGGAGGTTAGCTTCTCTGTGTTGTTCTGTGGGTACTGGGGCTCCAGAAGTTGTTCAGAGTCCCCTTTTACATATTTTGGAGGTGATCTGGGGGGAGAGTGGCTTGGACGCGCTGTTTCTACTCCGCCATCTTGGCTCCGCCCCATCACTAAACCCCTACGGGCTTTTTAAAAAAAATGTTTTCAGGGAGATCCCAAAAGGATAAATTGCCTTGGAAAGGACAGATAGCTTTATGAAGAGTATAATTATGAAACCCAAGATTGAAGGATAAAAAAACAGTAGGGTTTTCCCTGGAATGTTTGAACCAAGGTAGCATGGACCAGAAATGAATACAGCTTTCTTTGTCTTCTTAGATTGACTGCCAAGCTGGGCAGAACAAGAACAACAAATTTGGTTGAAGACGAGGTTTTTTACCTTATAATGATGAGAGAAAGCTAGGTTTTTCGTTATGGTTACTCCTGTGTAGTTTAGAGATGAGAAGGGAAATTTCTTGACCTGATTTTTATTATAGTTTTTCTCTATGTAGTAATTATGCACCCAAGGACAAAAATTTAGTGTGGTGAGTTATTAAGTGTTTTTAAAATATCAAGAACACCCCACCTTCCAGACTTCAGAATAGACAGAACAAATATTATCACAGGCACTATGTTATATGATTAAATAAGCACCTTATTATTGGTGGACCACCTAACCAAAATATAATATTGGGCAAAACCTAGATTATCATGGACATTTAATGAGTTTAGAACATAATGTCCAGAAAAGGAAGTGGGCTTAGGAAGATCTCGAGGTAACCTGGAAAGAATGCTAGTATAAACCTGGTGGAAAGAATACTGACTTTGGTGTTAGAGGACCTAATTTCAAATCCTTCTTCTGTCATATATTACTTGTGTTATGTTGGACAATTCATTTAAATTCATTTAAATTTTTAAATGAGGAGGCTGAAATAGATAGCCTCTGAGGTCTCTCCCAGCCTAAGACAGATGATCTGGAGATATATCAGAGAGGTCCATCATATAACTTTCACTCAGAAAAGCAGAAAAAAAGAAAGATTTTCTAATTAGTAGAGTTGTCATTGTTCAGTTGTGTCCAACTCTTCATGACCCCATTTGGGGTGTTTTGGCAAAAATACTGGAGTAGTTTGTCATTTCCTTCTCCTATAGATTAAGGCAAACAGGCTTTATGTGACTTGCCTAGGGTCACACAACTAGTAAGTGTCTGAGGACAGATTTGAACTTGCATCTTCCTAACTGCAAACACAGCATGTCATCCACTGAGCTACCTACAGTGGGTTCCTTCAAAACCCAGAAGAGGATATCAGGTTTTCTTTCTTTCTCATTCATTAATGATTCTGCTCCAGAGTCTATCAGACCTTTGCTCCATCACTAAAAGGAGCTAAAAGACTTTCTAATATCTGAGCTGTGGCCAAAACAAAACAAAAACAAAAAACCCAAACAACACACTCAGATCTCCTGCCAGTAATTCACACATTATCATGAAACTTCCAGCAGCTTGGGATGCTGAAGAAAAACTTCTGAATCATTCAGAAAGGCTTACACAAAAGCAATTTTTGCTAACAAGGGTATAAAGTAACTTAATGCTCTTCAGGTTCCTCTGAACCAGAAATCGGCTATGACTCTAAACACAGACTTACAATCTTTTGTCACAGGGCAGGAGCACTAATTTCACAGCTTTGGAATAAGGTCATATTCTTTAATTCACATATGTGTTGCAATTTCTCTCATAGTAATATTAGAAAGTTTAATATAGTTTTGATATATAGTGTAAATTAGTCCAACAAAGTGGAATGCTATGTTTTCATTAAAATAGGAAATGGTAATAATGAAACCGTGTAGCGTGGTGCTGTGGCTTTTGAATTATGAACATTCAATACCATTTCCTTACTTGTACTGAAGTTGGCATTTGTGTGCAGGATGTAATCAATTAATCAATAACCCCATTTTCTCTTAAAGAGATGGTACTTCAATTGATATACACACATATAGACACACATATACACACTATATACATACTGTATTTATATATATGTATGTATAATATATACAATAGATTATGTATATGTATTATATTTTGGGAACTGCTGCATGGATTTATTAAATAGGTAATTAATGTTGGGAAACTTGTTCTAAAAACATTAAAAGTGTTCTGGGTGAGATGATTTCACTCAACCCAGATAAAAGTAGAATTGTTATATGTGTTAGATTCTCAAACCCTTTTGACTACTTTTAAACCGCTTGAAGGAAAGAACTAATTTTACATTGTTGGCAGTAATAGACTGACACTAATCTATGCTTGTTGAAATTACTTGGTTATTAGCATTAGAAATGGGCAGTTGAACTTCTCTATGATACTCCATGATAAACATGACCAGGACTTTCACTTAAAGTTTAAAAATGCTCAGATGATGATAGTCTTTCCATTTAATTTAATTTAATCCAATTAATTTAATCCTCTCAACAACTACAAAAAATAGGTGCTACTATCACCCCCAATGTCAAGTGTCTTGCCTAGGCTCACACAGCTAGAGGACAGATTTGAACTAGATTCCTCCTGAACCTATCTACTCTACCACTTAGCTACAAATGTTTCCAAGTCCACTGTGAAGTCCAGGGTTTATTTATATTTCTAGGGTTATTACACATGTGCAACTTATCCAACTCAGAGGACATAGATGATGCACATGAGAGTTAGCCGTTAAACAAATGACTTTGTTCTGTTTTTGTTCAGTCATGTCCAACACTTCATGACTCTATGTGGGGTTTTCTTAGCAGAGTTCAAATATGGCTTTCAATAATTACTGTGTGACCCCTAGCAAGTCACTTAATGCTGTTTGCCTCAGTTTTCTCATCTGTAAAATGAACTGGAGAAGGAAATAGTAAACAACTCCAGTACCTTTGCCAAGAAAACCCCAAATGGGTTCATGAAGAGTCTGTCATGACTGAAAAAAGACTGAACAACAGAATAGAGGGGTGCCCAGTAAATGATTACACTCACATCAGTAATGGCATGGCCTCTTCATCTGTGGATCATATATATTGCTCATATAAAAAAGGAACTGTCAGTGTTAGATCACAAACTGTTTTCATAAAACAACATGTGGTGAGATTATTTATCATTCAGAACCTGGCTCAAAATTCCTTTGAGACCTTATCTAAGCATGGCTTCGGCCCCTGATATACCTTCCTATGCAGTTATTTCAATTTCCATGTATTTGATATGCATCTGATCCTACTATATATCATTAGTTATCTTTTTAATGTATATATTCCATCTCTCCACCAAGACTCTAAGCTACTTAATTATACTGTCTTATCCTTCTTTCCATTCTCAGAACCTAGTGTAGTGTCTTGTGTGATGTAGACACAATAAATTTTTTATGATGATGGTGATGAAGAGGAGATAAGTGTGGGGTAGACATCAAAGAAATTCTGGATTGACTTACCCTTTGAATAGAACTGGAATTAAGGACATAGCATGTTTGGCAAATATGTTTTATGTTTAAAATTTGACAGAATTTGTGAAATGTAAAGGGGCTCAGAAAGTCCTGCTGTGAATTTTTTAACTTCAATCTAATGACAGAATCAAAGATGTTTTCTATTTAAGATAAATATCATAACTTTGGAGGAAGTGAAATTGCAGCCAAGATATCGGCCTTTTTGGTTGCTCTAAATCTTACTGACCCTTCCATTGTCCTGACTTCACAATGGACTTGGAAACATTTGTAGCTAAGTGGTAGAGTAGATAGAATCAGGAGGAATCTAGTTGAAATCTGTCCTCTAGCTGTGTGATCCTGGGCAAGTCACTTGACCTTGGGGGTGATAATAGCACCTATCTTTTGCATTTGTTGAGAGGATTAAATTAAATAACTTTTGCAAAATGCTTAGCACAATGGCTGCAGACATATAGTAAACTATGAATTATTATCCAAAGTGTGTACGACAACCCCCCCTCAAATCCCTCCCACTTCTGCTGGAAAGTTCAAATTACTTCCATTTTCTACAAATTGAGGGAAGGGCACCCATTATTGTACTGGTACAACTTTCTTGGGGGAAATTCCTTGAATTCTTCCCCTGAAGACTTGACACTTAGGATTGTTTACTTAATGCTGAAGTATCTATACCCTTTCTCTTTATCAAATACCTGCTGAATTTCTTCAATGTACTTTAGTTGCCCTAGTCTCCAGTTTGAACCCATTTCCCCATCAACTGAACAAGAGGACGCATCTAAAATTTTCATATATCTATATGTTCATGTAGTTATATGTATTTATCTCTCATCTATTGATATACACAAACATATACATATATATACATATACACATATGTGTATGTATATGTATGTGTATCTATCTATATATATCTATATCTATCTATCTATATATATATATATATATATACACCTGTGACTTTAGATTTTACCTGGTAGCTGTCATTCAATCATTCTGTCATGTCCAACTCGTCCCTGTGGACCATAATGTCCATGGGATTTTCTTGGCAAACATACTGGAGTGGTTTGCCATATCTTTCTCCTTTACAGATAGAAGCAATGGTTCAGAACAGGCAGAGCTTTAGTTTCCTATTCAAATGTATCTCTTAAAGAACTTTTAAGAGGAAATGCATCCATTGTTTCAGGTTTACATTTGATCTCTTGACTACTATTATTCCAGCATACTCATGTGCTGTCAGCAGGCATCTAATGATAGGCACACTAGTCCTGAACTTAGGAGACCTAGGCTTGAATATCAGTTTTCTATGGGTTAGAAATTTAATACTGTATGAGTTACTTCACTTTTCTTTTTTTTTTCAAGCAATTGGGGTTAAGTAACTTGCTCAAGGTTACATGGCTAGTCATTATTTATGTGTGGGTGCTCATTTTCTGAGGCTGGATTTGATCTCGGGTCATCCCAACTCTGAGGCTGGCGCTCTTACTCACTGCACCACCTAGCCGCCCCGTTACTTCACTTGTCATTCTCAATTTCCTAATCTACTAAGTAGAGATAATAGCACTCACACTACCTATAGCCAATGTTTGTTAGGAGACAGTCACTTTGCAAATATTAATGTCCTATAAAAATGTGAATCATTATTATTATTATGCCTGTCTCCCACAATATCATCAAGAGTGTAGATGAGATTATTTTGCATTTCATTTCCCTCTTGCTTCTTCTAATGGCAATGTTATCTTTTTATTTCTTCACACATTGTTACCAAATGGCAACCTATACCATCTATAAAGATTCCTTCTACTGATACCAGGGAGCTCATTAGCATCCTTGACCTTTCATTTTCCAAAGAGGCCACCTTACCCTGTCTCCTTGGAGATATGGATGTCTGTTTGGGTTGGAAACATGAAGCCTAAGTATTATTTGTAAGAGGAAATGAACATAAGAAAATGTTTAATGAGATTTTACCACATTGTAATCATGATTTAATTTATTTCTCCTTACCAAATCTCCAATCCTTTTTGATTCACCAAATATGTACCACTATTTTTAAATTTGAATTTTGTTTCTTTTTTTGTCAGGATATGTGATTTAACTAGGAACTAGCCACTGGTGGAGGTACAGAATTCCTTTGTGACTTATTATCTTTTGAGAGTTACTCAGTGAACTAAGAAGTTAAATGACTTGCCTGTAGTAATATATTCAGAAGAAGGAACTAAACCCATATCTTCTTGAATCCAAGGGCAACTCTCTATTTGTTATGCCAGATTTTTTCTCTTTTTAAATTTGATTAGAAGAGAAAGATTTTATACCAATACTACATAGATAATCTATAGTTATCTATATAAACACACACACACACACACACACACACACATATATATATATATATATATATACATATATATAGACATGTATTTCTATGAATGTATTCATGTATATAAATATCTGATAGTGAGTCACTGGAGTTTACTGAATAAGGGTCATATTGGTACTTTATTGAGGAGGATCATTTTGATAAATAGGGGAAGTACAGACAATAGTGGGGAGGGAATTGCATCAGGAAGACTAACCAAGAGTTTTATAACTCTTGTTTCTGAGAAGTCTTTAATTGACTGCCTATGAGGGAGAAAGCAACCAATAGTATCTGGTTAGTAGTAATTACTGAAACCAATATAAAGTTTCAATGTTCAAGTTTTCAATGAGATTTAACCATGTTATCTCATGGCTCTCTTACTGCTGTATTATATCGTTATCCCCATTTATGGAAGAGGAAGCAATGCAGGCTTGGGGAGGTTAAGTCTATTGCCTTTAACAGCTAGTATGAATCAGAGGCAGGATTTGGGCCGTGGTATTGCTGAGGCAAAGTCTATCACTGTGTTCACTATTCCACTTTGCCACTGCCTCTCAAGCATTTTGTTCCTAATTTGCTTTGTATAATGGAGGTGGTGGTAGAAATTATTAAACTAAATTTCACAATACAAATATCATGACATGTATAAAAATGAAAAACAGATAAGTGATAAATAAACAAGGGAAAGATGTATGTTAACTTTGTGATAAATCAAAGCAGACTTTGCTATAAAGAATGCATCTTAGGGTGTTTTTCTTGTACATGTCTAATATTTACCAATTTTGACCCCTTACTACTAGAAGTTTGAAATGTATGATGGGATATTCAAGTGGCAGGATTTCATTTTTTTCCATATAAACAATATAATTAGTCTCAACTGTATTAAGAAGGTGCCATTTCCTGATTACAGTATTTTTGGTGTTGAATTTTTTTCCTATTCCTAGATTGATTTTTCTATGCATGGGCTTGATTCATAGAAATATTAAAGAACAGTATTTCAAAGACGGGGAAAGAAAATTCAGTGACATCACAAGAGTGCAATCTATTAGGTCTGACTTTAGAAGACATTACCACTAGAATCCCTTCCTATTTAGAAGCAAATTGACATGGCACATCTTTAAATAACGCTAGAAAAAATTTCTAGGAATTACACTATTCCCTCAATTAGTTTTGCCCTCAAACCCATATGTGATCTATATGAGGACAGATAAAAGCTAAAGACAACGAATGAGGGGATCAGGTCAGATGACATGAGGCATAAACTGAATAAGGCATACACTTTTTCCAGTACTAAGAAAGCAGTAGTAATTGTAGTAGGAGAAGCTGGAGTCATAATCATGATAGTAGTTGTAATAGTAATAATAAACACAATTTATCTCTCTATAGTGTTCTAGACTTTTTACTGCATTTTCTCACAAAGAAGCTTTTCAGGTAAATAATGTATATAGAGCAGAGGTTGGGTATGCCAACTTCCTATGATGAGCATTACCATTGGACCTTCTTCTGCTGACCAAGTATGAAACGATTATGCCCACTTTCTTCTTCACAATCAACATTCTATGAAAATCTTTACAGAGGCAGGGAACTGGGGCCACTAGGTAGAGCAGTGAATAGAGGTTTAGCCCTGGAGTCAGGAGGACCTGAGTTCAAATACGGCCTCAGACACTTAACACTTACTAGCTGTGTGACCTTGGGCAAGTCACAACCCCTATTGCCCTGCCTGTCCCCCTCCAAAAAAGGGGGGAAAAAGAAGCAAGGAATTTAGCAGAATTTCATGAAATGAAATTGAGATCTTTGAATGGATGCCTTCTACCTTCATCTTTTCCCTAACCCCAAGGAGAAAGGGAAGGCTTAGGAGTAATGCAGCAATTAGCAGTATACCAGGGCACATTTTTGATCATCTTGACTGTGATGGTTTATTTCCATATTTTACTTTAGGAAACTGTAATTCAGAGAGCTTAACTGACTTGCTCAGGATCACAAGGTCAAAGTTACATTATTAGTAACTATCAGAACTCAGGTTAAGATGGAAATCACCAGACTCAAGCCCACTTCTCCTTTTATATCACATATGTACTATCAGTCATTCTGCTTGCCTTCCTCTCCCCAGGTCTTAGCCCTATGTCTCACACAATGATGAATGTGTGGGATAGAAACCCCTACCAGATTTTAAAATCAGAGTCTGAGTTGGAAAGCAGAAAGAGTCCTGTATTCTTTCTCATGGGAAAGGGCACAGCCTTTGTCACTCAAGCAGCATCAGCCAGGGAGTATAAATTGCAGAAATTTGCAGGCTCCTGTTATTCTAATCCTAACCTGGCTCACTCCCCTGTTCCATCTCACCATTGGTTGCTGAGGTAGGCTCTCAATCTCTTCTAGAGTAGCTAACTAATTGAGCAAAGTAATATCAGTTGTTTATTTCCACAATTATTAGTGAATTATTATCCAATAGAGGATGGTATTTTCCAATCCCTCATTATGCACCAAATTTGGAGACAGCCGATGAAAGTTACAGTTGACAATCATTTATTATAATAATTTTTCGTTTGCCCCTTCTACCCAATCAGAAGGAAACATCCTTCAATCCTTACTTATGCATATCTACACACCAAATTTGGGTGCAACCAACAAGAGGAAGGTTAGTGTTATTTCCTTTAAGTTTCATTTCCTCGTTCTGGGGTCTGTGGAAACTTAACCCTTTGCTATTTCTCACAATTAATAAGTGCTTCTTGATTTGATTTGACATGCCAAAGGTAAAACAAACAAACAAACAAACTGCTGGCTGTTAGCTAAACATATAAAGCAGTTCCTTGGAAATTAAGAGTGAGGGACACAAAGTGAGCTAGCATTGTACAACACAAAGAGTACTGAGGAAGGTTTTAAGGGAACCTGGTTTGAATCACTTGTTGGCTTCTTGACCTTAGTCAAACCTCTGAACCTTGATTCCCTCATTTATAAAATGGGAAGACAAAAAATTTTAGTACCAACCTCCCAGGGAATAAGCTTTGAAAATGTTAAGACTCCAAAAACTGAAATACTGCTTGTTATGATGGGTTGTCAAATTATATGTATTTGTATACACACACAATGTATTTGTATATGTACATATATGTATACATATATTTATATATGTGTGCATGCTTGTGTGCTTGAGTGCCTTTGTATTTGGGCAAAGAAAGATGATGGAGGTTTGGAAAGGGAAACTTGCATCCTATAGGTGTTTCTTTCAGGCTGCTGCTCTTTTCACATTCTGTCTTAACAGTCAAAAGTCTAAGATCAGCATTTTTTTTTTCTGTCAACATAGTTAAACATCAGAAATGCCTAAAGTGGGGATGAAATGTGTATAATAGCATCACTTGTTGAGGGAGGAAAGGAGAATTCTGGAGGCTGGTCTTTGATTACAAAAACCCAAGATAAATGCTCTACCCTCACTATTTGTTCTCCTTATGTAAATGTGACACTTGTCTAACTTGGTCTATCTTAAATGCCCTTTTCTCCAGCAATTTATTTTGCTGTTTAAGGTCTAGTGAGGGACCCAAAAGCTCATTGGGAAGTCAGCATTCAAACCAGGTTCAGCTCAGACTAATTAATGGAACGTATAATTGATTGGTTCTGTTTCTATTTCTAGATCCCTCATTATTTTGGAGTGAGAACATGGAAGTAGCAATCAGGGACAGGAGGTCACCCTTCAGAGTTCCTTATTTACCTTTTTTTTGCATCCTGCACTGCCTCTGGGGATCACGCTACACTTCTTTCCTTAAAAAGCTAAGCCTCAGAGAGTTCAGAATATCTCCCATCAGGCTTGAGAAAACAACCTTCTTAGTTCATTTAAGATGATCAGAAATGTTGTTAAGCATAGTTGGGATTGTTAGGGAATCTTGGGAATAAATGAATAACTATGGTCCAGGAAAGAGCTGGGAGTCAGGATTCTTGGCCTCTACTTTAGGATCCGAAACACATTAACTCATTAAACAAGTTACTCAACTATACCTCAGTTTCCTCATCTTTCAAATAGAGATAAAATGATACTTGTCCTAGGCATCACATAGGTTAAGTATTGTAATATCAAATGAAATAATACATGCAAAAATACTATAGCAATCATAATCTTGGAGTTGGAAAGTATCTTAGAGGAAAAGCCAAAACTAGGGTGGGGCAATCAGAAGCTTTGCCCTAGGGCAATGCGATGTAGAAGGTCATGCTAATATTCACAGTCATTTAGACACTTAGAAACAGGTAAACTTAGTGAGTTAGAAAGAATAATTTAATGACTCATTCCACCCCCCCACCTGCTCACCCCCCACCAGGGGTCAAACACCAGCTAATCCCTTCTGAATCAATAAACACAGAAATATTTAAGGGAGTGTTTGTGTTATTTGCTACAACCATAAGCATTGCTAGTCCTGGCTCAATTGATAGGTTGTCTAATCATATCTCCCACAAATACAAAAACAAAACAAAAAACATTCTATTTTATCACTGAAAAGTAGTGATCCAGCTCACATTTGAATATTTCTAGTGACAGGGAACATAGTAACATCACTACCTCAGGGAGCCATAAAATCTGAGTATTGGAAGAGATCTCAGAGGTAATGACCAGCTTATTTCCTAACATAGGTTCCTTCTTCTGCATAATGAATGTGTAGCCACCCAGTCTTTGCTTAAATACCATCTATGAGGGGACATTTTCTATGGCCTACAGCAACCCATTCCACCTTTGGGTATAGCTCATATTAAGAAGTTTTTCTCCACATCAAGCCTAAATGCACATATTCAAAACTATCTGCCACTGATGCGTTTGATCTTTGGCCCCAAGCAGAACATCTAATCTTTCTTTCACTTGACATCCCATCAACTACTTGAAGACCATCATGCTTGCTCATCTAATGTCTAGAGCTGGAAAGAAACATAGAGGTAATGTAGTATTACCCCCAATTTTACAGTTAATGAAAACCTGATCCATAGAAGTTCAGAGATTTGTTTAAGTTCACAAAGTATTAATTGAAAGAGTCAAGATTTGAACTCATATCCCATTATTGCAAGTTCAGCACTGAAAATTCAGTGGGCAATAGTTTGGTCTCTGGCAATGGCCCATTTCTGGTATAGTTTATAAGTTTAGTTATCAGGGATATTTTGAAGTCTATATTTATGGAATGGGGATTGTTTGTCAGGCTATGGAAGGGAATGAGTTTCTGCTACTCGATTCTTGTCATTATTTCATGTTTTGGTAAATATTTGGAGCTGCTAACTTTTGAAGGTAGCAGTGAAAGCACAGTTTCCACCATTTCCTTGCATAATTTGCATTGATCATTAAGTCTTGGCTCCTTAAGGGTAAGTCTTTTGTTTATAATTTATATTCCTGAATTGTAAGGACTTGGTCTTGAATTGCCATAACAAAATCCAATTACCAAAAACAAATCCATGTGACTCAGCAATATGTTTCACACTCCCCCTCCCAATATATATTGTCAGATTTGTTTGGAAGTCGAATAGAATGCCTTAAGATTCACCTCTTGGATCTTATCCTATTAAAAGACTCCAATGGGAGGTAAATCACTCCTGATTATATTCAAGAAATCAAATGAAATACACCTTTGTCAGCCTTAAAGTGACATCTACTCCTTCCTGAAGTGTTTATCAACTCTTTTAACTTGTTTTTGGTGAGGAAATGTTAATCTCTTATACCTCTCTTCAGTGATGATCACTGTGCTTTTCCAATATTTTCTCAGTTTTGATAAGAATATTTTCCAAATCTGTTGTGATGCATATTATAATTCAGAAATTTTGCATTAAGATTGACATTGTATAGGTATCAATTGCTTTAAATGTGCCCTTCCATTGAATTTTGTCTTCAGGATGCCAGTTAGTTTTTTAACATATTCAACAATAGCTTTCTCCTTGATGGTTTCATATTAGGTGGGGAAAGATAACAAAAAGGAAGGAAAAGTGAAAGCATCAGTATACCTCCTTGTAAAGTATCTTGGAAGTGGTGAGTCCACTTGTGCTTTGAGGCTAAAGTAAAGAAGTAAATTTCAAATAAGGAATGGCAGACATAAAAGGGTGAAGTTGGGATGGGCATGACAATATTTGGTAGTCAATGAAGAGCCACCTGACTACTGCAAGGGGTAATTACCACTGGCATTACTACAATAAAAGATAAATTTGGGTAGATAAAATGTGGTAGTATACTGCTGTACTTTACTAGTAAAGTAAAGGGATAGTCCCAATTTTTGTGAAAAGTCATCCCAGGTTAACTTTTAACTTTTCCAAGATTATTGGGTAAATGACTCTCAAGGAATTTTCCTAAGAGGAGGAATAAGTTCATTCAGGAGAGGTTTATCTGTTGACAGGGATAGGATGAATGTAAGGATGAAGTGAAAGCAAAGCAATTTATTAGTATGCTGAGGAAGGAATGAAACAATTTTTTAAGTACCTACTATGTGCCAGGTACTGGTATAGTGCTTTACACATATCTCATTTAATCTTCACAATAACCCTATTAGACAAGTGCTATTAATATCCTTATTCCACAACTGAGAAAATTGATAGTTAAGTAACTTATCCAGGGTACCACAGATGATAAATATTTGAGGGCAGATTGGAATTCAGGTCTTCCTAACCTCAGCCACTCTAACTACTGCACTCTCTAGCTGTTATCAGTGTAACTCCATTTCATAGGATACAAATTTGATTTTGTTAATGTTTCAGGCCCTCTTAAACTAAGTAGCATTTTACAGCAACTTTAGGATAGATAAGCAAAACATTTCACAAAAGAAGGAGGGACAGAGAAAGAAGGAGGAGGTCAAAGGATTAGGAAAAGAGGAGTATTTGTAATTCAAGAGGGATTATGTATTATCAGTGTAAGATTTAAAAAAAAGAAAACAATTCTCTGTTCAAAGGTAAGAGACAAGGGGCAGCGATCAAATACTTTGACAGTGGCAAAAGAAGTCCTATTAGAAAAAACCTTAAGTGCCCCTTTCCAATGACAAGTAGTTCTTACTACAGTAGATAGAACTTTCTATTTTACCATGTCTTTGCACAGTTGTTATATTCTGTTTTTCCTTTAATAGTGGCTGGGGATTTTCTATTGTTAGACCAAAAGGCAGTTGGGGGAATAGTTAAGAGAAAGTGGAAAAGACAAAAAGTCTTAGGGTAGGTAAGGAGCCTGGGTTCCTAATAAGTCCACCACCATTGTCTTCCAGTCAGATGTTTCCCACACTAAACAAAAGGACAAATTTTATATTTTTTTATAACCCTGGTCTAAGTACTTTATCAAAGGTTTCATCACTAAGGCAGTTGTATAATTGAAGATAGATGCTTAAGTTTTAGAACACATGGTATCTCTTACAATCTGCCTAAGATTTGTTTAAATATGTTATCTATTATTGCCTTGGTGACCTCTCCTGATTCTTTTAGGCCCTGTTGATTTTTTATTAGTAAATAATGAGAAACCATCTTAAAAAACAGAACAGAACAAAAACTTTCACTGGAATTCAGTTTAAAAAACTATAGCAAATTGTTATTTTTGGCAAGTATATTTACTAAAACCTTGAGTTGATCAAAAGAGAAAAAAAGTTAATATGAATTAGTAATATTTACATACATTTGTAAGGAAAATAATTGGAGAAAATTTAAAGAGATGCAAATATTTTAGTGTTGTTTCTTAATATATCAACACGAATTAAGCATTTCTTAATTCAACACTTTTTTTTTTCTATCCCAGACATAAGGAATTCTAGAATTGGTTGGGGATCTCAGTTACCATTTATAAACTTACTTTCTGTTGATTCACCTTAAAATGTCTTAATTGTTTTTCATAGGCTTTCTCCAGTCTCAAAAGGGAGTTTCTGAAAAAAGAATGAAAGAGTAAGATTCTCCTCCTTCCCCCAGCCCTCACCCCCAAATGAAAACACCCACTGACTTGGCTACTTTTGAAGAAACCTATTTCCTTTCTCCTCAACCCAGATTGCCCTATGGTCTGGAGTTCTGTGTCAGTTTGGGTTAACAGTCCAAGTCTAGCTCTGAGAGTTTCTCTCAGTTACCAAAAGCCTCCTATAATGAACATTGATTGGGCACAGCTTGGCTAACTTGAGAAGCTGAAGAGATCTTTTTAATCCAAAGCAGCAGGAAGTTTGCACTGATGTAGGATCGTTGAAATTGACTGTGCCTAGAAAGACCTGTGCCTGATGGGGGGTACAGGGGGAGGGGGCTTCTCTGAAGATTACTGATGATTCCTCTAGTAAGCAAGGCCTTTTTCGAGCTGCTGAGGCCCACATACATATTGATTGAATCATCTTGGTTCCTTCCTCCCTCTCCTTTTCTTTTAGGTGTTTGCTATAGTCTAGTTTTTTGATGTTTTAGGAAACACTGAGTGAAGTGGGTAGTGGTGCTTGTGTGCATTTTGCTACTTTTGTTGATTTTTTTCCCCACTTAGGGAGGTCATTTTCAGTCTGAGGTTTGTTTAAATATGATACTTGTTTGGGGTAGGGGGATTGGCTCAATGGCCTCTTGCGATTCTTTCTAGCCTAATGGGTTTGTAAGTAAACAATCTGAGGGGAACTTGAAGTAACTGTCATTGGAATTCAATCTGATTTTGTTCCAGCCAGTGGTTGCCTTTTGTTTGTTTTGAGTGACTGAGATGAAAATCCATGAAGTTTTGCTTTCTGCAGAACTGACCTTAACATCTCTAGATGTCAGGTTTCTGTATTTGCTCTGGAATTGAAAAAGTGATTACTATGAAATAATATAGTGGAATCAAATGAATGCATATGTATGGAGAGCCCTGCAATAAAAACATTAGGTGAACATACATATAAGCTTTTTGTTAATATTATTATTTATGATAAGAACATTAGACTAGGAGACAGACGTAGGGTACATGAATTGTGGTCCCAGGGCTACTACCAGCTAGCTGCATAATTTTGGGGCTAGTCCCTTACCTTTCTGGATTCTAGTTGCCTCATCTGCACCATGAGGGAGTTGGGCTAGATTCTTATCAGTTCAAATATTGTGAATAATTTGTTTTTAATCAGGTCTCTCATATCACTTGGTTCAAGACTCTCCATGTATATATATATGTGTGTGTGTGTGTGTGTGTGTGTGTGTGTGTGTGTGTGTATGTGTGTGTATGTATACCATTTTTGTATTGTAATAACTTAAGCATATGTTTATAGAGAGGCACCCTAGTGTGGTAGAGTGTAAAGTATACTGGCTTTTGGGGGGCAGTGGCAAAATGGCAGAGTAAAAGCAGGAACTTGCTTAACCTCCTGCTCCAACTACTTCCAATATCTGTAAAAAATTACTTTAAACAAATTTTAAAGCTACAGAAACCACAAAGTGACAGAGAGAAACAAATCTCCAGCTGAGAGCAGCATGGCAGGCTGACAGGAAGGATCTAATGCACCAGGCTAGGGACCAAGCACAGTCCCATGTGAGCTGCGCTGGCCTTGACCAGCAGCCCAGAACAGCCAGAGCAGATTTCAGGAAAATGAATCACCAGCAGCTGTGGTGGTTTCCAGACTTCTCAACCCATAAACACCAAAGAGAAAGTAAAAGATCAGTAGGGAACTCTGTTGGAACTGGGTGAGAGAAGAGCATGGTCTGGCCCCTGTCCCTGGGGCAAGAGGTTGTGGCAGCATGCCAGTTGCAGCTGTTGCCTCCAGAGGCTCCTTGATTGTAGGGGAAAGAACCTACCATTCAGAGGGTAATCCCTCTTGTTTTGACCTCCTTGGATCTGGGTCACAGTCTTGGGTGGTGGTGCTGGGGTGAGGAATGCTAGTGTGTCAGAGCTTGTGGTTGCTTTATAGAGGGTGCCCCCTCATAGCTCTAACAACACTTGCAAAAACCCCAGAAATTTGGGGCACAGTTCTTTCTACTCTGGAAGCAGAGTTCTACTGTGTCAAAGAGCTCAAAAGTCAAATAAATGGCTGGCAAGATGAACAACAGAGGAAGCACAATCAAACTATAGAATCATGTTTTGGAGGGACCAAAAGGATCAAAAAATGGAACCAGAAGAAGACAACAAAGTTAAAATTCCTGTATCAAAAGCTTCCAAGAAAAATAGGAATTGGCTATAGGCCATGGAGGAGCTTAAGAAGGATTTTGAAAATCAAATAAGAGAAGTGGAGGAAAAATTGGGAAGAAAAATGAGAATGATGCAAGAAAATCAAGAAAAGTGAATAAACAGCCTGATTGAGGAAAATGACACTTTAATAATAGACTAACTCAAATTGCAAAGGAGGCCCAAAAAACCAATGAGGAGAAAAATGTCTTAAAAAGCTGAATTGGCCAGATGGAAAAGAAATTTCAAAAATTCACTGAAGAGAATTATTCCTTCAAAATTAGATTGGAGCAAATGATTTTATGAGAAATCAAGAAAATATAAAACAGATCCAAACTAATGAAAAAAAAATAGAAGGTGATGTGAAATATCTCATTGGAAAAAACACTGACCTGGAAAATAGATCCAGGAGATATCATTTAAAAATCATTGGACTGCCTGAAAGCCATGACCAAAAAAAGAAATCATACTTCAAGAAATTCTCAAGGAAAATTGCCCTGATATTCTAGAACCAGAGGGTAAAATAGAAAGTGAAAGAATTCACTTTTCGCCTCTTGAAAAGGTCCCCAAAAGAAAACTCCTAAGAATATTATAGCCAAATTCCAGAGTTCCCAAGTCACGAAGAAAATATTCTAAGGAGTTAGGAAGAAACAATTTGAGTATAGTGGAAGCACAATCAGGATAACATAAAACCTAGAAGCTTCTACATTAAGGGATCAAAGGGCTTGGAATATGATATTCTGGATGTCAAAGGAGCTAGGATTGAAACCAAGAATTACCTACCCAGTAAAACTGGATGTAATACTTCAGGGGAAAGTGTGGTTATTCAATGAAACAGAGGACTTTAAGCATTCTTGATGAAAAAACCAGAGCTGAACAGAAAATTTGACTTTTGAATATAAGAAGCAAGCGAAGCATGAGAAAGTAAACAGGAAAAAAGAAATCATAAGGAACTTATTAAAGTTGAACTATTTATATTTCTATGTAGAAAAACAATAATTGTAAATCATGAGACTTTTCTTAGTATGAGGATAGTTGAAGGGAATATATGTGTGTATGTGTATATATATATATAGAGAGAGAGAGATAGATACACATATGTGTATATATGTATACATATACATGTATATCTATATAGGAGGGTGTATAAATATATAAATGAGTGTGTGTATATATGTGTACATGTATATGTAGACAGAGGGCATAGGATCAGTTGAATATGAGGGGATGATATCTAAAAAAATAAGATTAAGAGTTTAGAGAGGAATATATTGGGAAAAGGAGAAAGGGAGTGTAGCAGCAAGCCCCCTAGCATCCCCAGAGTGGCTGCCAACACAGGTTCTTAGATCTGCTTTTGAAAAGGAAAGCAACTCAAAATGGGTTAACAAGCTTACTTTAATCAAACAAACATACATTACCTAGTTCAGGGGGAGAAGGTCAGCACCCCAAACTTCACAGTTACAGAACTTACAGATCAAACAGACAGGCTTCCAAACTGTCCAACCATCACATCCATACCAAATTACAGTTACCAGAGAGGGAAGCATCAACATCTGGGTTTTCAAAGCCGGGGGGCTCTCAACAACGGCTTACCTGAGTCTCATCTGGTCAAATCACACAACACTTCTCAAAGTGAGCCCCAAAGCAAAGCCTCTCATCAGAGTTTATATAGCCTTCTCCTGGCTCAAAGATTGTAACAACCTCCTTGACCCACTGCCCAATCACAAAGTATCAAGGTATGGGCTTTCCTGAAAAACAAGCCTCCCACCACAAGCTCCAGGTGCACTTAAGCTAGGGGCAGGGAAGATCTTTAAATTTGCCTTTCCATTACAGGGAGAGATAGACTAGGGTAAATTATCTCATATAAAGGAGGCAAGAGAAAACTGTCATAGTGGAGGGGAAGACCAGGAAGATGAAAAGAAATGGGTCAACTTTACTCCCATTGAATTTGGATTAATGAGGGAATACCATACGCACTCAATTGGGTATCTTACCCTGCAGGAAAGTAGGTGAGGAGGGGATAAGAGGGGGAATAACAGAAGGTAGGGAAAATTAGGGGAGAGTATAGTTAAAAGCAAACACTTTTGAAAAGGTACAAGGTCAAAGTAGAAAATAGAATAAGTGGGGAGGCAGATGGGATAGAGGGAAATATAGTTAGTGTTTTACAATATAACTATTATGGAATAAATTTGCATAATTTCTAATATTCCCAGTGGGGGTGGATGAGGAGGGAAGAAGGAAAAGGATATGGAAATCAAAGTTTTAAAAACAAATGTTTAAAAAATTATCTTTTACATGCAACTGGAAAATAAGATATATGGGCACTGGGGTATAGAAATTCATCTTGCAGTACTAGAAAGTTGGGGGGATGGGGTAGGATATAAGAGAGAACAGATTTGGGAAAGGGATATTCAGAAAGCTCGATATCTTGGGTTGAGGGGTAAGGGAAAGATGGGAAGAAAGTTTATAACTCAAAATCTAGTGGAAATGAATGTTGAAAACTAAAATTAAATAAACAAATTGGAAAAGAAAATAGTACTGGCTTTTGGACTCAGAGGGCCTGGGTTAAAATCCTGGCTCTGTTACTTTTTACCTATATGACTTTGGACAAGTCATTTCTTTTATTCCCTCGATTTCCTTAGATATAAAAGGAAGGCAGTGGATTAGATGACTTCTCCTTTCTCACCTTAGATTATAAGAATCTAAAAGGCTTGCCCCATGTGTAGAATCAACTTGCATATGGAAGTACTGAAGAAATGTAATACATAACTTGCCCTCCCAGGTAGTATATGGGAGGAATTTCCCAGATCTCTCCTTCTCTCTGATTATGACTTCCTTACCATTACAAAACTGTTCACCTTCAGTTTTTATCCACACTTTTCTTATTGTATCCTTCCAAGTTGATTCTAGGAAAGTACTCTCAGTACCCTCAGGTGCATACAAATGATGTCATGACCATTGCTTGGTGCTAATAAGTGTGTACTGAAATATGTTTGGTATCCTAGTGTAATACAACTTGTACCTTTGCATTGGACATCCCCTGGACTCTGCTACTTATTTGCTTTGTGTTAATCACATAATTTCTGGTTTTCAGTATTTTCATCTCTAAGATGATGATAATAATGCTTACCCTGAGAGACATCATGGTATTAGATAGAGGGCCAGGCTTAAAGTCAGGAAGAAATGTTCAGTTCCTTCCTCTGACACATAGTGGCTATGTTGTGTGAATATTGATTATTATAGTTTTTTCAGTGACCCATTCAACTCTGTTGTTCAAGTAAAGTTGCACAACAGTTGTTAATCTGCATTAATTGGAATAATTCTCATACTTCAATTTCCCTGTATCAACTAAAATCGCAGAGCTTGGCAAAACACACACACACACACTGACCCCGTGCCCTAGTTGCCCCACAAGGTTCTTGATTTAAATGGGACAATGAGACATTTGGTATACCACAATTGTAAATCCTCATAATCATTCCCTGCAGCAATGGTTAGAATTGTACTCAATGAGTATCATCTTTAAGCATTTTTTCAAGCAATGACTCCATCATTTTAGTTTTGGCTGAAAAGACCTGGAGCTTTGCTTCAAAGATTCAGTGGAATTGACCTAAGCTACCTTTATACCTCAATTTCTCCCTCTAAAAATGGTGATAACACCTCTCTCCCTTCATGGTTTAACAAGTCGTTACAAGAATGGATTCTGTAACTGGCAGAAACCCCTGTCTCCTCCAAAAGGAAGCCAAAGCTTGAAGAAAACTTGCCACTTATTTCCCCAATCTGTTTGTACTCTGCTTGGTTTTTGCTGATTTCTTTTATTTTGCCGATCAACCATTTTCACCTGACTGCTAGTTCTTCTGGATATTTTTAGTATTGTTTTAAATTTGATATTGTCTCTCAGCATCCTTCCATCATTATTTCTGAAATGGATGAATGGATTTATGTCTTAATCAGCAATCGCATGTCTCTTAGGATCCAAACTCATCAGAGATAAATGAACATTCATCTCTAAAGCATCACATACTCAACAGTGGGCTCAGAACTGGGGAGTGCACATAAAAATCTGAGGTGCTATGTCAATGTTGATGTAACAACCACAGAGTAACAATTCACACATTTCAAAACAGAAACATAATGCAATGCAAGCTAAAGACCCTTCTCTTTCCTTCTGTGATAGTTAATTTTCCTTAACCAACACTGACAATAGCTTTAGTCCTGGAAAATAATCATAAAAACACACATTCCCCATTAGGGAGAATGCTATAGAGCAAAGAAATAGCATTCATCTTCACTCATGAGGCAACACAGGAATGACTTCATTCATGACTCCACTAGGCCCTTGCAGGCAAAATTGTCAGCACAGACATAAGGTACTCTTGGACTGCAAATGTGTGAGCATGAAGGAAAAAAAAACAGCAAGGTTAAACTGAAAATGTTTAGCATAAGAATACCAGGGTTAGAAGGGACTTTAGAGATCAAAGACCAATCCTTATCTTTTATAGCTAAGGAAACTAGTCCAGAGAAATTAACAGATCTCCCCATGTTCAATATCGTAGCTGGATGTAAAGAAAGAGGCTATCTAAAAAACTGTAGAGTTGTGGCATATCAGAAGCAAACTAGAAATGAGTTTGTGCTGGGAAGTTGAAGGGACTGGATGTGCTCTCCAAGGTTCTAATTCTGAGAGTACATATTATTTTTTTTCTCAATTTTGGTCTGGTATTAAGAGAAATAAGGATCAGCCAGCCAGGGAATCCACTGCTTGAGGTTTTGAAGGTTCACCAGAAGAGGGGTAATGACAAGGAGGCAGCAGCAGGAATTCATTAATCCTTTAATCTTTGCTGAGGAAAAGCCCCATTCCTAAATTGTCTTTTGAAGCAGACAATTCAGACAGCAGTATTACAACAAACAGTGGTAAGTACACAGGAAATCATGAACAAACTAGATTAATGTACAGTAAATTAATTACTTAGACTGGATGGTGTACACCCAAGAACACGGAAGGAATTTTTCTGTAGAAGTGAATTCAATCAATACACATTTATTAAGCACCTTCTCTTTGACAGGCACTATGCTAAGAGGCAGAAGACAAGACTGACCTCAAAAAGTACACAAATCTAATGGAGGAGACAACATGCAAACAAATATGTGTTAGTTATATACAGGATAAATAGGAAATAATTAACACAGAAAGGTGCTGGAATTAAAGGGAGTTGGTAAGAATTCCTATAGAGGATGGGATTTTACTTGAGACTTGAAGGAAGTCAAAGAATCCAATAGGTAGAGATGAGACTCTGAGACTTCTTGTTGAAAATGGACATTGTGGTACAGGACTGGCAGATAGGTTGCTAGTGTGACTCTTATTCAGAGGAGGGCACTTGAAGGAACTCTGGGGAGTTCATTTGCATATCTAAACATCAATGAGAAACTCTAATAGAGATTAGGACCACCAGATGCAAGCATCAACTATTTTGAGAAAGGCGATGTATTATGAAATCAGATAATGAATTATGTCTAAAGAATTTTCTGAAGGTAAGACAATGGGAAACCAGTAATAATTTATTTCAATTAAAAATTGAAAAAGTACCATCCCATAGACTCTTAAAAGAGAGTAACTATGGAATCTGGTTGGGATATTATTTTTCCAGGGTCAGGGAACTGACTAAGAGTCAGGAAAACAAAGGATTTATATAGATACTTCTTTGGATACAGAATTATTAATAGTGGAAACCCCCCAGGGACCAATGAAGGGATTGGTCTTAAATCATCTAGAAGACAATGTGCAAAGTAAAATTTTTGTGGCTCTTTAAATTTGATATGGCTGTGGTGGTAGTAATAACTCCCATTTACATAACACTTTAAGGTTTGCAAAGTCTTTACATGCATCATCTTAGTTGATGCTCATAACAACTTCATGAGAAGGTACAAAAAGTCACTTTTTATCCTCTTTTTACAGATGAGGAAATTGAGGTTCAGGGAAGTTAAAAATCCTTCACAGAATCATGCAATCATTAAACATCTGAAGGGAGTGGAATTTGAATTTCCATCTTGCTGATTCCCAGTCCAAGTTAGAGAAATGCCAAGCAGATATTTGATGAAGATGAAATACATGGATATTGGGGGGAAATTGCCCTAATCTTTGACAAGATCATCTTTGGTCCTTGATGACAATATTGTATGCAGTCAGTTCCTGGGCTTGTAATAATAAAAACTTAATGGAGTTAGGAAACTCCAGAGAAGTACAACTAAATTGTAAAAAAGGGTGGGCAGTAGTTTCAATTTACCTTACTATGCCTTGGTTTCTCCATGTTTAAAATGAGATTAGGTAGTCACTTATGTCCCTTTAAGCTTTGAATCTTATGATATCAATTTCCATGAGAAAAAATACTGAACAGCCTTTGAAACACTTACTTCTGACAAATCTGGGGAGGGTCAATTAATTAACAGTTGAAAATTTCTATAAGGAGGTAAAGTGCTACATATTTGCCAGGTATTCTGGTTCTGTTTGTTCAATATAAACTAGTTAAGAGAATTTCTTTTTTAAAAATTGCTTAGCAGCACTCAAAAGATGGCAGAAAAAAATAGGCCTATCTTCCCATCATATCCTGGGGGTGTGTGTGTGAAAGGAAATGACTCAGGCCAGATGGGACTGGTCTTTTTTGTTTCTGGGGTTTAGTTCTGGTTTTATCTAAAAAATTGTCTATGGATCTGATAAACTCCTTTCTGAGTGGCCAATTTTGTCCACAAAAGAGTGGGATGATAAAACTAGCCTATATTCATTTTTTAAAAATATGTTATGTATTTACTTAAATATCTATATGTCTCCTCAGAATGGAAGCTCCTTGAAGCCAAAAAATTATTTCACTTTTGTCTTTGTATGCCAGTGCCTGGCACATATCAGACACTTAGTATTTTTTTTTTTAGTGACTTGCTTAAAAAGGATCTTTTCAAGAGAATCAGGGTACATAGTTCAGATCCAAAAAATCAATGAATAAGTCCCTCCCCACAAACTTCTGAGGATTTTATAGTTGCTCCTTTATGTTTGACAAGTTCCAGACTGTGACTGTTAATTAGAATTAAATTAAGAGTAGAAGAGGCTAGTGGGTGAGGAGCCATTTATCCTTGTCGGGGTGTTGGATCCCTTTGAGAAGTTTCTTCTAACCGAGGATTTGCCAGAGAACATTTTCCTAAGGGTATTTTTTTTACTGAGATTTGTACAACTTTTATAAAACAACTTGGGAATATTCTCTGGATGCTGACATAGGAGGCAAAATTTTAAATGATGGCAAATTGGTACTGCTCCCTCTCCACATTTTCCAAGGGCATAGTTTATTCAAGGTGACTTTATGATTGACTGGGCTTATGACTGCCTCCATCTCAGAATTCTGGCTCTGGATTCCCCAGGGCCAAAGGAACTCCCTGGTGGTAAGATAGGCACTTCCTTTTTGCCAATAGGAGTAATACACTAAGTCTGGATAGGCATTGACTGGAACATCCTTTCTTTCCCTACCTGACTTTTTTGTTTATTTCAGGCATGATTTATAAACTAGGAAAAAAAAAAAACTTGTTTCCTTCTAACTTTTAGAGTGACAAGTGGAGGTCCTATTTAAAGGGCTGTTGTTGTTCACTGCACTGCCTTTAAATGGTTGCAAAATATGTAAGTATTTATATGAAAGTTTTATTTATAGTTGAAGTTATCTAAGAAGTATGGAGCATATATATGTATATGTGTATATAAAAGGTCTGGCTATGCAATTTTTGCATACACATACATATAATCATGCGTACATACAAACCTATATACACAGAGAAACATATATAGTATATAATATATACCTGAATCCTGTCTCTCACACATATGCCTGTATTGTATATGTGGTATTTATTAAATAACATATAAAAATATCAGTAGTATAATGGATCAAGATCTGTCCTTGAAATAAGGAAGTCCTAGATTCAAATGTTATCCTTAACACTGTGACCCACAGTAAGTCACTTAACCTCCAAGTGCTCTAGGCAACTCTCTTAAGAGCATAGGTTATAGAGCAGCTGCTGACCTGCATTGATAAAAGGAGTTTCCTCACCTGGGAGTACCCTGAAACAATAAAATAAGAATTCTAGTATCTATCTCAATACTATATCAAATATAATAAAAACATAGAAGAAAAAACACTTGGATTCAGAGGCTTGGGTTCCAATCCTGTTTCTGTCATTTATAACTCATTTAACAAACTCTCTAAGCCTTGATATCCACATTTGAAAATGGGGATTTCAATAATTGCACTCCCACAGTGCACAACCCTTTCACAGTGTTGTTAGGAGGATAAGATGAGATAGTAGATATGAAATCCTATGGAGATAGAAGGTGTCACAGGCTGTCAGTGTGTGTGTGTGTGTGTGTGTGTGTGTGTGTGTGTGTGTGTGTGTGTGTGTGTGTGTTCCTACTGGCTCCCATGCCATCTTGTCATTAAAGGGCTCTCTGAAACCCAGGGAACCAGAAAAGGTGCCAAGTATGTTCAATGCTAAGGCCTGCAAGTGGACTTGTGAGTAGGTTGACTTTAATTGTTATAGTTAAAGACAACTTCAGGAACATTGAAAGAAAAGAATAATATAAAAGTGAGGAATAAAGGAAAAGCTATCCAAGACAATTTGTTGTTTATATGGAAAATAAAACACATTTTCTTTAGGTCTTCAGCTTCATAACACTAGTATTGTTAAGAATACAGTAGACTATCATCCCCAAGCTAAGGTTTGACTTTGATGACAAGAATCTTGAGGTTTACAATCAATGGGCTATATGGTTCACGAGTGTAGGGGACAGATCCAGAATTTTCAAAATGTAATTGCAAACAGAGGAATAGTTGGATGGATGAAAACAATACTGAGAAACAGCATACAAGGTTTAAAAATAAGTAGAGGTAGTAAAGTAACAGAAAAGCCTTTTTTGAAGGACTCTGGATTATTTCCAAAGTGTTATCTAGCAGCAAAGTCTAGCTATAAGGATTTCTTATCACCTACACACCAAAGGTGCAAATGAATAATAACAGCTAACATTTCTATCTTCTTTCACAGGATATATTGGGACTTCCCTCTGTAGAAATGATCCAGTTCATTTTTAAAATGTTCAAATTGTTTTATTTTTAATTATGGAGTTAAATACCAAAAAATAGCATTTCCACATATGCAGCAGAACACAAAGATTGCATATGAAACCACAATTCTCCAATTCATACTTCTTGTCTCAAAAACTGGGAGTAAGGTATAAAAAGACTGGAAAGGTTCTGAGAAGTAAGGTATAAGAAGATTAGAACAGGATAGGTTGTGAAAGCATTTGAATGCCATAAAAAATATTTTGTAGTTGCACCTGGAGGCAAGAGAAAGCCAATGGAGTTTATTGAGTGGGGGGTTAGGAAGGTTACAAAATAAGACCTGAGTTTTAGGAAAACCCCTTTAGTGCCTGAAAGGAAAATGTATTGTAGTGGGGAGAGACTTGAGGCAGGCAGGTTATTGCAGTTTTCAAGAAGTTATATGATGAGAGCCTGTACTAGGGTGGTGTCAGTGTCAGAGAAGAGAAGGGGACATATTTATATTCAGGTGTTGCAAAGGTGAAATCGATAGACCTTGACAACTGTTTGGATACAGGGGATGAGAAATAGTGAGGAGTCAAGATTATCCCTGGGTTGTGAGCCTAAAGGACTAGGAAGATGTGTTACCCTCAGGGAAGGGAGGAGAATTTAGGGGGAAAGATAATGAATTCTGTTTTAGATATATTGAGTTTAATATATCTTTGGAATTTCCATTTAAATAGCCTTCCTTTGGAAGGCTATTTAAAGTGGTGAGAGGTAAGAGGACTAATTAGGTGCCTACTGCATGTATGTATCAGAGAGTAAAGAAAGGCCTGAATGACAGCAGTAAAGCTATGAGTGAAGAGAGGAAACACATGTGAGAGGTGGAGATAGAGACATCAGGACCTGGCAATTAATTGAATGTGTAGAATGAAGCAGAAGAAGAAGTTGGAGTGTACGGAATGCTTGGAAGGATGATGTTGTTTTGAACAATAATCTTAAACTTAAGAAGAGGCACAGATTTCAGGGGAAGGAAAGTGTAATGATATCTACAGGGCAGATCTCAATCCATCCATATCTGCTATTCTTGTGTGACTGACTCTATCTCACTCAAAATGAAAAGGTCAAAGGTCTTCCTTACTGGTTGCTACCCTAGAGTATAGAACATGCCTTTGTAAGGGTAACTGTAGCATCCATGGGATGGTCTTTGAGGTAGCTGTCCCTTTCTGCTTAAGTGCTATGAGCTGGTTGGGCCATTAAGTACCTTCATCTCTCCGGGCATCAGGGCTGCTGGGTGGGAGTGGAATTTTCAGAAGATCACCTAGAGCTGCTGCTGGAAGCAATGGATTTAGTTTCTACCTCCTTAACACTGATTAGAAAAGAAGGGTTGAGAGCTTGTACAATAAAGGGATGGAACAGAATGATGGAAAATTGGAAAATATATGTAGGTGTGATTATGTTTGACTCAAACCCCATGATCTCAGCAAGGGTTTACCTTTCTTCACAACTCTCAATTGGTTAATAACATGTATCTTGGAGTCAGACCATGGGGCTCTTAGCATGACTCTACTACTTTCTTGGTGGCCCTGGCTCCCAGTTTGAAGATTTATCCTCTTGATAAGTCATTTAGTAAAACTGGTCCCCTGAGAGATGAATGTGCCTTCAAAACTGAGAACAGTATGTGGGACTTAGTCATCAAGGACTAAGGTTGAATTCAATATTTGAAAATACTTCATGAAAAAGTCACAGAAGTTCATCATTGGAAGGGGCATGATTGATCAGCTAGTCCAAAGTTTGAGCTAGGAATATGAAAATCATTGGATTATCTTTTCTTAATTCCAGTAATTTTATTCTCTCTGCTATGTAACCAAATCCAGAAATATATATGATAGGGATAAAACTCTAAGGCATTCTTTCATTTTACAAACACAAGTAGAACTTTGTACTATGCAAAGCATAATGGTGGAAAAGGAATGAGAGCTAACTCAGGGAGGATAGATGAAGTCTAGGACTATGACATTGAAATGAAGGTGTTTGGTTTGTTCAAATTTGGTCAAAAGATAGACAGTACTAGCCATGTGCATTCTGGGATAACAGGATGATTTTTCAAGGAAGGTGAAAATAGGTAGAAAAAGGATATAGACAGAATCCAACTCACCCTGGGACCATTTTCTTTCTAGCTTTAATAATTTTTTTTCAATTGATAGCCAGTGGCTCCCTTGTACTCAAGAGAATTCTAAGTCAGAGCCAATTCTTTGATGGTATTTGGAAGGATTAATCCTCACCAAATGCCTTGTTATTTAAATATTTTTACACAGTACGGGGAGATATAGAGCAGGAATATGAAAGAGGAAGGCAGTGGAGGAAAAGATAATTTTCTTCTTTTCACATTGATTTTGCCAGGGTACCATCAGAGTTTGAGAATGTTTATTCTTTGGATCACCAATATGATACTTGGCTAAAAATTCCTAAATGGAACATAGGGGGCTTTGTGTATCTTTTTTTATTATAAGTAACTGGGCTTGCTTTAGCAGATAGCATAGAAAATTTTAGCAGATATTTAGCAGAAATGTTTAGCAGATAGATAGAAATATCTTAATCATTTATATGCAGGAATGCATATGCATACATGTACATACATTTACCTGTATCCATTTATATATTGCATATGTTCACATATATTCTGATACCAAACCCTAATTATTATTACTCAAGTTACGATATGCCCATATGGGGGAGTACATATATTTGATGTCCAAGGAACTTAGATACACCTAAGAATAGTTAATACTTATATAATATTTTAAGGTTTACAAAACCATTTTACATATATCATCTCTTCTGAGCCTTACAAGGCTCAAATGAGGCAAGTGAGGCAAGTGTTATCATTGTCCTGATTTTACAGATGAGAAAACTGATATCAAAGGTTGTTAAATGATTCCTCGAGGGTCACACAGCTAGTTAGTATTTGAGGCTGGAAATGAACAGAGGTCTCGCTAATTCCAAGTCCAGGGTTTTCCCCATGCTTTGTTTCATCTTATCAAAATCAATCTAAATGTTGGAAGTTTGAGTAGTCACAAAATTTACTCAGAAAGATGAGGCTATAAAATACAAATTAGAGATATGTCCAAGGTTAAAGGAATTAGCAAACCAAACCTACTCTGTAATTTTATTATTATTAATATAAGGCAATAATTAAATGCTGGTCTTGATTTGGCTCTTTTGAGACACATTAATCATATCATATAATTAATCTTTATCATTCATTACGAAATCTCAAATAACTCTTTAGAACAGTACATGCTAAATAGACTGTAAGAACAATCTGAGCATGGAGCTAAGCATTTAGTACAAAGCTATCATGTCTCTGTGGACCTAACCCAGGAGCTCAGAGCAGGAAGTCTGCTTTTCCCCTCAGAAAACCTGTGTGACTTTGAGAGATCTGTGTATGGGTATCTCCCAACTTTAGAGAACTGGCAAGTATTGAAACATATGCTTGATGAACATAAGCATTTGATGTGACCCCAAATCTAGCTCTTAGGAAACATCATTCCCCTAAATACAGCTTTGTTCAGAGATGATGTTGGAAGCCTTCTGGGATTATATGTCTGGATTGGAGAGGAGAGTCTGGAGAGTCTGCACCGAAGTATCCCCAATGAAATTTAATGACATCTGGGATCACCTATTTCACCTTGATCTACCCTCCAATCTAAAGTTATTAAATCCATCAGAAGTGATATAGAGTGGCATGTTCTCCTTGAGCATGATAGGTACTCCTTATGGATTTTATTCTTTCTGATGAATGTACCCCCTTAAGATAGATAGAAAGATAGATAGATAGATAGATAGATAGATAGATAGATAGATAGATAAACAGATAGACAGCACATCATTTCTTATATTTCCTTATAATCAAATTAATGTTCAGTTAATTCAATTAATATTCAAGGTATATTTTAGACATGTCAGTGTTCTATAGTGTCTTATATCATTCTCTGAATGTTGAACTGTATGTTATAGATGGAGTTGAGGAATAAAAGTTATAGTGCCTAGCTAGACTATAAACTCCTCAAAGGCAATGAATCTTTTTACTTTTTTTGTATCTCTTGCACAAAGCATAGCCATGGTAGAAAGTAAGGGTCTAATAAATATTGCTTGCTTGGTTGAAGAGTTTATCTTTCCCATCTATGAGAAATCAGTATGATATATATATATATATATATATATATATATATATATATATATGTATATATATATTTTTTTTTTTCAAAAATACAGAAATCCCTTGCTGAAACTCAGAGCATTTGGGTTCTAGTCTTTACTTTGCCACTAATAAGCTATGTGACATTTAAGATGACTACAAAATATTTGAGCACTAATTCTGCTAAGGTGAAGTGAATTGCTCTAAAACCCAGGGGTAACAAGTTATAGAATTAGGATTTGATCCAGTTCTTCTCTATGCTCAGTGTTTGTTCCATTGCACTAAGTGAATCTGGAGCTTCAGTTTCTCCCTTTGTGAGATGAGAGAAGTGGATTAGATGATGGCTAATGTCCCTTCCGGTTTTCTTTCATGCACTATAGAAAGTAATGTGACACAATGGGTAAGATGTGAAACTTGGAACCCAGAGAGGCCTGGATTCATATTCTTCAAAATTGACACATCAAAATTGAGCAAGTCCCTTAACCTCACTGATATTCAGTTCCTCATCTGTCAAGAGATGAAAATAGCCTACGTGGCCTCTCAGGTCCCTTCTAGCTCAAAATTCATGTTTCTACAGTACAGAGAGAAGCACTGTACAGTAGAGAGCTGGCCTAAAAGTCAGGAAGACTTGCATTCATGTCCCACCTTTGCCGCTTGGGATTACTAGTGTGGTGTTTCTGGATAGTTTTCAGGGGGTCTGGGAATTTAGACAGCACAGAATCATATATTTATTTCAATATAGTTGGTTTCCTCTGTAATCACATGTATTTTATTTTATTCATTTAAAAACATCAGAGAAAGGTTCCATTGGTACCACCCAACTGGCAAAGTGACACACACACAGACACACACACACACACAGATAAAAACAAATGTGAAATAAGTAAAAAAAAAAAATGCTGGCGTCTTTAACAAAAGGGCTTTTCCACTCTCGTTTATTGGAAAAACAAAACAAACAAACTTTCAGCCAGAGATTATAAATGAGTTTCAATCCATCTGCCTGATCATCCTTTTACCCTTTCCCTCCTTCATTTCTCTTTTAAGTGGCAATGGGGTTTGTTGTTATTATAGTATATTCTTCTTCTCATAGATGATGGTTTTCTTCTCTGTATTGTCTTCTAAACTTTTTTTTTCCTTCAGCTAAGTTTAAGGCTAAGTGACCACAGTAAGTAACTTAACTTCGAAGTGCCCTAGGCAACCCTTTAAGACTTAGTTTCAGAGAAAGGAGAAAAGATTCCAATAATATTGGAATTGTAGGTTGGAACTCAAACAAACAAATACCCATGACAGAAGAAAGCTGAGTCAGCAGAGTCATTTCTGTAAAAAGGCCCAATCCAATTCAAGAAACATTCCTAGAAATGGGTTTATAGAGTGGAGATAGAAAAAAAAATGGCGATGATCTAGGACTATCCCTAGATTTCACAAATGAGGAAACTTAGGTCCTCAGAGGTCAAATGACTTACCCAAAAATTAGATGTGCTAAGTGGTAAGGCCAACATTTGAGCCCACGTCCTCTGACTCAAAATCTAGAGCTTTTCCCACTTTATCACCCTGTTTTAGTTTGGGAGAGAGGTGTTTCCAATGGCTTATTCCATCAAGGGTGTAACAAACCCAGAGTCTATGACTGAACTCTTGTTCATTATCAAATCAGTGACTCTAGCCTCCTCAAGTAGAACATCTCTAGTAAATGGACATTATATAAAGAGAAAAGTTCATCCCAGAAATTAGTCTGTCCCTATGTGAAAAGGGAGCTAGATTAGAGACTACAAATGATATTGATGTTCAGTCTTCTTTACTGAAGGCATCTTCTTAAAGGCAACATGTTAACATGGTTAAAATTAAGATGTTATAAGTCAAGCTCATTTTTAAGAAGCTCAATAAAGAAGGGTCACTGTTTTCACATGAATTCCAAAGTATAGCACCAGCATAAGGGAAACTACTGTTCCTCTGATACAATTCAGTTAGCTTATCTTCCATATCCAGCCAAATATTTTGGAGCCTAACCTTCCATCACTTTCCCCACCTCCAGTCAGTCAAGAATGACCACTGCCTCCTCTGAAACCTTACCTTCCTCTTCACACAACCTATTGTTTACATCCCTTTTATAGACTACTTAAATGTATACTTAAGGGATTGGACAATTCATCATCCTCATAGGATGCCTTCTTTGCTATAGTGTGACTGCCATCTTTATAAAGATCCCGTGTAACTAAGGAGAAATTAAGGATTTTTTCTCAGTTTCCTTTGGGTTAGAGGAATCTCATCTCAGTTCTTACAGATTTAAATGAGCTGCCCTGAAGATCTAAACCTGCCATTAGGCAGCAAACTGAAATCAATTTAATGGTTAAAAAGAAATCACCAAGACCAAACTGATGTTGTAATGCCTTGAAATTATACATCCTGGTCTATGTGAGTGTATATAAGTGCACAAAAGATTTTTTGCTGTGGGAACTTTTACCACTGTAGATTAAAAATCCACTTATGACCTCATAGGCTAACTTTTGCAAGTTGCCTGAGGTTAAGTGACTTCCCCAGCTATTAGAAATTTTAGGCGGGGTTAGAATAAAGGTGAATCACCTTGGTCAGCACAACACCTCTTATGAATTTATATACTGACTTGTATATCAGTGTATAAGTCTGTTCTCTTCAGTTAGAGAGAGAGAGAGAGAGAGAGAGAGAGAGAGAGAGAGAGAGAGAGAGCACCTTGAGAAAAAAATATATATATAATATGCCTTTTCCGTCTTTGTATGTCTCACAGTACCTAACCTTGTGCCTTGAATGAGGCAAGTGATAATATATATTTATAGAATGAATACATAATTCAGATCAGCATGAAGGTATGTTGGGGAGGGAGGGTTGGGAGATAGAATTCCCACAATTGACCCGGTCTAGATATAAAATCAACAAACTGATTGGTAGGGTATGCAATGAAAGATCTTTAATTCAACAATACTTACAAACCAGCCATACCACCGTTTTGAAACTTCCTGGGGTCATAATGCATGATATTCGATATCCCCAGGCATCAACACCCTTTGAGGACAGAGCTGAATGTTCTTATTGCTATGCTATTTGAGTGAGCAATCTCACTTAGGGAAATTTTATAAACAAGTACTTAACTTCAGCTTCATTTTTTTTTTCTCCTGCTCTAATTGGACTAAATGGGAAATTAAATTAGCTGCTGATGAACAGTTCCTGTGCTGTTAAGATTATGATTGTTCCAGAAAAAAGGAACCCACACATATTAGCCCATACCAAACACCTCCCATTGAAGACTTCAATACACCACACTGAAAGAGGCCCCATGTTTCTTTTCATATTGGCTATGAGACAAAATGAAAACTGAGTTCTGATGAGAGGGGGTTATTTATGGGAGTGCTATAGACCAGTATGCCTTTGAGTCATTTTTTTCTTCACTTACTGGAAATGACCATGAATTGCCTTGCTGCTATTTATAGATGAGGGCTCTATTTTTCTCTCCTGGAAAGAGCAAGAGAGGAGATGGTAGAGGGGCTTTAACAACTGCCTTTTAGCCATCATTGTCCAAGATTGTTGCATGTTAAACACTCTTGGGACTATAATCATAAGCCTTGAAAAACTAAGTGGAGTATTCATCTTCCATTAAACATTATTGGAAATAAAGACTGTCCCTTCCCCAGTAGAATTCATGCATTTCTCTTTTGAGGGGGGAATGAAAATGTCAGCTGTTACAGTGATATCCAGCAAAGGTCAATTGTCTGGAATACAAGAGGAACCTTCCAGTGACTAAATCCAAGGAAGATAACCTAGTCATCTCCCTTCATGCCATTCATGCCCACCTATTAAAATTTTGGGTAGGATCATAGAGTTGGATCCAAGGATAGATTTCAAGGGTAAGGGTAGAAGCTATGAACTTGAATGGGAAAAGAAATTACATTTTTCTTTCATCATAATTGGCTTCCTTTTAGTCCTGTGTATTTCATCTTATGGTTTAAATCTGACAGTGGTCCATAGACTTCACCAGACTCTGAAAGGGGTCAATGATATAAAAATATTAAGAATCCCTGATCTAGCCCAACTCTATCTTTTTTATAGATTAAGAAATTAACGCCCAGAAAGCTTATATGATTTGCTCAAGGTCACAAAGATAGTATGGACAGATTTAGAATCTGAGTATATGTTCTCTGAATTTAAACCCAGAATTTTTGACTTTACCAAGAAGAACTATAAATTGGTGCTCAGGTTCTATTTTGAGAGTGAGGGCTAAACTATTCAAAGCCATATAAACAAATGACCCTTCCCCCAACCTTAGCGCTATGTTGTTGCTTCATATAAATAATCATATGAAAAGCACCATGAACAGATTAGACTAAATCATTCAGTAGCTTCCCTGGAAATTGTGCTATTAAAATTGAGTAGCTTAAAGTAAGATATTGCAACCTCTCACTTCCAAATACTGGGAACCTGCTCTATAGACCAGGGGTGGGAAACCTGTAGCCTCAAGGCCACATGTGGTCCTCTAGGGCCCCCATTGTAGCCCTTTGACTGATTCCAAACTTCACAGAAAAAAATTCCCTTAATAAAAAGATTTGTTTTATAAAACTTAGACTCAGTCAAAAGGCTGCAGTCAATGAGCTAGACCATATATGCTAGTTAGGGAAGAGTTTTTACTAGGAGTTTCCAAGTAAATTTATGGTAAATACAGGGAGTCTTTCCAGGTTCCTCTTAATGCTAGTGACTTCCCTCTGTTGATTATCTCCAATTTGCCTTGAAATCAGGAACTTTCTTTTTAGACTTTTCTTAATATTCCATGAACTTAACAAAATGTCTGGTTACAGTAGGGGCTTTTCCCAAGAGAAAATTTAGGAATATATCAGGGAATAATCCAGTCAGTAATTTTCTTGGCTCTAGCCCCATAAACTCCTCCCAGAATGAGGTATTTATATGAGTGAAATATATAGGCAAATATAGGTACAATCAGAAGAAACCCTGCAAGTGAAAGGATGATTAATTAACAACATTTTCCTTCTTGGTGCTAATCCAGAGCAATTCCATTTTCCCCCAATGCTTTTGGGTAGAATTTTTTGGTATTTAATTACAATAAGTAGTAATGGGTAGGTTCTTGTGTTTTGTGCAGTGCTTTATCAGTGGAAAAAGTCTAAGAACCATTATGTAATTCTGTGTGCTATTCAGCACCTAGAGCACAGCTGGCCTGGTTGTTATTATTGTTATTATCCATAATTATTATGAATAAGAGTGATCTTTAATCTATTTCCCAACTGTAAACAGTTCATTTAGCATTTGCTCATCATTTAATGGTCAAAGGGCTTCCTCATTACTCCTTCTCTATATTAATCATAGAAAGAGCATTGGACAAGTTGTTGAGAGAACAAGATTTTAGCTACACAAATGCTGCTGACTAATTTTTAGACTTTGGGCAAGCCATCTAAATCCAGTTCCCTCAACTATAAAATAAATATTTGGTTTGAGTGGATAATTTTTCTTTATGTGTTTTGTATGAAGTGGGGGTGAGAATGGACAAGAAAATATGTCATATTTTCAAAAAGTCTGAGATCCTATGGTGTAAAGATTGTGGTTGTTGACACTTGAGCATATGTGAAAATGTGTGTGTGTGTGTGTGTGTGTGTGTGTGTGAGAGAGAGAGAGAGAGAGAGACAAAGAGACAGAGAGAGACACACACAGACAGACAGAGTACAGAGAGATGAGTGTGTGCACAGAAACTCATGTTTAAAGGGTAGGGATTGGGGGAAGAGAGATATGACTGACATTGAAGACCTTGCATAGAACAGTTGAGAATCCCAGCAAAGCACAAAGAAAACTTCAAATGGAAATTGTTATGTAGGAACTTGGAGATCTCCAGGTCAGGGTTTGGAATTTCTCCTCCTTATGCTTTTTCTAACTATATAAAGAGCACTCCATGAATTAGATTCCTTTTTTCCTTTGAGTTAAATCAATATCTTCTAGTATGTTAGCAGCAGAATCTGAGGGGTACTGTTCAACAATTTTAGACCTTGAATAATAAGTACTATGGAAAAGAGGTCTCATAACACCAATTGGCTTTCAAGAGAGAGAGCTTATTTATTTATTTATTTGTTTGTTTATTTACTTATTTATTTATGTTTTTGGAGGGGGAAAGATAGAGCAACTGGGGTTAAGTGACTTGCCCAAGGTCACATGGCTAGTTTTTCTGAAGCTGGATTTGAACCCAGGTCCTCCCAGTTGCAGTGCCAGTGCTCTATTCTCTACACCACCTATCCGTCCCTGAGGGAGCACATTTAAACATGCCTAACGAACAATTAGCAAAATCAAAGGGTTAAATAATCATAACATTAAAAATAAAATATTGCTCCCCTATCCCCATGACAGATGGACAATTTCTACTTTCATTGGATCTTTATGGAAAGATGGCATCATAAATGAAAGCTGACCTATTCTTATAATTAAGAGACCCAGAACTAGCTCCATCATTGCCACTATTCATCTATGCAACCTTCTGCAGATCACTTCAGCTCTCTGATCCACAGCTTCCCCTTTTGCAATGTAACATTGTTGGGTTTGATTATTATCAAGATCTCTTCCAGATCTAAGGCTTCATGATTCCATAATCTAACTACAAATACATGAATCTATTCTGCATTCTAGAAGTCATCCTAGAAAGAATTTTCCCACTTTGGAGCAGTGTTAACCATAATGTAATATAGAGGCTATGTAACGAAAGAAAAATTAAAGATTTTACATGTGACTTTTTTGGCTTCCAGACTTGTCTCAGTTTTCACAGATTTAAATGAGTTGACCTGAAGATCTAAACCTGCCATTAGGTAACATACTGAGATAACAAAAAAATCACCAAGACCAACTTGGCACCATAACCTTTGGAAACAAGGTATTAATGAGAAAAAAGAGGGGGGTCCCTAATTATTTTTAAATGCAATATTAGTGTTGCTGAATTCATAAAGAGCTTCATTAAGGGAAAAAAAAAACTAATGTCTTTCCAACTCCACTGACAGGAATTATTGCTGGCAATCATTATAGTTTCTTGGAAGCTGTTCTTTGACCCTGCAGTAAATAAGAAATTTCAATTTTGGACAGTTTGGCTTTTCTCCAAGAGATGTCTGATATTTTAGAAAGGCATGAAATTGACTAGATAGACAACAGTTTGGCAGGGTACAAAGGAGTTGCCATTAAGTGAGATGTGGAGAAACAAATGAAGTATGGGAAATCTCCAGTTATTTCCAATGGTATAGCCTGTTATCCAAAAGAAATACTTTTTCACTGAGTGAATGGTAGAACTTGGTATGCTAATCATCTCAAAATCAATGCCTACAAGCAAGTATGGGCATCACTGGAGAACCTTAATTGCCATAGAAGTTACCTCTTACTTGTTTTGGGTAGTCCTCCAAATTATTCCCATCTCTTTTTGCTTTTGTAAGTAAAGTTCTAGAAAGCAAGTCTTTTGCCCAGGGCAAGTACCATAAAATGAACCTATCATGAAAAAAATGCCCACTAGCCAACTCTTTAAGAAAAATTCTGCTAGTTTGCACAATGGATAGAGACCAGGACCTGGGGTTGAGAAGACTTGAAGTCAAATTTGACCCCAGATACTTATTAGCTGGGAAAGTCACTTTACCTCTGTTTGCCTTGGTTTTGTCATCTGCAAAATAGGGATAATAATAGCACCTACTTCCTAGTGTGGTGAGGATCAAATGAGATAATATAAAAAATTTAGTCATATTGGCTGGCACATGTAAAGGCAAGTACAAGCAGCTTTCCAGTGGACTGCTGCTATGAACAGCTTTCAACATTCTAATTACATACTATAGTGATATCTCTATTTATTGAAAAACAAATCAGAGCAAAACATTCACAGAAAATCAAGGTACAGCATTCACAATGTTCACAACTTAACAGCTTAATACTAAAATGGCCACATGGTTTTCACTAGAGTGGTCACATAGTTTTAAGCACAGCATGATCATTTAGTCAGTCACAAAGTCCTTAATTCAATCACAAAGTATAAAAGTCAGAGTTCTTCACCCCTAGGTTACAGTAAATCATCATCTCAATCAATACCCCTATCCAAGTAAAGTCTCCTTTCATCTTAACTCAAGGCTGGCTTTCAGCTTCCATGGTTCCTCTTCCGTGATTCAAACTCCTATCTGAATCCATCCAAGTTCCGCCTGGATTTAAAAGTAAGCAGCTCCCAGTTCCTTTCCCAGTCCCTTGTCCAGTTCTTTGTCCAGTTCCTTGTTTAGCTCCCATTCCATATTGAAGTTCAAAGTTTCCAGTGCACCTCAAGTCCTTCACAGTTCCAGTTTCTGGGAAGACAAAGCTTTACAGAGCCACAATAATATTCATACACATTGCCAGCACCATCATCAATTCACTATCTGCCTGTGAAATCAACTCAGACTCACCAACAAGGTCTGAGAACTCAACACAAATTATCAGCCTAGAAATCAACACAGACCCACAAACAAGGTCCAAGAGATCAGCACAAATCATCAGTAAAGTCCCAGGACTTCAAAAAAAAAAAAAAAAACCCTCCAGGATTTCTGTAAACATACATCCAGAAAATCCTCTTTCAGGGCTTCCAGTAAAGTCCCAGGGCTTCTGTACAAAGTATCAGAAACAAACATCAACACAGACAGAGCACACAAGCAGAGTGCTGGGATACTACAAGTTTTCTCCCCCTTGACTCTGCCACTACAAGAGTCCTCTTCTCAGTTCTCCTGTCTCTAGCCTGGAAATTATCCTTGTATGTGGTTATTAGCTCCTCCCCTTCCTGTTGCAGGTGTTCATGAGTTCTGGAGTTGATTCACACGTCCTGTTTCTTAACAGACTTGATATAAGGCTCAAAAGAAACTTGAAATGAAATAAAGTGTTTATTCAATAGCTGAAACAAGCTGTGAACTATTTCTGTGCTTGCCATTACAGCACATTATAGGCTCTATACATTATCATTAATATTATTATTACTAATTCTTATAATATTATTATAATTATCAATTTATTTTACCCAGTGAGAAGAGAAATAAGGGAAAAAGCTCAGATATTTTAACCTAAGGACTATTGAGAAAAAGCCCTCAAAATAGCTCTATGTGGACTTAGACCCCAGAACACCACGAAATTGATGCTGATAGAACAAGGTACAGAACTTGGGAGGAAATCACTAATTTACTTGAGGTATGGACACCAGAAGGATAAAACATGTCATATTATTATTTTCTATTTTAACTAATCCTTCTGGCTAACTGGATGCCACACTCAATTCCATTTTCTTATTGAAGGAATCAAAGTGTTCTAAGTACCCTTTAAATGTCAGTAGAGTCAAAGTCCCAGTAACCTTGTCCTAGTTAGAGTTCTATTTATACTGGATTTTGGTCACCCATCTTCCCTTCTACCATTGGTCCTGTACATTGAAGCATATAAACACCAACCTGGGTCTCTAGTGCAGCTCATATCTATACCCCAATCTCATAGGATCATTTTTATCAATACACATTTGTTGTAGCCACAACAGTCTCCACACTACTCTACTTGAGGAACTAGAGGCTAGGAAAAAGTTGGTCCAGATTTTAATATCCCTACCTTCCTTTACTCAAACCACAAGTATCACCTTCAATAAGGAAGCCTTTTTGACATGCCAAAAGCACTTTGTATAACTCTCATAGGTAGATATGTTTCCAGAGAAGAATACAGTTTAGGAGTCATTAGTTATACTTATTTTAACAGATTTACAATTTAAAAGAAGTAATGATAAAGTACTAAGTCCCCATTTTACAAGTTGAGAAACTGAGCTCTTGGGAGAATAAGTCTGTTAAGGGAGAATTTACTGCTACTTTGTTGACTTCACCATAGATGGAATGGACAGTCTACCATTGCGCTGATTCTACAGTCCTATATTGCTGACTGCTCCATTTTGTCCTGAGAAAAAGTTTGATCCTCATAAGAACTAATGTTGAAATGCCATCTCCAAGGCACATTCTCTGGCCTCTCCACCTTTAGTGATCTTTTTATTCTCTGATTCTGGACTTCAGTATACACTATTGTTAACTGCACTTTATTTGATTTTCTTAGTTTTATCTTCCTAATAACATTTGTCTTCTCTTGCACCCCAACCTCCACAGCACCTTACATGGTACTGGACTCACAGTAGGGATATAATCACTTGTTGATTGACATGACATCATCACTACCATTAAAAACATAGCTTTCCAGCCTTTTGTGGGAGTGTGGGTCTGTTCTCAAGTGATAAGGGGAGAGGGATCATATCATATCCCCTTAACATTATATATGACTCTACCATTGCATTATCCAAAGGAGTAGAGCAAGACTATAATTTTGTTTGTTTGGTGGTAGTGTTTTCTTGGGAGTGAGGCGGGAAAGAATTTTATAAACTGAGTAATACCAGTTGTTTTACTTAATATGGTAGATCCCTATGGAAGTCATTATTAGCAATACTGAGGAATGACTCATAGGTTAAGTCCCATTGCAGTAAAAAAAAATCTTTAGTACTAATGAAGGTCCATAAGCCATTTTCTGCTCTGCATTGGGATTTGAATATTTAAGAGGCTTTTTATGGACTGGTTTAAAGGTTATATAAGGAAGTATTTTTCCACCTCTCTGGCTTCCTTTCTTAGTTTTGATAGGAGATACAGATTTCTTCAAGGTAGTATGGAAAATTAATGGAAAATTTTATTACATGGAAAACATACTTGCCTATTTTTATTCCTCTCTCTATTGCTTTAATGAAGAGAGAAGATGTATTTTCCTCTTTGGTATAGGGAAGTGACAGTATTGTTGTATGTAACCACTTAGTGGCAGTGTTTTTGATGGCATAAAGGAGTACATTTAAGTAGCAAATGTCTAAAATAATGACAAGCTTGTCAGTGTGCGCTTCACAAAGCAAGAGAGCAATGCAACTCATCCTGGAAGAAATGTTGGCATGGAAGAGAACTTATATAGCAAGTTGGTAACTTATTTGAACCTCCCAGTGCCTGAGAATCCACAAAGGGCTCCTAGATGCTCAGGAACCTCATACAATGAAATACAGTGCTTGTTGTATGAGAAAGTTAAGGGCAAATGAATCAGAAACTCTGCTGGAATTCCTTGGGAAAGAAGGCAAATTTAAAATCTGAAGGAACATTTAAAATGATTATTTTGTCATATCTAAAGATAAAGCTGTACAAAATAATAGTAACAGCTAACATTCATATAGTATTTCAAGGTTTACAAAAGACTTAATATTTCCATTTCATTCTCACAACAACCCTAGGAGGTAGGTGCTATTTTAATCTCCTTTCTACAGATGAAAAACAGACAGAGACAGATGTTAGAGGCTAAAATTTGAATTTAATTTTTCCTGAGTATAGGCCCCCAACTTAATCCTTTGTACCAGCCAATTCAGTCTTAGAATTAGGTAATCTTTGACTCAGAAGGAACCTCCAAAAATCAACTAATCTATACTTCAGTATACAAACATTAGCGAATGCCAGGGAAACAGTCCTCTACCTTTGTCTTCAAAGTATACAGAGAAGAAGAGATTCTCTAACTCCCCTTGCTACTATGATCTCATGATGTGAAACTAATTCCTTTTAATGACTGACCTACCACCCTCTTTCAACAAGGCAAATTCATTTACTTTTCACTTATGGGGAAAAGTTAATGCCCATCAGCAATATAGAATCCTTTCATTGTTGCTGTTCAGTCATTTCTGTCAAGTCCAGCTTTTTGTGACCCCATTTTGGGTTTTCTAGGCAAAGATACTGGCGTGGCTCACCATTTCCTTCTCCAGATCATTTTTACAAATGAAGAACCATCATTTCATAGGATTATACAATTTAGAGATGAAAAGGACACTAGAGTTCAAGTAATCCTACCCACTCATTTTACCTATGAGGAAACTAAGGCCTCAAAAGGTGAAATGTCTTGTCAAAAAGATAGGTAATTATTGGAGCCAAAATTTGCCTCCAGTTCTCCTGATTCAAATTCCAGTCATCACTTTCTACTTGGAATAGCATAACTGAAATTTTTTTAAGGAAATTGATTAAGGCTCCAATTCTTTCCCATACACAAGCATTATTATTGGATAAAAGTAAAATTAAAGTAGGCATCACAGGTTTAGCCTATTTCTTGTACTTAAAAATTCTATCTAGGGGTTCGGCTCTAACCTCGTAATGATAGTGTAGCTATTATTAATTAACTACCCTAAAAATCAGAAATTTTGAGGATTTTTGCCCAGGCACAGTACAGTATATGTGAACTGAGGCCTCAGGTGATAGAAAAGTCACTTGGGATTTGGGTAATCCTTGTATTAGTTTTTCAATCAGCAAATGATGTTTTTATGAGTGATATTTCCCTAGTCATTTATTTTCATTCTTCCTCTGTTGGGCCAACAGGCCTTTTGTGAGCATAATGAGTTTTGAAATAAATGGAGTGATATATTAATTAACCATGCTAATTAGCTAGAAGAGTCTTGATTTCCAAGCCTCAAAGTGTACACATCCTTGCCCGATGTGTCCTGCAATTTTTCATTATTTTTTTCATAATGCTTTATAGTTGGCACATTTTAGTCATGAGGAAAGGACAGCCAAGCAATACTCAGGAGGAGAGGTGACTTTCCATTGACAAGTAGAGAGGCAAATGAAACTTTCATTTTCCCATCTATTTCCTCTTGTACAACTTTATAGACATAATTAATGAGAAAGAATGGAGCATTGTTGATGGAAAATTGTACTTGAATCCATGTCTTGCATGCGTACCTCTAATAGATGGCTGTGTGACCTTGGGCAAATCACTTAACTCCTTAATCCTCTAGGCACCTCCCAGGAAGTTGCAGAAAAGTCCTGACCTGCTTTGAGATAGGGATTTTTCTCAGGTGGGAGTTTTCTGTTCCCTCTAATGAATGAAATATGTGTAAAAGGACAAATAACCCACTAAAAGCCCTATGCCCAGGTGTCAATACCCCTGTTAAATAAATAATACATTCTAAATCTCTTCTGATTCCTCTTCAGAAGACAAAGGGAATCCATTATTGTAAATTCTAGATTTGGGTTTGTTAAATGTGGGTACTTTAATTCCTTACAATTAGAAGGGAGGGCTAAAGTAAACAGTGAAGTAGAACCAGGGCCAGGCATATGTAGTTTTGATTTCATCCGTTTCAAATTACATCAGGTTCAGCTGGAATTAATAATATCATTCCCGAATCTTTTTAATGATGGTTTTCTAGATGATGAAACTCCTGACCTATAGCTATAAATGAAGCACAATTATACATTATTTTTAGAAGATACTTAAGTGCTTACCAGAATAATATGCTCCACACTGAGTGACAGAAGCCTTAAATAGACAGAGCACCTGCCCTCTGGGAACTTGTTTTCCAAGATAGATTAACACTGAGACAGACGGGTATCATTGGATTGTATAGAGATGACTGAACAAATACTGATGAGAAACTAATGAGTATGGGAACACTCTGTACAAGCTAAAGACTTAATACTGTTATCAATTAACTGGTAAATCAGGGAAAACTAAAGTCTTTGATATTTGTTAGATTAGGACTGGAAAAATTGTCTTATCTAGCGTTTTTGTTGTTCTTTTTGGTTTGTTTTTAAAGAAGCATCTTGGTAGCATAATGAATAGAATACTGGACCTGCAGACAGGAAAACCTGAGTTCAAATTTGACCTCAGACACTTACTAGCTATGTGACCCTGGAGAAGTCACTTTACCTCTGTCTATATCAGTTTCCTCCTCAGTAAAATTAGGATAATAATAACACTTACTTCATTGGGTTATTGTGAAATCTGAATGAGACAATATTGGTAAAGCACTTAGGACAGGCCCTAGTATACAGTAAGTGTCCAATAAATGCTAATTCTAACCCCTCTATGTTTTTTATTGTTGTTGTTTCCATCGATTGGTTTGCAACTGCCAATGGGGGGAAATATGTTATTGCCATCTTCTATTTTACAAGAGTATGTGGTATGGGGGCGGCTAGGTGGTGCAGTGAATAGAGCACTGGCCCTAGAGTCAGGTGGACCTGAGTTCAAATGCAGCCTCAGACCCTTAACACAAAAACTATCCGTGTGACCTTGGGCAAGTCACTTAACCTCAATTGCCCTCCCAAAACTGAGAGAGAGAGAGAGAGAGAGAGAGAGAGAGAGAGAGAGAGAGAGAGAGAATGTGGCATGGCAGTAGCTAACCAGAAATGAGTCGACAAAATACCAGCAAATTCTCCCTCAAAGGACTTATTCCCTAAAGGACTTAGTTAATACTACATAATCACTCAGGTTCCTTTAAACTATAAATCTATGTCCTTGTTAAATTAATTATAACTAATGACTCCTAAACTCTATTCTTCTCTGGGAACATATTTACCTATGAGAGTTATACAAAGTGCTTTCTGTATGTCAGAATGGCAAATTTCACTACCAATTCTTAATAATAAAAATTTCATGAAAGTTTTCTATATGAAGATCAGCAGAAGGAATTGGGGATGCTTAGGAAGGAGAAGAATAAGGGCAATGAACACTACTGTCTAATATATGATGGGTTATTAAGTAGAAAAAGCATCAGACTTGTTCTGTTTAGCCCCAGTGGGAGAGCAACAAGGGTCATAGTTTCCAATTCATGATAAAGGATAATTTCCTTATAAGAGATGTTCAAATAATAACATGAAATTGGCCATCTCAAGAAGCTCATCACTGAGTTTTCAGGCAAAGCCTGGATGGCTATTTTTGAGAATGTTGTAGAGACAATTCATACTTCAAGAGTTGTGCAAGACAGTTTTTAAAGTCCCTTTCACTATTGAGATCCTACTGTAAGGCAGTACAATTAAGAGCATGGTAGTGAGCTTTGCAATCCATGTCTAATTCTTTCAGCTTCATCTTATGAAGGACAGTGTTGAACATATCATATAACATATGTGTTATTGCTACCACCTAAGACAGAGTCCAAGGATGGTATTTTTCTTTTTTCTTCTTTTGAAAGTATAAGATTTTATTTCATTTTATACTCAGAGTTTATAAGTTCTCTCCCTGTAAGTGGATAGTATTTTTTTTATCATGAGACTTTTGGAATTGCCTTAGAACATTGTACTGATCAGAACAGCTAAGTCTTTCAGTTGATTATCATTAGAATATTGCTATTACCATGGACAGTGATCTCCTGGTTCTTCTAACTTCACTCTTTATCAATTTATATGGGTCTTGCCAGATTTTTCTGAAACTACCTCCCTCAGCATTTCTTTTAAAACAATCTCTATATATAATACATATATAAATACACATATATTTAAATATGTTATTAATATTTCCCAATTACAAATAAAATATTTTTGACATTTATTTAAAAAATAGCTCCAAATACTCTTCCTCCATCCTTTTCCCCCATCATTTCTTGAGAAGGCAAGCAATATAATAGCAATTATACAGGTGAATTGATATAAAATATATCTTCATATTAGCCATGTTACAAAAGAAAACACATACAACAAGAAATATAAAGAAAGCTTTTTTTTAAAGCAAACTTCAAACTCTGTGTTCAGAGTTTATCAGTTCTCTTTCTGGAGGTAGATTATAGTTTTCATCACGGAATCCTTAGAATTGTTTTGTATCATCTTCTTGATCAAAGTGGCTAAGTCTTTCACAGTTTATCAGAGGATGACACTTTTTCAATGGTTCAAAATATAGAACAAAAGGTGCTCATTGTATATGTTTGTCTTGCCAAGAATGGCAGCTGAATATGGTGGCAAGATCATTGAATGAAAACTCAAAAGACCTCAGCTATAGTCCTCATTCAATAACTAATAAGCTGTGAGACTTCCATCAAAGTAATTTCACCTGTGTAGGCAAAAATTTTCCTCAAATATAAAATGAGAGAGTTAGAGTAAAGGATATGTGAGGGCCAGGGGTGTGCTATAAATAATTTACCAGCCAGCTCTCTGAGGGAGAAAATATACTTGGGAAACATTTTGAAGTTTAGTCTGCATTATTAATATTTTTCTCCATTCATTTCTTAAGTTTAGTCAATTAAAAATAATTCAAGACCTTATTTGCAGTATTTTCACACATTTTGAGGACTAAATGCTCACACTGAAAATTTAAAAATTGACTCTCATGAGCCTGTGTTGAGCCAGCTCCAATATACCCTTGGAACTAAGGTGAAGTTTTTGATGTTAAGTAGAGTAGAAGGGGAAAAAAGTACCACACTTTAAGTGAGGAGAACCTAACACAGCAATTACTGACTATGTGAGCCTGGACAAGCCACTAATATTGCTAAACCTCAGTGATCTCAACTGTAAAATGGGAACAATGATATTATCAACCTCAAAGAACTGTGAAAAAGCCATTTTGCAGTGCCTGTTATTTTTATTTCAAGGATTGCCAGCTGCCTAGGGAGTGGGAGGGCAAACATTTTTCAGAAACTCCACAGGGGCTTAAAAACATTTCTCCAAAAGTCTTGAAACAAGATGTATTATAAATGTTCTAAAGACTTCACTTGGAAACTTTGCAAGTCCAAATCAAGTCATGTTCAGATGACTTGATCTTTGACATGCTGTCTTCCCCACCCCTCCACCCTAAACCTCCACAATCCTTATAAGTCCTCACTCCTGGCTTCAAAATGGAACCCAAACATTTGAAAAATATTCCCCCTTCCCAAGAAGGCCACCCACTTACCCCCATAAAATTCATATTACATCTCTGCAAAGATGTCCTGAACATCTCTCAGAATGTATAAAAGCTGCCCCTTGTGGTGACATGCAGCTTTGATATGGGCTGTAAAGAGACTGTCTTGTTCTCCTATGTTAGGTACCTTGGTGAGGGAGAGGAACTGTATCCTAAGGCACTTCTCTGAATCTCATGTGCAAACAAACTTTTCCTAAGTTCCTTTAAAACTGAGCAGGAAATTGGTTCTTTGTGGAAATGAATTTTCCAGGCATTATCTATTAGTACAATGTTCCCCGGTGTGGGCTGAAAATACTTTGTAGCCTATACGAAAGGAAGAATGCCAGTCTGGAACCCAAATGAGTGTACATTTTCTATCAGATGACTGAAAACTTTTCCATTCATTTGAAACTTTTAACTTTACCTATACTCCAAGGTTACTAGAATCTAGTAGTTATATAATTTTATTGGAATGAGAGAAAAAAAAATCCATCACACATTCTGTAAGATAGTGAGAGACTAGACCTAAAGGAGAGAAAGGTGTCTATAAACCCTAACTATTATGTTCACAGTTTATCTCTCTGTCTGCAAACATATCCCAGTTAAATTGACTTGCTAGTTTTTTCCATGCCTTTGCACAAATGCTCTTCCTATATGGCATGTACTCCTTTTTTTTCAATTTTTTTCCCAATTACATGTAAAGGTAGTTTTCAACATTTATTTGTATGAGAGTTTGAGTTTCCAATTTTCCTCCCTTCTTCTCTCCTCAAGACAGAAAGCAATCTAATTTAGGTTATACATGTACAATCATATTAATCATATTTCCACATTAGTCATGTTGTGAAAGAAGAATCAGAACAAAAGGGAAAAACAATGAGAAAGAGAAAACAAAACCAAATGTGAAAATTGGAATGCTTAGACGGCATTCAGACTCCATAGTTCTTTCTCAGGGTGTGGATGGCATTTTCCATCATGAGTTTTGGAATTGTTTTGGATCATTGTATTGCTGAGAAGAGCAGTCATTCATAGCTGATCAGCACATAATGCTGCTGTTACTGGGCATGTATTCCTTCTTCATCTCTGAATCCCTGTTCTAGAATTTCTACCTTCCCTCAAAGCACAGCCCAGTTGCCACTTTCTAAAAAACACCTGTTCTGATCCTACCCCCTCCACCTGCCAAAATCATTAGCATTCCCCTTCCTCTTGAAACGGCTTGGTATTATTACTCTGTATATACATTCTGCTATCTGTATACATTCTACTGTATATCTCCAGTAAAATGTAAGCCCCTTGAGAACAAGGACAGGTTCATGTTTTGTGATTGTATCCCAAGTAATAGTGCAATATTTTGCATATAGCAGGAAATTAATAAACATTTATGGAATTAAATTGGATATCAAATCATGGGCCTAATAAGAAGGGTCCAGGTATGGCCATCTGAGGCATTTAGAGCTGACAAGTCCTAGAGGAACAGGGATAGAGGCCATAATAAGAATGACATAGTCATTACTTTCCTTCTAGTTCTTACTTTCATTTTCTCCTCCATCCAGCCTCTTAGCCACCAAGTAAATCCTCTAGGTAACATCCTTAACTAAGACCAAAAAAAGGAAGAAAAAGACAGATAGATTGAGCAAACAAGCAAGTAGACACAGAAGAGTGAGGGAGGGGGTGGAGATGGAGAGAGAAAGGAGAGAGAGGGAGAGAGAAAGAGATAAAGGAGGAGGGGGACAGATAGAGGGAAAGTGAAAGGAAAGAACAGAAGAGAGGAGGACCTGAGGGAAAGAGAGATTTGGGTAGAGAGAGAAGAGGAGAAAGAGAGAGAGAGAGAGAGAGAGAGAGAGAGAGAGAGAGAGAGAGAGAGAGAGAGGATGAGAGAGGGGGGGGAGGGAGGGGAAGAAAAGAAACAAAATGAGGCAAGATGGCAAGATAGATAGGAAGAATAGGAAGAACTGCCAAGTGCTAGATTACAATTAAATCCCTCTGAGGGAGAACAAAAATCATAATGGTCATTCCAGCTCTCCTCAAGCCCTACAGTTGACCCTAGAAGAACGAGAGAGTGATCATTATGGGGGTACTTCCCTCTTTCCACTTATTCCTCTACATAAGGAAAATCTGGGGGAGAATAGAAATAACAGCTAAGCATCAAATTCCTAGAGTCACCAATAAATCATTTATAAAGGACCTTCTTACCTAGGATGCAATACCAAAGCTAGCTAGAATAATTAACCTCTGTTCTGATGATGCTCAGAAAGTATGCACTAACCACTAGAGGTCATAATTAGTATCTGTCAATTCATTCAGTTAATCAAAAAGTAACAAACATTTATTAAATACCTAGTATGTGCCATGCATTCTTCTGTTATTTGGGGTTAAGAAGACAAAAATGAAAGTCTTTTCCATCAAGGCGCTTACCTTCTCGTGGATTGGGAAGGTGGCCACAAATAAATATAAAATATATAAAAATATTGAGAGAGGGATTGGAGTTGTGATGCAGTTGACATAGGTACTTCTCAAATGATGACACTTCCCCTGTCATTGCAGATTAATAAAATGTCTGTTCAGCTTATAGTCACAGAGTAGGGAGTTGCTTGTAGAACTTAGACACCAGGAATTTACATAGAGTCACACAGCCAGTAGGTACTACCTGAAGCCAGGTCTTTCTGATTTTAGGGCTGGCTCTCCAAATTATGCACAACTTAATTTTTGTGTGTTTGTTGAACTAGCGATCTTAAAGCATCAGGAAATGCTTGCTTTAGAAGGTGGCACTATAAGGAAATGAAGTCATGTGTTCCAGGAAATAGGGCATAGATAAGGCAAATCAGTCAAATGACAACCCTTTCTTAAATGCCTGGGGAAGCTAGGTGGCACATTGGATAGATTCCTGGGTTTGGAGTCAGGAAGATCTAAGTTCAAATCCAACCCCAGACACCTACTAGTCACTTACTTAACCCTATTTACCTCAGTTTAATCATCTGTAAAATTAGCTGGAGAAGGAAATAGTGAACCACTATAGTATCTTTGCCAAGGAATCATTAAATAGGATCACAAAGAGTCAGACATAACTGAAAAACAACTCAACAACAGCTTAAATACCTACTATGTGCCAGGCATTAAGTTAGGCACTACATATATAAAGAGAAATATGAAAAAGTTTCTGTCCTCCAAGCAGAAGTAAAGAGATAATAGATTGAATGTTGTCTGTGAAGAACAGCAAGAAGACTAGTTTATTGGCTGGAATATAAAGTGTGGGAGAAGAAGTGATAAATATATAGACATTTGTATTGATCTTGCACTATGTACCAAACACTGGACTATGAATGTAGGAGAAGAAAGATATATGGTTTTAAGTCCTGCAATATTTGATATCCTCTATTTTTCCCCCAGATTTTTCTGTTGCTATTCAGTGATATAATAGAAAGAACACTAATTCTGGAATCAGAAGATCTGGGATTAAATACTTTGTGAATGTAAGACCTTGGGAAAATCATTTAACAACTAGGGACTGTAGTTTTCTTATCTCTAAAAATCAGGGGCATGGACTAGATAAATTACCTCAAGTCCCTTCCATATTGAGATTCACATTTCTACTCACTACAAAAAAAAAAAAATACTTGGATTCAGCACAGTTAGTCTACTCCCCTTTTCTCATATAGATCTTGGTTTTTATTTACCTCCCCCCACTCCCATCCTGTGACTCCCTTGCATTCTAGTTGTTTGTGTGCATGTCTTATTTTTTCCAACTCAATTTTAGGTTCTTTGAGAGCAGGAGGCATTGCTTCTTTCTATCCCTCCATAATACCTAGCATAGCATAATATAAATGACATAATTCACTTGTCAGTCAGTAAGCATATATTTAACAAAGACAGAAAGAAGGAAGGAACAAAAGAATGAAAAAGAAAGGAAGGAAAAAGAACAGAGAAGGAAAAGAGGAAGGAAGGAAGAGAGAGAGAGAGAGAGAGAGAGAGAGAGAGAGAGAGAGAGGAAGGAAGAAAGAAGGAAAATTATTTCCATAAGGTTTCTCTATTAGACTTCCAGATTGGTATCTACAGAGTTCTTTCATGAATGTTTCTCTCCATGCTCTGTTTTTCATTACTTGGAATCAGACATGAGCATTTACTGTATGTCACTCTAGAGGTAGGTGGATCTATTTGCAGTCTGTTCTACCTGCTGGGAAATATTCCCTACCCTGTCCCTACTGCTGCTTTCCCTCCCACAATTAAGCCCCTGGGGTGAATTCTGAGAGATCTAGCATTAGCTGCAACAATGGTGGTAGTTTCCAACAGAGTGAACAGATGCTACCTCTGCTCATTGGGCTACAGGGCCTGGGATTAGGGGACAAGAAGCCTGGCCAAGGCAGTTTTTTTTTTCTCTTCATATTTTCCATTTGGTTGGCATTTTAAATATGTCAGCCATTACCTAGATATTTATTAAATTCTTTGTAAAAGCTTTGTATTAATTTTAAGTTTGGTGAAACTTCCAACTGTCAAGACTTAGAACTTAAAAGAAAAGATAAATAGGTGGCTCAGTGGATAGAGTGCTGGGTCTAGAGTCAGAAAGACTCATCTTTCCAAGTTCAAATCTGGCCTCAGACATTTACTAGTTGTGTGACCCTGAGCAAGTCACTTAATAGCTCTTGCCTCAGTTTCCTTATATGAAAAATGAACTGGAGAAGGAAGTATCTTTTTCCAAGAAAACTCAAAATGGGTTCTTGAAGAATTGGGTATGACTGAAAAAAATGACTAAAGGTTTGATTATCACCTCCCAAACTTAGTAATTCACCATGGGCTGGTCACTTAAGCTCTTTCGGACACAGAATGGAGAGACACAGTGTGTTAGTAGATAAACTACTTAACTTAATAGTCTGGAAGAATTGGACTCAGATCCTGCCTCTGACCTTAACTAGCTGTTACCCTTAGCAAGTTATGGAACCTTTCTGAGCTTCAGTTTCCTCCGTCTATAAAATGAATGGATTAGATGGACCTCTAGCTCCTTCCAGATCTAAGTCTCTAATCCTTTCGATCATCATAGAGGAAGCAGAGATAACTTTGGGACCTAAGTCCAGGGTTATTTTGATTAACAAATGAGATAACAAAAGGTGCTTTCTCAAAATATTATGTGTGTCAATGTCATTATTACACAAGTGATTTTTAAAAAATGGTAGCTCACATTTGTCCTCCATTTCTGACTCTAATTGCCTCACTTCTCTTCTCTGCTGGCTGACAGGCATAGCCTCAGAGCACAGGATGAAGATATCTGGGCTCTTTTCCAGCAGGGTAACTTTTACATCTTTGCTTCTGTGGATTGAGAGTATTGGAAAATCTGCTTAATAAAGTCTATTTGTTTTGTTTTCTTTTGTTTTTGTTTTCAGGATATATTCCACAGTATAGAGAGAGTTCACCATGAGGAACTATGCCTTAGCAAGCTAACAGAACCTTCTCTGAAACTTGTCATTTCAGAGAGTAGGCTGGGGCATTGAGAAGTCACTTAGCCAAAGTTAAAGAGTATTTGTAAGAGGCAGGATTTGAACTCAGGTCCTTTTGAAGCTAGCTACGCTACACACCCTAATTGCCTCTATTTTCTTCTAAACCCAGATATATCTTAAATATAAGGTTTAGGGAAGCTTCACATTTGGTGAGGATACTATCATTGTGTGAGACTAGAGGGGAGGCAGAATAGCCATTTCCAGCATCTCCCCCCACCTTTCTCCACAGAAGGCTTGTATTCCTGCCAAGAGGGGAAAGGAGGTTGGGACTGGGGGTTGCCACCCTGCTCTTCTCAGAGCAGTGTGGGTACCAGGGTAGAAGTATTTCTCTCTGCTCCCTTAAATAGTTTTAGTGTAGGGGATATGAATGGATTCCATATAACATTTGATTGTTTTGTAATCTTGAGCAGGGAAGGGAAGATCCCAAGCTCTATATCCAAAGTTTGATCTCTTCCCCACCAGATACCAGTTCCATAATGAGCATGCCTAGCAAATGGCAAAAACAAACAAGCAAAACATTTATCAGGGTCAAAGAAAAACAGAAATCAGAGAAGGTATGCATAAGAGAGGAGCTCTCTCATTGGGAGTGAGATAACCGAAACAAGAAAGAGGGTCATGGATCTCACCAAAGTGGAAGCTGGGGATAGGAACATGATGGACACTGCCTGTTCTTCTCATGTTGGATTCTGATGTAGGGTTGGCTTCTTCCATCTCTCTTGAAGATGGAAGTGGAGTCTAAATTACTCTCTGGCTTGGAGAATAGGGGAACCTCGGATTGAAGAACTGAAACTCTCCCTTTTGAAAGCAATGTCCTACCCTCACACAGGACAGGGCCTTCTTCTTGGCGAACTGAGATAATTCCTTACCAATAGATTTTGGGACAAGTGTTACATAAACAAGGAAACAAAAACATCATCATCATCATCATCATCAATAAGCATTTGGTGTCTACTATGTGATAGGCATTCTGCTAAGCATGGAATATGTAGAGAGAAACCTAAAAAAATACAAGTTCTAAAAAGTTAAGGAAAATATATATATATATATATATATATATATATATATATGTGTGTGTGTGTGTGTGTGTGTGTGTGTGTGTGTGTATTTGTCTGTTTGTATGTCTATAGCTATGTATATGTCTATACACATATACATATACATATACACATCTATCCATACATGCACATGCTAATACTTTATTTTGCTTTTGTTTTTTCCAACAGAGTACTTTATCTAGCAAAGCAAAATCCAACCTTTCCATATTCCAGCAGATAGTATTTGTGATTTGTTTTGACCAGAAAAATTCATTCCTTGGTTTGAAAGCTTTTCATGTTGAGTCCCTGGAACAGTCAGTTAACAAGTATTTATTAAATTCTTTTTTTTTTGGAGGGGGGAAGGTAGGGAAATTGGGGTTAAGTGACTTGCCCACGGTCACATGGCTAGTTTATGCATTAAGTGTCCGTGGTTGGATTTGAACTCAGGTCTGACTCCAGGGCCGATGCTCTATTCACTGCACCACCTAGCTGCCCCTATTTATTAAGTTTTTATCGTGTTCTAGGCACTAAGTTAAAAATTACCTAAGCCTTTTCTCAGAGAGGGTAGATTGACAGCCTTTTCTCCCCCAGATTCCAAGACATTGTATTTGGCTGGAGTTTCTACAGATTTCATTCAATTAGCATGGTCTCAAGTAACTCAGGAAATCTCCTGAGAGTAGGACTCTGTTGATGTTGGAGGATATAGAGGTCTTTTTATTCTTTGTCATTGAAGAAAGCCTACCCAGAAGTGTAATCACTTTCCCTTGGGCTAGTGTTTTGACTAACTGACTGTCTGATCAGTTTTATTACCCTGGCTTTATTCAAAAAAGCACCCCATATATTCATATTCTTTCCCCAATTGGAGTATAATGGATCATGTGGGGTGGAATGATGCTACTAGAAGCACAGGGGGTTTACATATTTGAGCATCCCTGGTCTTAGGATAACACTGCCTGAAATAGGTTTAAATGTTTCTGTAAGGCTGCCCTATCATCCTTCACCAAATCTTCTGAAATCAACTTACAGCTGGTCATTTGGGCAAAGTGCTGGGGACTGTCCCATGGGGACAGCTAACACTGGTCACAAATCTGGGTTTCTACTTTAAAACTGCCAAGTCTGTGCCATTCTGCTCGCCAGAATTCTTGCTGCAAACAACTATAAGTCAAAATCAAACCTATGACTAGTGCAGATTGCAGCCCTGATAGATCACATGCTTCCCCAGTTATGTATGAATAAGGAACCTCTTTCTCTCTATCAATTAAGCTTCTAAAGTGGACTGAGACTTTAGGTAAGTGGATACTGCAAGATGAATGGAGGGATAAGAGCAGAAGGAAGGTGTTAGTGGCTTTCTTAGGGCTTTTGATATATAATTTGGAAAAAACTGAAATATGATTCTTTTCAGCCTGATGATGACAGAGACTTCTATGATTTCTGAGTCTTAAAGTCTATCGTTAAATGAATGTCACCATCAGGTTTCCCTAAGGCAGGTCCAACCATTAGGAAGCCTTTATGCCACATCTCCATGTGCTGATGCCATTAAAGTGTCTATTATATCCAGACACTTGTAGAAGTAATATAGTCTAACAGCTTACCAATAGCATAGTGGAAAAGACACTGAATTTCACATATGGCTTCACATCGTATCTGTGTGATCTTGGGAAAATCACTTGATCTCTCTGGGTCTTAGTTTCTTCATCTTTAAATTCAGAGGCTTTGGCTAGGTGTCTTATAAGGGTCCTTCAGCCTCTAATTCCTATGATTATATGAAGGAGAAAAAGAATAGTCCTGAATCTTATGGGTAAAAAGATTCCTTCTGATATTTCCTCACTCTTCACTAATATTAGGGATTTGGACATTTCCTGTTTGGCTACATTTGTTTTAGGATACAATCAGGCATTATAACTTATTGGTGCCAACTTATACTATTTACTAAGCAGTTTTCAGGATTTTCAATTCTTGAATCACATGAAAGCAATTTGATTGTGTTCCATTTCCCTATGTAAACAGAAAAGAAAGGACCAAAAATAACAAAATCAAAGTATTGCGAGGGACTTTATTTGGTTCAGTGGGTTTATTCCTCTGTCTCTGTGCAAAATTAAGTTCAGATTATATCAGAATGATAGCTTGCTATCCTTACATTCAAGTTCTATAGGGAAGGTGCTGGCATTATCTGCCTCAGGATCTACTTCTACTGGCTTAGAATTTCTAGAGTCAGGTCTTTATGTTGAATCTATATCCTTCCTAAGGAATCAAAGGTGTTTTGTCTTCTTCCTTTTTTTCCTTTCATTTGATCCTCTGGTAAGCAATAGCTCTAAGAAGATATTGAGATATGCAAAGCTTGACGTCTATACTCCTTATATTCCATTTCTTTTCTTCTGATATCCTTCCTTTCAGGGTCTCTCAAACCCCTTTACACAAGTAGGGGGTTTTGTCATTTTCTTCTTGTCCTGGGAGAAAATGTGATAAACTAATTCACACTAAGATATTAGTGAAAATGTGTTAGCAGTATAGTAGTGAAAAAGAACTATTGTCATTGTGTAAAATGGGAAGATTGACGGAATTCTAGATAGGAAGGACCTTCCATCTGATCCTATCCCTGAATCTTCCCAGTGGTATAACAATCAGTAAGCTTATTTATCCCTCAGTTTCCATTTTGATAAAATGCAGGCAATAATGAAGATGTGAACTGAACTGAAGATCATGTGAGACAATGAATGTTAAACACATCTTAAAACCTATCAATGTCAGTTTCAAAAGTTGATCTCTGAATGTTTGCTTTTTCTGAGCAAGGGGAACAGGATGGGGCAACTGGACCTTTGATTATTCCTTATTATAGGTAGTTCCTAATAAGAACACTTCATCTGATGTGCATTGTCAAGAATCCTACAATTCCTAGTCTTATGATTGCTTATAGTTATTGGGGAACATTGGGAAGTTAAGAAATTTGTCCAGGATCACACAGCTAGTATGTGTCAAAGTTGGGACTTGAGGTTTCCATCTAAGAAATTGACTTTCTATCTCCTACATCATTCTACCCAACAGATTTTTGCAGTATATATGTATATATGTGCATATGCATTTATGTATATACACATACACATATACATCTCTACATGTGTATGTATGAATATATAATATATACATTTATACACATATGTATATGTATGTATGTATGTATGTATGTATGTATGTATGTATGTATATGCATAAAGCATCTTGGCAAGAAGAGGCCAGTTCTGAAGCCAAAGCAATAAATCTTTCAAATGGATGAATTCCAAACTGGAGGAAGGCAAGGAAGAGCCATACTCCACTAATTTGCTTCCCCCAAATTCCTGACATTGTAGCAGTTCTTGCATTGTAACAGCTGGCTGGGTTTGATATTGCTGATGCCTGGAGATTAAAAAAAAAAAAGAGGCTAAGACTGCAATCACAAGGGAATTACCTGGGAGGCAGATGTCACTCCTCATTGCTGGCAGTGGAAATGACTTATTGTGAATGCAGGGAACTTTTCTTGTCTTCTCTTCCCTTGTTGCTCCTGACTCTCTGGACTTTTCAATCTTTGCTCCCTCATATCCTGGGTACTTTTTCTCCCTTCTTTTCCCCCTTTGAGGAGTGTGTGTGTGTGTGTGTGTGTGTGTGTGTGTGTGTGTGTGTGTGTGTGTGTGTGTATGCTATCTTTCCCATTAGAATGTAAATTCCTTGAGGGCAGGGACTATCTTTCTTTTTTCCCCTGTGTTTGTATTAACAATGCTTAGTAAAGTGACTGGCACATACTGATTAATAAACTCTGTGTGTGTGTGTGTGTTCCTCTCTATTTCTCTCTCTTTTTCTGTCTTTGTCTGTCTCTGTCTCATTTCCCTCTTCTGTCTCCTCCTCTTTCTCCTCCTCTTTCTCTCTCCCTGTATCTCCCTGGAAGGGATGATGTTGTCAGTACTGACAAGATAGAGTTTGCAGTGGTATGGTTGGTAAGGAACAGCAAACTCTAGTGTCATAACACTCCTAAAAGTTTATTAATATGTGCCAATCTCCACAACTTTTCACCTTGACACTAAATTTATAAAGAACATGGTATAAGGGCAGGATTACTGGGAACTAGAAGACTGATTCTCATTCTGTGACCTTGGGAAAATAATTTCCTTTCTTTGGACCTCAGCTCCTTCATCAATATAATGGGGAGACTAGGAGATCTCAAAATCTCTTCTGAGCTCTTGAATTCTACAAGCAAGTGATTCTCATGACTAGAATTCATTCCATCTTCTCCTTCTACAAGAAAGCTTTAAATGTCATTTACACAATGACAATGCTTTCCTAAGTCCAACTGTGGGGGTGAGGGTGGGACAAGGGGGGACAAGTCCTTTTTTTAGGAAACAGTTGGCATTTAATTCTCTTTGATTTCTTTGGTATATAATTATTCTGCATGTAGTTACACATGTATTTATAACCTCCATTAGACTACAAAGCTCTTGTGCAGGAATGGCTTCATTTCTTTGTATCCCCTAGATCTTGCGTGGTGGCCAAAACATAGTAGGCACTTATTAAATGTGTGTTAGTTGATTATCATGCTTTGTAATGCATTCATTTTGTTTCCTTCACTAAGCCATATATTTTCCAAGAGCAGGTACTCTATCCTATTCCTCTCTGCACCCCTAACTTAACACATAGCTAGCATTTTGTGCCAGGTAGTCAGCTTTTGCTGATTGAATGAGTCTGAAACCTTCATTTGAGATCATATACCTAGCAATCTCCAGGGTCTATTGCTGGTGATATTCTTATCTTTCAACCCTGTGGTCAGTTGGATTATATCCAAATGCAGGATCTCCTTTTCTTATTCCTGCACACTGTCCTTCTCTGGTGCAAAAAGTTATAATCTGCGGAATTGGCATTCAGATGGCAGTGGTTTTATACTCTCTTAGTGCCAATTCGTATGTCCACGTGGCCCCTTTTTCCTCACAGGTCTCTCTCAGTACCACTTCCTAATGTCCCACAGGCTTTAGTGACTAGTTGCCTAAAAGAAGATTTTTTCCCCATGGTTTTCCTCACCTGCTCATTTTGATGAGTAACATCTGTGCTAGGCTTTGCCTACTTTAATACACACATATGCATATATAGATATAGATATAGATATAGATATAGATATAGATAGATAGATATGTATGTATATGTGTGTAGATGGATAATCATTATAGACATTCTGTCCTTTGAAGAAGTCTCTGCTAACCTCTTTTCATAAATTTCATCTGGGTCTGGAGGCCATGAGATTTAATGGAGGACAGTAGAAACAAGTGAGTCCAACCTTTGTCTAACAAAGCAACTAACAGGAAACTTTGAGTGTTCACAAGGTATCTGAAAGATTGGGAGCTCACTTTGAGAAAGAGACACTCACCCCCCAATTCCCAGACATAGCCTACAGCTAAGTCAACTCAAGTAAGATTAACAGGGAAACGAGGGCGGCGAATAGCAGTACCCAACCATATCTATCACTAGAGTAATGCAAAACCCAAACAGCTAAATGGAGAATGGCACCATAATCCGTGCTTGCGTTCTAGCCATTGCTTTGCTGAGTATAATGAGGATAAATACTCAGGGCTAGAAAGATCTCAGCAACTCTGTAAAGTTCGTGGAATCACAAAGAATCTCTGAGTAGGAAGGGACTTGAGAGTCAAGCTAATCTAACCCAGTCCTTTATAGGAATCTCTTCTGTTGAAAAGCTTGAAAATGGGTATTTTTAACTTATACATACAAATACTGAACATAGTGATGTCCAAGGGAAAATCAGTGTATCAGGGATTTAAAGTTGACCATCTTCATTTATAGTCTCTATGGAGTATTCACTTCTCTGTCCCTGATTTTTGCATTAGATTTTTCCTACTTCCTAAGGCAATCAAGATGTGTTTTCAAGTCAACAGGCAATGATTAAGTTACTAGCATGTACCAAGGACTGTGCTAAGTACTGGAGATACAAGGAAAATTAAAAAACCAAACACTCAGAAAAACAACAACAACAAAACCCTGCCCTTGGCCTCAAGAGGTCATGATTTAATTGGAGGAGACAACACACAAAACAATTAGGTACAAATGAGATAAAACCTGTCTCAATCCAGCACATCTGGCTGTTTCTCACTCACACTGACTGCCTTGTGATTTTGGGCAAGTTATTTAACCTGTTGTTAGTAAACCAAGGGAATTCTAAAAGATGAAGGCCCTTAACCTGGGGCCCATGGACCCCCAAGTGGTCTGTGGATGCATTTTGAAATTTGTGACCTTAGATGGGGGAAATGGATTTTTTTATTTTCATTACTTTTAACTGAAATTTAGCATTTCCATCAATTATTTGAAAAAAACATTATTTTCAGAAGGTCATTATAGATGGCCAGAACATTTCCTTCCATACCAGCACACACACACACACACACACACACACAGAGAGAGAGAGAGAGAGAGAGAGAGAGAGAGAGAGAGAGAGAAAGAGAGAGAGAGAGAGAACCCCTGCAATAAGATAATACATACATTGTAGATGGCTGCTGATCTTCATTGGAAGATGGAGTCTCCTCACTGGGACTTCCTGATAGCATTGTAATGACAGATCTAGTCAAAAGTAACAACCAAAAACCAAAGTAACATGGTATGTGATTTAGCCAGACTGAAGTGGCAATACTAGTCCTTCTATTTTAGAGTCAGGAAGCAAAGCTAAAACAGTAATAAGGAGATGATTCCAGAATGCATTCTATACTAGAACCCCCCCCACACACACATACATACATACAGACAGACAGACAGACACACACACACACACACACACACGCACACACACATTCTGTTCCTTTCCAAAAAGATTCATGTACTCTTATCTCTATGAGGGAAGTGATGTAGACATAGGTTTACCAGATGGACTAGCACAGAAGAATTGCCCTCTACATTGCTGGGGAGAAGTTATCCACATTAATGAGGTCACAAATCCATTTAAGTAACTAAGTGTGCAAAATTCCCCAAACCAGAGAAGTAGTTGAGATTTCTAGTGACTTGAGCATGTTGATTTCAGACTGATCAAACACCACCTTGCTTATGAAGTCATCTCCCATGCCGCCAGTGGCCATAAACTTCCCATACAAGGCTTTCTTGGCATATTTAGTTCATGCTTCTTTCCACTGACAGGTTCGTGAATTGGCAACTGGAAGGGCCTTTAGAGATAATCTAATGTAACTCCATTTCATGAATATAAAAACTCATGTCCAGTGAGGGAGGGAAAACTTTCCAAGCATCTTTGCTTCTAAATTCAGATTTGTGCCATGGTTATTATATCTTATTTTAGGGGGGATTATAGTTGTTTGAGTAACATGTTTTATTCCCCCCCCCCCACTGTTTTTATCCCTTGAAGGCAGAAACCATTTCTTCCCTAGTACCTAGCAGAAATGCCTTGCACAGACTAAGTATTTAGTACATATTTTACAAATAAATTGAATTCCAGCATCAGGCAAACTTCTGTATGAGATTTAGGATGTACAAAATAGGCTCTCATACCATCACATAGTAAGCTCCACTAAAATATGAGATCTTTGAGAACAGGGACAATCTCACTTTTCTATTAGAGTCTTCAGCATTAACACAATTCTTTGCACAAAAATATGGGCTTAATAAGTCAATAATTCATCCATTCACTCATTCATGCATTTTGTTCCTGTTATAGAGGTGACTGAGAAGTAGTAGAATGGAGTTTAATGGAATTCCCTTAAGTTCTGCTGGCAGCCAGCCCTTCCTTAGCATGACTGATATCACTCTTCCATAAAGAAAAAAGGCCAGTGATTGATCACAAGCTCCTAGCTCTTGTGCCTCCATTTTGGGATTAATATTTCATCAACACAGTTATTTCACTTTTCATTTCACTACAGAAAAGTTTTATTAAAACCATCCTCTCAAACTACATTTGGATTTTAAAATGAATATAGCAGATAGAGACTGCTGAATATTGGTGATTTTCATTGGAAATCAATAAGATTTAACAAGCAGTTGTATTATGACGGTTGGGACATCACCATTTAATAAACAGTAATTAGAATACATTAAATTGGAGCCTGAAGTAGATTACTGCAAATATTATTGTCCAATGTGTGTGTGTATATGTGTGTGTGTGTGTGTAAATAATCTATTATCTTGAAGACTAATATGTTCTGCTCCTCTAACATTGACCAGTTAGGAGGCACCAGGGCTTATTTCAGATTTAGGAAGACCTAAATCCAAGTAAATTCTACCTCTGACTCATAGTGTGAGTATCAATCTGGGCAAATGATTTAACCCCTCAGTGTCTCAGGCAACTGTATTACAATGAGTGCCAAATTGCATCAGTAAAGAGAATTTCCACAATGAAGTTTCCCTATACCAATGGTGTCAATTTCAAATAAAAACAGATCCCTGTGGATAGTATATTGACTTAGAAAACCACAAATTAGCTTTATCTAACTTTATTGTATTTTTATTTATTTTGTTAAACATTTCCCAAATATATTTTAATTTGGTCCCACTGAATTCAGAAATTTCTACCAGGCTGCATGTACATTGATGAAATTACAGGTCATACGAGTATATCTTGGCTACATACAATGCATGGCATTGGTCACAAGGGGAACTTGACAAAAAGGTGTGGATGTCTCAGTGTGAATTTATTCTCACTACTAAGAAAATGGGCACCTAGGTGGTGAGGTGGATAGAGTGTAGACTCTGGAGTCAAGAAGATTCATCTTCCTGAGATCAAATCTAACCTGATACTTACTAGTCATGTGGCCCTGGTTAAGTCACTTAACCCTGTTTGCCTCAGTTCCCTCATCTATAAAATGAACTAGAAAAGGAACTGGGAAACCACTCCATATCTTTGCCAGGAAAACCCCAAATAGAGTCATGAAGATTTGGACACAACTTAAACAAACTGAACAGCACTGAGTGAATATTTCAAGGACTTAGGGGGAATAAATGATTGTGGATTGATTGATGTAGTACGTATGCATATTCATAACTTTGGTACCATCTATAGGACTCAATTCCTGACCTTCAACAAATTTGAAATCTAATACATGATATGTATACAAATAAGTTTGAAAAAGGCAACATGTAGTAAGTATCACATGAGCAATATAGACTGAGACTCAGATTTTTCTCCTCATATTTCCTAACATAATTTTACACTTATAGTAGATTTTCCAATACATATTTGTTCAATGCATGAACTTCATGTGCATAGTGATTGTGCTCCAGGCATTCATTAGCAAACTCTGTTGTTTTGGTATTATATATGGAATGCAGCATCAATAACAGGGTCAGAGCTCACTGAGTTGACTTATAAGCTGAAAGTATCTACTTTTTTAATGCAGCTTCTGAACCTGGTAGATGAAAAATCACTATCATTCAAGGCTCCTCTCCTTAATAGAAACATATGAGACTGCATAGCGCTAAAAGTGGTTGCAGTAGCTTCAGAGGTATATGCTGGAATGGATGAAAAAGGAGTGACCTTTTGCAAGGAACCTCGACTTCCTAAATAAAAAACCTAATAAACCAAGTTGTGCTTTAGGGGAACCATAAGGATAAGTCATCATATCTAGAGAATATCATGCAGTACAAACCCACAGGTTACATCTCATATTGTGGGGCATGAAAGTGTGTGATATCTGATGGCTCTTGGGATTTTGATCATAAAAGTTTGTGTGTCTAAGAGGACAAAGGTGTTTGCAGGTCAGGATGACTTTTTGGGCCAAGTCAACCTACCTATATGTCTTTCTGATCCAAATAGGGCAGAATCAGAGATTTGGTCACAGAATCCTTCCTTCACTGCCTGAATTTATATGGTGTAGGGAATAGTAATAAAAAGACTTCCATACTTGATCTATGGAGGCTACAGAGTAATATAGATAGAGAACAAAAAAAGTCATTTCTTTTTCATGGATTAGCTTAATTTCTGGAGGAAAATCAGCTTGCTCTTGTGGTTTTGGTTAATTTTCTGTATTTTTTCCATGAAGGGATGACCAATAATTATCTGCTATTAGTGGTCTGAATAGCAAGATTTGAGGATACCAGAGGAAGACTGGTATCTTGGAAGGAGAAAGGGCAACAGAGGCTTCTTAACCCAGGAAACCTGACCTAATGGCTATTTATTATTCACCCATCTTGTTTTGTGGATGTTAATCCACCCTTTGGGACAGGCTGAGTTTAAAGTAATAGCCTGCTAAGAAGAAAAAAAAACCAAACACCTTTATCTGAGGTTAATGGCCAATCCATTCTTTCCACTGTCTTCTCTCTCTGTCTTTTTTTCTCTGTCTTTTTTCAATGCCCAAGAGGAGTACACATCAAACTGTGACTTCAAATTTTCTAGGAATTATTCCACCTCCTCTTTTGAGAGTTGGCTCCAGTCCCTAATTTAACTGCTAAAAGGTTTCTTATTCTTGTATCTATTTAAGCAAACTGATTTTTTGGTTGTATTTAAAATTTTTAAATGCTCAGCTAATGAGACCAATTTCCCCTCTCTTTTTCTAGCACTCCTTTATGCACTGTACTTACATACTAGAATCATCATTAATTAGTTAATGTTTATAAAGAGTTTCAAGGAAGAATTTAGTGATAATAGGGATAGCAAGGATGGGGAAGGGTGTGTGGGGGGGAACAAAAACAACAAAAACCGAAACCAAGACTGTGGATGGGAGGAGGAATACTAATGAGCAATAATCTGGAATGCTCACATGTTGCCTTTTGTCTTCAAAGTGGTTTAAAGAAATGCTAATTAATTATAATTCTATAGGAATACTATTAAAACAGGATGGTCAACATACTTGTAGCTGTGAAGCTGTAACAATGGAACACCTATAGTTCAGTTTTGAAAGCCTTAAAGTTCCTGCGAGATCATATGTGAATGTAATGAAAGCAGGGTAAGTTGGATAGGAAAAATTCATTGAATGGAGGAGTTTGGGTTAGGTACAGGGCACAGTGTGCCTTATGCTACCTTGGCCACTGTTCAAAGCATTTCGTAACACAGGAGACAAAGCATGATTGTCAGTGGGCCAATAAGCAGAAATTAGCTTCTGGAGAGAGAGAGAGCCAGGAAGAACTACTGGCATCACTGAAGAAAAGAGGAAATATGATGGTTAAGAAAGAAAGAGTGTGCCAATTAAGATTCTACTAGCCTGTTGAGTAGGGACACTAATCTCCATAGAAGAACCAATGGCATGTGAAGCTGAGAAGTAGAGGGCAGCTAAGACTAGGGATGATATCTAGGTTTTATGCCATTAATTTGGAACTTCTGTTCTATTCGTTATTAGGCTTTTTTGAAAAAAATGTTTAGGTCCTATCTTCTCAACTAAGCTATAAGTCCTTCTAGGTATGTAATGTGTCTTATGCTTTAACTAACGTGTTAGCTATGTCCTATATCACTTCTTGTTCTCCTCCCCACCTCCCAAAGGAAAAAAAAAAAACATGCTGCTAGCCTAGAGGCAGTGGAAAAGCCTGAAGTATAGTAGGTTCATAATAATTAGAGATGATGAGTTTAAAGATCCTCTATTCCAACTTTTTCATTTTTACAAATTAGGAAACAGAGTCGCAGTGAGGAGAAGTGGTTTATTTGCCTAAGGTCACAAAGCCAGGATTCAGGCCTAGATCCTCAAAATCAAGAGAGTTGGAGTGATTGTCAAATGGAGTAATAGCTGTAAAAGAGCTGAGCACAAGGCCTGGCACATACTAGGCACTGAATAAATGCTTGTTCTCTTCCTTTCCCATCTCCAGGGCTTTTCACACTATGCTATCTTTTACTTCTTTGTGACACTGTGGTTAATCAGAGAAGGCACAAGCAGGATGAGATGGTACAACCCCAGAAATAAGAAAGTCTGTGTGTGTGTGTGTGTGTGTGTGTGTGTGTGTGTTGTTGTTGTTGTTGTTGTTGTTGTTGTTGTTCTCCTCCCATTATCAAATCCTTATCAAGGTCCCTTTGGTTTAATTGGCCTGGAGGTGATGTTATTGCTTGGTGCTGCTTAGTGGGCTAGAACTCAGTAAAAAGTGATTCTAAAGCTAGTTCTAAGTTGTGGGATTAGCCATCCTGTCATATGATTTAGCTCTTTTCACCTTGATTAAAAAACACAATGTCATTAAGGAAAGTAATTGGGAAACATTCTAAAAAAGTGAAAGCATCATAAAATTATTGCTGATTATTCTCCTTGATTACCCTGCCTTCCTTGCTAATATTAAATTTGAACATAAGCTCCTTGAGGACAGTATTACTTTTGTCTCTAGGCCCTTAGTATTTAGACAGTACCTGGTATGTAATAGACAATTTACTAATGATGGTTGGATGATAGATCAATTTCTGTTCCTTAATCCCTAAACTCCAAAGGACTAGTACAAAGTTGATGCAAAGGAGAATTCATAATGAAAAGGAGGTAATGTCTTTGTCTTTTTTAAATGCTCAAAGCATAAATCCTACTAAATTACCTAAATGATGTACTTGCTGTTAATTCAATAACATATTTCACACTTGAGAAGAGCCTTCTCAGTGGCACTTGATCCCTACCCTGTTATACCTAAAAGAGGCTCTCTTTTAATTTATATTTGATGATTGTGTTGTGCATGGAGAGAGAAGGCATTATTTGCAATTCTCTGTCACTTGATATTAGCTGGAGCTTTAGTCATGGACAATTAGTAGACATTGACCTACACTGATTTACACCATATTTCATGAACTTGAAAAATGTCATTTTTCTAGAACTGAATTCTCTTTCAAGAAGAAAGCAAGTGGGGGTTGAGTACAAGAGAGAAGATAGTGATTTTCTGCTATCTGAAGGAGTTAGTAGAGATAAGTGGAATTATGTGGACAAAGGTGAGGTGATATATGGGGTCATCGGGTTAAAAAAAGATGTCAGTTTCATTAATTCATGAAATCAAGAGGCAACTCTTTTCACTTATCAGATTTTAAGGATAAAAATCATGAAGTTCATAAGGTTGGAATTTAATGAACTAAAAATGCATAGATATTGTTAAGCAACCCTTCCTTTCCATAGGTCAGGAGAGGACTGATTCTAAAGAGAGAATGGAAGGGTAAAGGTGGAAATTAGTCATCAACCTCCGCCAGTGAAGATCTACTACTTAATAATCTAAAAGGGGATGTAACAACACAAATAATTTACTTCGATTATGTCTCTCCTCCTAGTAAGCTAACAGCTTTATTTAACTATAAAATGTTAAGGTCAGATTTGCATAATTGTTAGGCTGGTGAGAAGAGGGACCTTTTGTGGAGCTTATGCAGCATAATTCATGTTGCCTTATGACTTCCTTGACTGCTAATTCAAAGGTAAAAGGAATATGGCATAATGGATACTCCGCAGACTATGAGAGAATATATTAATTTCATCTTCACATATTCAGGTCAAAATATTATTAGGTAGGTTGATGAAAGTGTTATGTTAAGTTTAAGATATACCACATTAACACGAATATAAATATATCACATTTGTTTGAATATTGGTCTGAACTTTCACCCAAACTTACTTTTATAAAGCATGAGTTTGGTCTATAATCATGTTTTTAGGACCCTAGACAGCTCTATGTATCTCTATTCCAACCCCACCCAAACCCTTACTTGTAGGAAAGTCCTTACAGCAACATACAAGGTGATTGTATCACACTCTGGTTGTTTGTGTTTCAAGGAAAGAAAGTCAAAAATATTTTGCTTGCAGTGTCCCAACTGATGGCCTGAATCCATATCCAATCCTTGAAAAAAATAGCAAACTCATTGAAATATTCATCAGCCGTTAATTCCAGGTATCCTTGATGCTGGAGAGGATTACTATGGGTAGGTAATTGTGAGAGATCCACAGAAATTCCCTTGGACTTCACTTGGCACCTACAGATAAATGATCATAAGTGCTGTGATGATGAGCTGCAATAGACCTTCTACCTAATAGATGTAATAGATAATTAGATATTCTAAAACAAATCATATGTACTTTTAAACAGCAGATTTTTCCCCTGATTCTTCAAATTTTATTATCGTTTTGATTTAACCAATTTAATTCCTTAAGAAATCATCATGTCATTTGATTTCTCCACTTACCCTGCTAGATTGCCAAGTTTAAAATATATCCTGATTACTCTGGTCATTTCTGCCTATTACTCTTTATAGACTTTTGATTCGGAGACTTTGACTTTCAGTGGCATATTTATTACATAGGATAGCATGTTGCAGGTGGGGGTTGAATATAAGTGGCTAATTACTTATACCCCTTTTATTACTTACCTTTAACTTAACTAGCATTGGAGCTGGCCAAGCCTACCTCTCTAGTAGTAAATAGCCCTTTCTGGCTAGTTTTAAAAAGATGCTTTATTTTTTTGTAGTCTTCTGGATGTAAAGAGCTTTTATGAAGGGAATAGGGGAGGGTTTCATTAGCAATCTTGGAAAATGAAGAATAAAAGAGAGTGACATAGAGGAATGTGAATTTGATATGAATCAAACAAGCATTTGATAATAATCATCAGAGATCTTGAAGACTTTTAAAACCCCAGAGGGGATGTTGGCATTTATGTTGTTTTAATAATAGCTTAATAATACTAGCAGTATATATTTATATAGCACAGAATGTCTCATATGCATGATTTCATTTACTAGCTTTACCAGGTTTTGCTATAGCACACTGTAGATCAATGGCTGCTGAGGATTCATCAATATCTAGGTAATTTAAAGGGAGAAAAATCATCATTTTGCTTTAAATAACATCTGATATCCATCCTCCAAGGGAGAGTTATGAGGATAATATTGTAGACTTGTGCCAGAAAAGAGTGAACCCAAATATTCACTTAAATCATATTAATCAAAACACAAAGGCAATTTTGTCAAGCAATCCGGTTGATTTTTCATTTTTTTTTTTGCAAAATACTATGATAGTGGTGCATGTGATAAATAACAGATCCAAACGAATATGGTTATAGCAGAGAGAAAAAGGAACATATGCAGGAGATACTGAGAAAAGAAGGGAGATGCTTGGTCTCTTCTGAAACAATACAAAGGAAAGAAGAGTCAAAGGTTAAGTGGGAAGTTCTAAGGCTGAAAGAATAGGGAGAGGTGATAACATGTAAGAGTTAGAACAAATGTTCAAGAGTCCGGAGGAAGAAGGAGATATAAAGGAGGTTCTAAGAAAGTAGAAAACAAGGCATCTGGTATTAAAAAGAGGGACTTTGAGAATGAGGTTGGTTTCTGGCATAAACATGAGGAATTTTAGGTGTCACAGGGTACCTAGGTGGAGATGTTCAAGAAGAATTAGGTGATGCAAGTTTGGAGCATAGGAAAGAGAGCATGTAACTGGATACTTGGATTTGTATGTCATATATCTAAAAGAACACAGAGGAAACAAGTATAAATTCAGAAGTGGGCAAAGTACAGAGGCTCCAAGTATACCCACATATAGAGATAGAAGAACTAAGGTGAAGCAGCAAAAAAAAAACTCAGAAAAAATTAATGTCACAGAAGTTAAAGGTACAGAATTTTGAGGAAAGAATGGACCCGTGTTAAATACTAAAGAACCATCAAAGTCATGAAGACTGATAAAAGACCTTTAATTTGGCAATTAAAATGTTATTGGTGACCTCACTAAAATGATATTAAGATAATGATAAGGACAGGGGTGAAGAAAGGGTTAAATCAAGTAAGGGTTAAATCAAGATGCTGTTAAGCAGATCTAAACAAATGAAAGAATAGATGGCAATGTGAAATATCTCATGGGAAAAACCACTGACCTGGAAAATAGATCGAGGAGAGATAATCTAAAAATTATTGGACTACCTGAAAGCCATGATCAAAGAAAGAATCTAGAAATCATCCTTCAAGAAATTCTCAAGGAAAATTGTCCTGATGTTTTAGAACCAGAAAGCAAAATAGGGGTTGAAAGAATCCACAAATCACCTCCTGAAAAAGATCCCAAAAAGAAAACTCCTAGGGATATTGTAGCCAGGTTCCAGAATTCCCAGATCAAGTAGAGAATATTACAAGCAGCCAGGAAGAAACAATTTCAATATTGTGGAAACACAATCAGGACAGCACAGGATCTGGAAGCTTCTACACTGAGGGACCAAAGGGCATGGAATATGGTATTGCACAGGTTTTGAACTGGGATTAAAACCAAGAATCACCTACCCAGCAAAACTGAGTATCATGTTTCAGGGGAAAATTTGGTCATTCAGTGGAATAGAGGACTTTCAGGCATTCTTGAGAAAAAAACCAGAGTTGAATAGAAAAATTGACATTCAGATACAAGAAGCAAAAGATGCTTGAGAAGCAAAACAGGGAAAAGAAATCAAAAGGAACTTATCAAAGTTGAACTATTTACATTCCTACAGGGAAAAACAATAACTGTAACTGATGAAACTTTTCTCAATATGAAAATAGTTGAAGAAGGGTATATGGGCATATGAACACATTTGTGAATGTGTGTGTATATGTTTTCAGGTATACATAGATAGAGGGCACAGGTCAAATTTAATAGGAAGAGATGATATTTAAAAGGTGAGGTTAAGAGGTGAGAGAGTAATGTGGTGAGGGGGAATGGGGAGAGACAATGGGGTGAACTGTCTTTTGTAGAGGAGGCAGGGGAAGGTGGTTGCAGGGGAGTGGAAGAACAGTAAGGCAAAAAGGCAAAACCTTATTCTCACTGAATGTGGACCAGGGAGAGAATGACATGCATACTAAATAGGGTGTCCCACCCTACAGGAGCATGAGTGGGAGGGGGATGGGGGAAGGTGGTGGAGGGGAGGGCAGGCTGGTGGGGGAGGGATTTTGGAAGCACTCACTTTTGAAAAGGGACAGGATCAAGGTGTGGAGTGGACCAGGTGGAAGGTGGGATGGGAGGGAGGGAAATACAGTCAGTCTTTTACAATGTATCTACTATGGTAATGTTTTGCATAGCTACAATGTACAGCATATACTGAGTTGCTTATCTTCCTTTTAAAATCAAAATTAAAAAAATATATAACTACTATGATTAATACTATTTTGCATATAATTGGGAGATAAGACATGCCGGCAATGGGGCTCGGGAATTCACCTCGTCCTATTGGAAAAGTAGAAGGGGGTATGGGAGAAGAGATGGTAGAGAGCAGATTGGATGAGGGGATATACTGTATGACTGTTATTATGGGGGGTGGGTAGGGGAAAATGGGGAAAAATTGTAACTCAAAATCTGATGGAAATGAATGATGTAAACCAGAAGTTAATAGAGCATTCAGAAAAAAAAGAAGAAGATATTTGATAGTGAAATGGGGGAGGTAGATTACTCTTTCTAGTGCTATGGCAATTCGGAGGTATAAAATGAAAGTTACTATTCAAGAGAGTAGTAGGTTCAAAGGGAAGATATTTAAGAGAGAACTGATTAATCTGAAGATATTTATAGGTATGGGGAAAGGAGTCATTAAGAATAAGAGAATGAAGATGAGTTAGAAAATGATCAAGGGATCAAGATTTCAGAGAAAATGGGAGGGGATAGGATCAAGCTCTGAGTGAGTGTGTGTGTGTGTGTGTGTGTGTGTGTGTGTGTGTGTATCAATGATAACTACTTTTGGTAAAGAAAATGGTCTCTAAAATTTGAACTACTGGACCTGAAATCAAGAGAGTCTTAGGTTAAAATTCTGTCTCTCAGTTAGAAATAGTGTCTATGAGCTTCAGTTTCTTTATGTTTTAAATGGCATTAATAACTGATCCTTACCATTAGTACATTTTTGATAGGTTGGGATCATACAATTGATATGTATGTATATGTGTATATGTACATGTATATATCTATATATATTTTTTCTGTTTGTATTAAAGTGTTATATATATATCAGTTACTATAGCTCATTATTTTCAGTGAAGTAGGAGATGGGGTCATCTGAATATTGGGATAGAAGTAGAACTGGGGGCTTAAGGACACAGGACATGCAGTACCTACATCTTGGGAAAGGGAAGGGTAGAGATCTGTCCCTGCTATTTAATCAGCGTAGAGACCTCCCAGTGAAGAAACTCCTTATACCAATGGAACACTTCCACAATTTATCATCTTTGGCAATTGGCTGGAGCCAGTATGTTACATGACTTGTTCTGAATCTCTTAGCCAGTATGGGTCTGGGCAGGACTTGAACCCATGTCTTCCTGACCCATATGCTACTCTTTTACCTATTACTCAAAGCTACCTTTCCCTGCCGTGTTATCATGAAATTGAAGATTGCTTTGCAATTGCTTTCTAATTGTTTCATCTACAGAATGTCTGTTTTTAAAGTCAGATCATAGGCTTCCCCAGAGCAGAATATATGCTTTCTTATCTTCAGTGTAAACTACTGTAGAGTGGTTTGTTTGCATAATGTGCATTCAATGTGTGATGATTGAATGCATGATAGTAATTCCATTTCTGTAGAATTCTATGAAACTTTTTCATTGTAACCTCTTTGTGAGGTTGATGATGAGAACATTATTATTATGCCTTTTCACATTTTGGGAAACTGAGACTCACAGAAGAGAAACCATTTGCTCAACTTCCTACAAGTAGTAAGTGTTAGACCTCTCATGTGATATGAGCAAGTCATACAATTTCTATACATCTTTTTCAATGAGGGGTTTATACTAAATGACTCCTAAGATGTCTTCCAGGTCAAAATCTTGATCCCAGGATCCTATGATCAATGGCTAGATCCTATGACTTGTCCCTCCCACAACACTGCCCATGAAAGAATGAATTTTCAATAGAATTGAAAACAGAAGTGTCAATTCTCTCTGAAAATCCATCCATAATGAATTTCCAAAAAGGGGAAGGGTAAATAACCATCTGAATTCTACAGTATATCTAGTCTGAAGCAGTGCTGAGATTTAAACAGACCTATTCATATTCAAAGTCTTAGGGGGGCTGAGGGGAGGGAGTTCACTCCTGGGCTATATCTGGAAAGCATAACAGGATATTTATTTTCATTTCTATTCATTCCCCTGACTGCCTTGGTCTGTCCACCTACTAGCCTAATGCGTTTCTTGCTTCATAACTTGATATAGATCAACATTCAAATTTGGATTGACTCATTTAGTCAAATTTTACATTTTTCTTATAAATCATTAATTTGTGTATATTTTTTGCATACAAAATTAATGCTAAGCCTTATGTCTTACCAAATTACATATCCAATAATCTTTTGAAGCATATATAAACACCTTGTAATTGATTATAAATCACTGCTACACATGTTGTTCAAAGCATTCTAAATAGTCCGCACAATTCATGACAAATATCACATGATAAGTCTCCACTGTGACAGAAATCCAAAGATATTTCACAGCTGAAATGAGACTGAATTAGCTGTTTATTAAGATGCTTGAAAAATACATTAATTTTATTTCTTTTCTTTCCTCAAGAAGACTGTATTATATATATATATATATGTATGTATATGTATATATGTATATGTATGTATATATATATACATATATATGTTTATTGGACTTTCTAAAAATATACAGTTATAACACCAGAGACCAAAAACTCTAAGAGTCACAGATAATTAAAAAGTGGCATTATGAATTGGGCTTAAAAAATGTAATGTTTTATTTATAAGTATACACAATTCAGGACATAAAATATTCATAGAACAATCAATCAACAAGCATTTATTAAATGCCTACTTTGTGCCAGGAAATGTGCTAGATACAAAGAATAAAAATTCAAAGAATTCAACATTCCCTACTTTAAAGGATCTTATAATCTAACAGGGAAGACAAGTAAAATTAGAAGGATATAGAAACCAATTAAGAGGAGAATAAATACTAATAAAAACAACAAAAGTGATTTGGAAGGGAGGGCACTAATGGTTGGGGGGATCAGGAAGAGCTTCATGTAGAAAGTGATGATTGAGTTGCATTGCCTTTATATGATAGCATTCTGAAAAATGTAACATCACATATTCTAAGCACTAGTCAGCAAATCAAATAGTTATGTTATACACTGGCCTACCACTAAATGTCCAAATGTAGCTGTCCATTTTCTAATGGGTTGGTGTAATGCCATGCACAGAAGCTTTCCAGAAAAAATGCTACTGTGAATAGCTTTTAAGGTTCTGATTACTCAATATAGCCATCATTATTATTCCATAATAAATCAAGGCAAAGCATCCACAGGAATCAAGGTACAGCATTCACAATATTACAACTTATCACAGAAAATCACAATATAATCTCAAAGTACAATAGTCCAAGTCTTCCACTCATGGGGCAACTGTTAACTCAGTCACTTATCAGTAACAATCATATAATAGTCACAATATAATATTCACAACATAGTATCAAAGTAAAATAGTCACTCTCAAGTTAACTCAATCAGTCACTTATCAGTAGTTTCAGAATACATGGTCAAAGTCTTCTATTCATGGGGCAAAGTTTTGATTAACTCAATCAGTCTCTTAGTAACAGTATCTCAAAGTAATCAAAGTACAAATCAGTCACTTATTCAGCAAAGTCTTACTTAAGTATCATACATAAACCCCTCCACCCCTTAGGTCACTAGTGAACTATAATTCCATAATTACTCAGTAAGCAAGGAGAGGTCTTTTCTTCATCTTGACTTGGGGCCTGTTCTCAGATTCCCTGGATCCCCCTTCCATGGTCCCAGATTCTACCTGGATTCCCCAGACTGTCACCTGGTTCAATGGCAGACAGCTCCCAGTTCCTTGACCAGCTCTCTGGGCAGGTCCTGCTCTACCCTGACGTTCACAGGGTCTGGTCTATGTCAGATCTCTCACCATTTCCACTCCAGGGAATCCAAGGCTCAACCAAGCTGCAAACAAAGTCTCAGCATCCCAGTCATACTTTAGTCACCTGGGCTACTGGCTGCTGGACTCCTGGACTCCTGGCTCCTTGGCTCCAGGGCTCCTGGGCTCCTGGGCTCCTGGCTCCAGGCTCTGGGCTCCTGTTCAGAAGAAGCTCCACTACCACAAGTTTTCAGGACTCAGTTCTCCAATCTTCCATTGCTGTTCTGCCACCAGATCTCAGTCTCAAGGAAATTCTGACTGTGCCTCTCTGGGACTTTTCTTATATACACAGTATTACCTACTTCCTTCAACCAATCCCTTCCTGTTACATCAGTAACAGGAGCCAGGAGTCTTGATCAGTTACTAAGTGCTAAGTACCTGCTACTTTTGCCAACACAGAAGGATCTTCAAATTCAAAATCACATTACCATTACAGTTAGTAAGAATTTCCACTAGGAATCTTTTCATTTAAGAGTTGCCACTTGTTCCTCCATAGATCAAGAGTAGACAAAATATCATGACAAATGGGTATTATGAAGATTATGTAAGTGTTTTTTCTTACCCTGACTTAACACATGTCTCAAAATACCTTATAGAGTAGATGCTGGAAAGAGTTCATTCTTGTTAATAAATTTGAGCAATATCTCTGGGAAATGTCAGCCTTTCTATGTCGCCACAAAACATCCTAAGCATGTAATACAAGTCTCAATATAAAAAGTAATGTTTTGTTCATCAGCACAGAAAATGATGCCAAGAAGCCAAGGGCCAGAGGAATGTCTTCACATTCAGCAGCAGCTCACACATCTTTACATCTTTTCTATCATTCCACATTATATTTCCATCCCTCTTATACTCTCTACTATGGCAATGGATCACTGTCTCTTGTTATGTCTATGTGAAAACTTAAAATCATTGTCTCAAATTAAGTGAAAGCCGTCTTAAAACTAAACAGAAAATGACGCTTTTCAAAGTTGTACTGAGAGACAGTATTGTGTCCAATTCTCACACCAACTCTATGAGGTATTATTATTCCCATTTTAAACATGGAGATACTGAGACATGGAGAAATAGAATTACCTGCCATTGCTTACACATGTTTATCCATGATTAGAGCCTGATTGACTGGTGATTAATCTGTATCACCAAGTGACCCTACAAGGTGTGGGGAACAAGGAATATAACCAATCACTCCCAGGGCTACCTGAATAACACAGTCAGAGGGACCAATATTTTACATAATATCAATCGTATGTGTATTGCTAGACATAGTATAAATCTCTACCTTCTAAACTGTTTCCTTTTAATTACAATGCCTTCATTCTGTGCATTATTTCCTATTCATCTTAGATATAGCTTGTTTATATATAGCTTTGGTGTGTTGGCTCTCCCAGTATATTATTATTTCCTTGAGGACAGGGATTGTCGTCTACCTTTCTTTGAATACCCAGAACTTACCACCTACTGCCTGATATAGAGTAGGCACGTAAGAAATGTTTATTGTGGGGTGTCTAGGTGGTGCAGTGAATAGAGCACCGGGCCTTGGAGCCACAAGGACCTGAGTTCAAATCTGACCTCAGACACTTAACACTTATAAGCCATGTGACCTTGGGCAAGTCACTTAACCCCAATTGCCCTGCCTTCCCCCTTGCAAAAAGGGGAAAAAAGTTTATTTATTAACTATCATAGGGTGCCATCTTCACCTTTGAAAAATCATTTTCAAGTTTGCTTTCTAACACCTCCCTCAGGAAAACAAAAAACAAAACAAAAAAAAAACTACATTAAAGGGAATTTTCCATAGAAAATGTCTAGATTGACTTTGGATAAACTTAAGTTTTCTTCAACCCTCTATTTCTCTATTAATTGTATTTATTTAAAGACTTACCAAGTACCCACTCTGTCCAAAGTTTTATAATAAGTACTCTAGAGGTTATGAAATAGAATCGAAAACAAAATGGCAGAAATGAAGTAAAGGACAATATCTTGGACTTCTAAAAACATGCAATGTGTTTGAGAAGCCAAAACTCACAGGCAAAAAGCCATCCCTTCCAAGGCCTTAGGACCACAGTGTAGAATAGTGAAAGAAAATTGGACTAGGAATTCAAAGATCCAGATTCTAGTCCTGATTTTAACATTAACCAGGTTCATGATATTAGGTGTCACTTTAGGGCTCAGTTTCTTTACCTATAAAATATGAGTCGAGACCTTTTACAAACATATGAGTCCATGAGATTCATTTTAAAATGCATAACGTGATATGTAACATATATAAATACATATATAATTACATATATATATATATAATATGTGAAGTAAAGTGCTGAGTTTTCATGGATAATAAAAAGGTGGTATTAAAAAATGTAACTCTAAAGAGTAATGTTGAAATGTGTAGTATGGTTCAATCATCTAAATTTAGTGAGCAAAGATATTTTAATTCTCTAATTATACATTGAAGTAGCAGAATATAGAATATATAGAACCATTTTATAGATGAGTAAACTAAGGCCTAAGGAAGCTAATTTGTCACATTTGCATTTCTTCCTTCTCCCTCTCCTACTTCCTGTAATCATTAGCTTCTTTCACTCTGAATGTTATATTTCCTGCCTGAGCCACTGGAGGTCTTAAAATTATTATAATTTGAATGCAACCTGATTCAAAGATTCAAGTGATCAAGGTTTTCCAAAAGAATTGCTGAAAGGGAAATTCTCTCCAGCCTGAATTCTCAGTTTACATCAACATCTCATTTTCATCATTTCACTAGGATAATGACAAGAGAGCTCTGTTTTTCAATAAGGACATTTTTTTAGAACTTTGGTTGTGCAGCAGGGTTCCTTTAAGGTTGGGTTGAACCATCAATCCAGGTGTGGGCCATAGGGAAGACTCTAAGTTCCCTTAAGGAAAAAAACAAAAAACAAAACAAACAAACAAAAAAACCCCAAAACATCACTGCCCAGGAATTTTCTGTTGGCACAATCTGCCCTCATCCACATAGAATGTGACTCACCATCTTTTCTGTGTTGTCATCCTGACCAGGCTCATCAACCACATTTCCAGTAGGTCCATTCTGTCACCTGCTTGACTCCCCCATTTCCTGTTCTGGCTGTATCCTTCATCTAACTTTCAATTCTCAACTCCCTGATCATTAAGTGTTCCTCCAAATCTTACAGTTGCCAGCCTCTGACATACCTGTTTTCTGATTCTTGTCTTGTATTGTTGCCACTACCACTGCCTGACCCTACTCTGCTTATTTTGATGATCACAATATTCTTCTAAGTTAATCTCTGAGAAACCTACCTTCTTCCCAGCTCTGGAGGAGTTTGACTTTAGTTTTTTGTTGTCGTTGTTCAGTCATGTCCAATTCTTGGTGACCCTGCCAACCAAGCGTCCATGGAATTTTCTTGGCAAAGATTCTAGAGTGGTTTCTTATTTTCCTCTCCAGGTTTATGCATGTAGGGGTTAAACGATTTGTTCAGGGTCACACAACTAGTATCTAAGGTCAAATTTGAACTCTTTTATTTTTGATGGCCCAGTGTTCTCTTTACTGTGCTGGCTAGCTGCCCCAGGCTTTATTTTAGCATGCAGTTATGTTTCTTGGGAAGAGGCATTGCTTCATTCTTCATATTTGTATCCCTGAATATCTACCTCAATACCTGGCCCATAGTAGGTGCTTTTTCCTCTTAGTCATTTGTTTCATTGGGTGATGACAATCAATGGACTGCCTTAATGTGACAGTTTGTATTTGCTGAAACATTGTATGGCACATATAAATCACACTGTCAACTAAAATCGCATAACCTTTTGAGATTTGTTAGTGCATTTCTGTGGCAGGAACATTTGTTATGTTTAAAAATTGAATCGGTGCTTTGTCTGGACATGTGGGGGAAGCACTGAGCAGTATACTGCAATGCAAAGAGGAATGGATATAGGAGGAAAAAAATATGGGTTTGTGTCTCTGTTCTTATCATGAGTTGCACGACCTTGGGCAAGTCACTTAGACTCTCTTGACCTCATCTGTAAAATCAGGACAATTATACATATACTTTCTACCTCTCACGGCTGTGATGAGCATGTTTTGCAAGCCTTAGGGCATTGTTATTATTAGAAATCATGCTTCCCATTAAAAACAAGTTTATATGCCCTAGAATTATTTCTAGGGGCTTGTTAACACAGCATTCATGCATATGGCCTCACTAGGAAAGCAGTCATTGAACTCAAGGCTCCCTGGTTCACAAGAGGTGCCAGCTTGTATACTTAACAGGGTTGCCACATGTGCCCAACAAAATATCCTTCAAGCACCAGTCATTAAACTTGTCAACTTACCTTTTGAATAAACCCACACATGCAGGCCCTATTACTTGGCATCTAGCCAATCTCATTGTTTAGAGTAGTCATTTTTAGAGGATTTTATATTACTTGGGGGAATTGTCAGTCTAGGGCAATACCTTTTTTATCATTTCTCCAATTTCTACCTCATTAGAATGGGGACAATCGGGATGTCTAGGGGGCGCAGTGAGTAAGAGCGCCGGCCTCGGAGTTGGGATGACCCGGGATCGAAACCGGCCTCAGAAAACGAGCACCCACACATAAATAATGACTAGCCATGTAACCTTGAGCAAGTTACTTAATCCCAATTGCTTTAAAAAAAAAGAATGGGGAAAATTCAGTTCATTTAACCTATAATCAATAAATATATAGGGAACCCATATCCCTTACTTGTAGTCTTACTCTTAATAAAATATGTGCTACCAACTTTTAGCGTTTTTGATTAATGGGATTCCAAACATGTTTTTCCCCCTAATGAAAACAATAACTCACGTTTATATGGGTTCATGAGTTCAGAGCTGGAAAACATTTCCAGGGTCATCTAATCCAACCTCTTCACTTTACAGACAAGGATCAGACAGGTTAAAGAAAGAGGATTTCAACACATGTCCTCTGACTCCAAATCTTTCTACTGTACCATTCTTTCTCTGCAACCCAGGTTCTACTTGGTCATGTAGGAATTGGTAAAATTGCACAGAATTCTTCACATCCTCAGAACAAAATTGTATCTAAGAGATGAGTTGTAATGCCAAATTCCATATATAAACTTTTAACCTGAACATAGGCCACACTCTCCTCACCGCCCCCCCAACCCTGTATAAAATCCAAGTATAGTCCATAATCATGCATTAGCATCATAGAAATCTCTAGTTTCTTTGATTTTTCTCTCTAAATCCAATGTCCTTTCCACTATCTTTGAAAGCTTTCAAGCTTACACAGGTATTTTCCTCATCACAAAATTATGAGGTATTTTGTAGGACCAAAACTCAAATTTTCTGTTACTTACTACTTGTATGACTAGATAAGTCTCCTAAATTCTCCCTGTCTCATCTGAAAATATTTCACATTTACATATCACTGCAAGGTGTACAAGGAACTTGCATTAAAACAACCCTCAGAAGTAGGTATGGAAATCAGTCCCATATCCCATAGTATGGGTTATTATATAGAGCTACTAATACTTAGAATAAAGGTTCAAACTCAATTCTTTTGACCATAGAATGGAAGTGCAGTATATAATGTAATCTGGAGCACCTGAGTTAGAATTCTTTTCAGACATTTCCAGGTGTGCCCTTTCTCATTCGTAGAATAGGGATAATAGCATCTGTCTCATAGTGCTCTATCACAAGGACTCTTGTGAGAATCAAATGAAATAATATGAAGTTATACTGAATCTTGGCTTGGAAAACTTTAAGGGCTATATAAATGACAATTATTATTATCCAGAACCAATACTATTTGCCCAGAACTGCATTCAATTTATATCAATAGTGTTTAGATCTGTGATTTTTTTAGCATAGGCAATCCCTACACAAAGACACAATAAAGCCTCTCAAAATTAGACTTTCAAATGTTCTTCTAGAATTACTATGGTCAAAAACATTAGTCATGAGGCCCAACTTGTTAATGAGTTTTCCAAATTGAGGCCACCGGTCCTTCACAGGAGTCGTATTGAAGGTCTTATCTTCTTGCTAGGAATATGTTGAACTTTCTTTTTGCTGCCATAGGCTATTAGAAGAATACAGTCACCTCTATAACTCAGAGGTATCCGATAGAACTGGAATGGAAGTTACCCTGCTCTACATCCTAAAAAGAAATCCTTAAGTTATTGTGATATAAACAAGCCTCCATGCACGTTCTTTGCTTTTAGCTCTTATAGGGTAGCCTTCTCTCTGTGCATGTGCTTATATTAATATGGAAGGTCATTCTTTCCTTTCTCCTTATCCTTTTCCCCCATATACTATGCTGGGTCTTCTGCATTCCTCTGACATACATTCTTTGAGCCTTAAATTTCTCTTCTGTAAGATAAGGGTGATAATTGCATTATCAATCTCATGTAGTTCCTGTAAGGAAAACAGTTTGTAAACCTTTGGGATAGTTTTCTGATTTTAGGCATTTATAAAGCCTGGTCTATTTTGAAGGGAGAATTGGACATGAATATTTGAGATTTGGGATGTCTTCTCTCTCAATAGCCCCTTCCAAAAATAGTGCTATCATTTCATGCTTCATCTATAAATTTTCTTTAAATGGTTTAAATACTTTAAAACATATTTTTCTTATATAGCCATAATTTCTCCCAGTAGCCCTCTCCCTTTCCCACCAAGAAAGTCACCACTTAATAACACAAAATATTTGAATACCTAAAAGTAGAAAAAAAGAAGAGGGAAAATATTAACAGAGTTGATCAATAAATTAAGTAAGTCTGGATACATGTATACAGTTCTGGACTTCTCACCACTGTAAAGAGGAGAGATGGTGATGTCTTTTCATATTTTTTCTTTCAAACTATGCTTGTCTTTATAATCTTGCAATATTCACTTTTGATTTGTGTGTGTGTGTGTGTATGTGTGTGTGTGGTTTGTTCTTTCCATGTACATTGCTGTACTGATGTATATTATTTCCTTGGTGGTGCTTGCTTCATTCTGTATCAGTTCATTTCCTTCTTTTCATGCTTCTCTGCATCCATCCTATTCCCTATTTTCTATGGAATGGTGACTTTCCATTCCATTATGTACCACAATTCATTTAGCCATTCCCCAATCAATGAACATCAGCTTTGTTTCCAATTCTTAGTTATCACAATAAATATTGCTATAAATATTCTGATGCCTATTGGTACATATATAGAATTTTGCTTGGAAGAAGGGTATTTCTTAAATAGAGAGTATTGTCATTTCATGAATATAGTTCAATATATTTAGTATGGTTTTTTACATCTCTTCTTTTATGTCTAGGATATATCGGCACTTCTAATACATTACTTTTGACTTCTTAATACTTTATGCCACTTTCCCTGACACTAGACCTGAAGTGATGAATAACAGCTGATATTTCATTCTACTTTAAGGTTTACAATACAGTTTACATATTTTATCTCATTTAAGCTTTCAAATAATCCTGTGAAATAACTAATAACAGGTATTTTATCCCCATTTTGCAGAAGAAATTGTAGTTAACAAAGTTTCCAATTTACCCATAGTCACATAGCTAGTAAGCATCAGATGTGAAACTTGAATACAGTTCCCTCTCAATGCCAAGATTAGTGCTTTTTCAGTTATTCCCCTATGCCCTTAGAACTTAGGGGTTCTAATTCATGATGTCTGCCCAAACACATTCTTCTTTCTTCATTCCAAAAGAGGGGAGGGTTGTTATTTTCCCATTGTGCTGCCAACTCTTTAATCTTGTTTTGTGGATGTGGATGAGGGCAGCCTTTATTTCCTGTTTTTCTCAAGAGAATCAGCATTCAGGAAGAGCAGTCAACACACAAATATTCTACCTTTTTTTAAACAAATGCTTTATTAACTCCTGTTTTACATCATTCATTTCCGCCAGATTTTGAGTTACAATCATTCCCCCCCATTTTTCCCCTACCCACCCTCCCAGAATAGCAGTCCCGAAAGATATCTCATCCTCCAATCTGCTCTCTCCCATACCTTCTCCCATAACCCCTTCGACTTTTCCATTAGAGGAAGGTGAATCTTTGTGTCCCAATGCCTGCACATCTTATCTCCCAATTACAAGCAAAACAGTATTAATAATAGTATTTATATATATATTTGAAACATTTCATCTTAAGACCTCGAATTTCAGATCCATTTCCTTCCTCCCTTGTCACCCATTCCCTCTGGGGAGATAAGTAATTCAGTATATGTTGTACATGTCTAGGTATGCAAAACATTATCATAGTAGATATATTGTACAAGGCTGCTTATAATTCCCTCCCACTCATCCCACCCCCACCTGGTCCATTCCCTACATGATCCTGTCCCTCTTCTTTAGTGGGTGCTTCCAACCTCCCCTCCCCCCAAGAATGCCCTCCCATCCATCATCCCTCCTCTCATTCCCCTACCCCCTATTCTGCTGCAGGTTGAGATATCCCATTTAGTATGTATGTCATTCTCTCCCTGAACCAAATTCAATGAGAATGTGGTTTTGCCCTTTTGCCTTCCTTTGTATTCATATGACCATATACCTTTTTTCCATGATTTTCATAGTGAGAAAGATATCATCAGTCACAGATATTGCTTTTCCATATAGGAATGTAAATAGTTCAACTTTGATAAGTTCCTTTTGATTTCTTTTCCCTGATTACCTTCTCAGGCATCTCTTCCTTCTTGTGTCTGGATGTCAAATTTTCTATTCAACTCTGGTTTTTTCCTCAAGAACGCTTGAAAGTCCTCTATTCCACTGAATGACCATATTTTCCCCTGAAACAAAATACTCAGTTTTGCTGGGTAGGTGACCCTTGGGTTCATTCCCAGTTCTTTTGCCCTCTGGAATATCATATTCCATGCCCTTCTATCCCTCAGTGTAGAAGCTGCCAGGTCCTGGGCTATTCTGATTGTGTTTCCACAATATTGAAATTGTTTCTTCCTGGCTGCTTGTAGCATTTTCTCCTTGATCTGGGGATTCTGGAACCTGGCTATAATATTCCTGGGAGTTTTCTTTTTGGGATCTTTTTCAGGAGGTCATTGGTGGATTCTTTCAACCTCTATTTTGCCCTCTGGATCTAAAACATCAGGGCAATTTTCCTTGAGAATTTCTTGAAGGGTGATTTCTAGGTTCTTTCTTTGATCATGGCTTTCAGGTAGTCCAATAATTTTTAAATTGTCTCTCCTGGATCTATTTTCCAGGTCAGTGGTTTTTCTCATGAGATATTTCACATTGCCTTCTAATCTTTCATTTGTTTGGATCTGCTTAACAGCATCTTGATTTCTCATAAAGTCACTAGCTTCCATTTGCTCCAGTCTAACTCTGAAGGAATGAATCTCCTCAGTGAACTTTTGAGATTCTTTTTCCATCTGGCAAATTCGACTTTTTAAGGCATTCTTCTCCTCATTGCCCTTTTGGGCCTCCTTTACCATTTGAGTCAGTCTATTTTTTAAGGTGTTGTTTTCCTCAGTCAGGCTGTTGACCCTCATTTCATACTTTTCTTGCATCCTTCTCATTTCTCTTTCCAATTTTTCCTGTACTTCTCTTATTTGATTTTTAACGTCCTTCTTAAGGTCCTCTATGGCCTGCAACCCGCTCATGTTTTCCCCTGGGGCTTTTGGAGCAGGACTTCTGACCTCACAGTCCTTTTCCCGCTCTATGCCCCCAAAATAGGAGTCTAGGGTTGCATTTTTCTGTTTCCTTTGCCTTGGCATGTTGCCACTTAATTACTTGACGTTTGGGCTTGTTGCCACACTATGGCTTTAAGGCCAGATAGGGGAATTTTCGTCACAAAAGTGTGGCAGGTTAACTTCCGTTTCTGGCAAGCTGTAAACTCACCCATGACTTCCACCCCAGATCACAATCCAGATCCAGGGAAGTTATAGCAAGAGCGATTACCCCACAAGACTGATCGCTGGATCTCCCTACAGTTAACATGCAGGCCAGGAGCTGGAGCTGCCCCTGAAAACTCAAAATGGTGTGTCTCCTCAGTGGCTTCTAGCCCCCAGAGGAAGAAGCCGACGCATTCCCCAAATACTGGTCCCAAAGTCCATAGGGCACTAACCTCTCACTTTGTTCTAGGCATGTTTATGTTGATAATTTTGGAGTCGCCACAGCTGCTGGTGTTCTGGGGTCTCTCCAGCAGGCTGCTGGCCCTGCCACCCTGGGGCTAAAACCTCGGCTCATGGGGACCTGGGCTCGGCTAGACTCGGCTGGGCTCGGCTCCCTATGCTCTACGTGTTGCGCTGCCCACTGCTGGCTCCCAGACCGCTGCGCTGGTCCTTCCTGCAGGGCTGCTGGCCTGTCCTCAGCGGGAGGTTAGCTTCTCTGTGTCATTCCGTGGGTGCTGGGGCTCCAGAAGTTGTTCAGAATTCCCTTTTACATAGTTTGGAGGGAATCTGGGGGCAGAGTGGCTTGGATGAGCTGTTTCTACTCCGTCATCTTGGCTCTGCCCCCTATTCTTCCTTTTTTAAGACAAGCAGGATTTCTTTCTTGGTCCTCTCTCAGAAGAAGAAGGTTGAGAAGACAATATGTCCAGTCACAGGAGTAATGAAGGGATAGAGAAGACACAGTTCACATGGTATTTCTGTTAAATTTGCAAGCACTAAGCATGCTAGGTAGAGAATATTTGTATGTTGTGGTCACAAGAACCTGTATGACTTATGGGCCTTTGGGGGATTGTGTATTCATTTTTATTAACTTTAATTATAGGAGCACTATAAAATTTTCTCATTCTGTGTTGCGTGAAAAATGCAGAAGTTAATTGCTCCTGACATTTAATTGGTTTATGGTCCTCTCTAACACAATCTTGTACTGCAAGAGACAGGAAAAAACAGTTGACTTGTTTCTGAGATTGCTGGGGATTATACACCAAGAAATTAGTCTTTTTGTTAGTTCTAGCAGAGAATTAGAAATGCAATTTTAGAATTATGGAGAAAAAACCTCTGCAAATCTGCATCCTGCATATGCTAAATGAAGTCTTAACAAGGGCTTTCCTGTATGCTTTGTATTATTCATATGTGGCAGTGTTGCCAGAGCTTTTACTTTATTATTATAGGTTTAAAATGGTATATTTTCATACCACTGGATATATCAGGTCCTCTCATTCTTGTTCTAAGTTGCAAGCCATCTGGAGCCGTCTTTTGCTGCCACTTTTTTATATCCTCCTCATCCCCACAGCAATATCATCTCATGTGGCATAAAAAGACATAAGGTGGCTGGATATTAGCAGTTATAATTTATGATGACTTGAGATGCTGAGAGTTCAACACGGCAGCCACTGCTACTCTGATTGCAGTGTTGGTGAGACGGCCTGGATAGCTTCCATCTCCTGTGTTGAGGTCTTTGGAACTCCAAGGGAGGAAATGATATGTGGAGTACACCAACTCAGTAGTGCTTTGGACTGGCTGTTCTGTCCTGCCTGCATCATAAGAGTCAGGGAAACGAACAATGCAGAATCATCTCTTTTGAAATGTCAAGTTCATTTTGGCACAAAGCAGCTGGACTTCAAAGCAGCCCTGTCAGGCTCTTCTTGCCTTCAAGCCTCTCCTTCTAGCCTGTGTACTGCACAGGATCTGCAGGGGCTTGGTAATGGGAGCTGTAGAAGAATTAAACAAAATGAAGCCCTGAACCAAGTGCATTTCTTGCTATGTTTTATTGTATAATACTCCAGAACCTGATAACCATTTAAAAATAATTTATTCAGACAATGAGAGCTGAATTATGCATGCATATGTCCTTGGGTATTTTTTTTCATTTAGAAATTTAAGGATTAAAACAGCTGATTTTGCTAGTGCAGAGAAATGAACAATAGGAAAAAACTGAATTCAGCTATTTCATAAATGAATGATTAAAAAAATCACATTACACTGACTTCATCTCTGCTTCGTGCCATCTGAAGTTACCACTTTTACGTAAATGCACTATGTTAAGAAGCCTGAGTGAGAAGGAAATCTAGATATTATCTGACCTCATCCCCTCAATCTTATGGATCAGGTCATCTTGGGGGCCAAAGATTTGAAATGACTTGCTGAAGGACAGTAGGTATCAGTACCAGAATTAGAACCTAAGTGTTCTGAGTCTAAATCCCACGTTCAATGTGCTGCATATCTGTCCTTGAATTGCTCACACTCTAGGTGAGGGGATAAGACACCTACACTTGAAATATTGGCTAGCCATATAAGATAATATATGTCAGTCCTTGTAACAGACACAGTAGATTTTCAGGACAAATGAGAGATCCCTGTGTGATGATCATCTCAACTATGGAGGAAGTGAAATTTGAGGTGGCCTTTAAAGGATATTATAGTTTAATTGAGTAGAAAAGATCAGGAGGATCTTTTTGGAGGGTAGAATCACAAAAACTAAGTCACCAAGGCAAGGGAATGTGTGAAATATTATAAACTCTAGATTATTATAATTTTCATTGTCTAAGATCATAAATCAGGGATGCTAAGTGGTGTGCTGAAAGTAAACCAAAATAATAGATGCTTCTCTTAGTCCTGTCACCAACTAGTTATGTCTTTAAAAGGATGAGTTTTTTAACCCCTGTGATCCAATGATACAGGCCTTCATGTAATTGTTCTCACATGGCATTTCAGCTCTCAACATTGAGCATTTCCACTGACTATCCCTAATGCTTAGATTATTTACTTCCTCATTTTGATGCCCTTCCTTCCTTAGAGTCTCATCTAAAATCTAACATTACATAAGAAGGCTTTTCTTGTCCTCCATAGTTATGCCTCAGTTTGATGTAAGGAAAAACTTAGAAGCAATTAGAACTAACCCAAAGTGTAATTGCCTGCTTGAGGTGGGAGTGAGGTTCTCTTTCTGGAAGTCTAAAAAGTCATTATTTCATTAAATATTTTCCAATTACATATATAAACAATTAACAATCATTAAAAAAGAATTTGAATTTCAAATTCTGTCCCTCCCTCCTGCATGTCTCCCTAGCTTGAGAAGCCTTCTTTTATTTTCCCCCCTTTTATCACCCCCCCTCCCTATTCTCTTCCTTTCCTACTTTCCTATTTGGTATGATAGATTTATATTACCAAATGAGTGTGTGTCTGTATATTTATTTATTTCCCTTTTTAACCAATTTAAATGTGAGTTAGGTTCAAGCATTGCTCACTCCTCCATCCACCATTTCTCTCTTTTCTGTAAAAGCTCCACCTTGTTTGCCTCCTTTTTATGAGATAATTTTTCACAATTTTTCCTCTCCCTGCCCCCTCCTTTCTCCCAGGCTATTTTCTTTTGACCTGGGAGCTCTGGAACTTGGCTATAATGTTCCTGGGAGTTTTCTCTAGGGGGTCTCTTCCTAGTGGTGATCATTGGAGTCTTTCAATTTTTATTTTATCCTCTGGTTCTAGAATATTAGGGCAGTTTTCCTTGATAATTTCTTATAATGTGTAGGCTCTTTCTTTGATCATAGTTTTAAGGTAAACCCAATAATTCTTAAATTATCTCTCTTAAATCTATTTTGGGACAGTTTTTTTCCCAGTGAGATATTTCATATTTCTCCTATTTCTTATCATTCTTTTGACTGTGCTTTATTGTTTCTTGACTTCTCATGCAGTTAATGGTTTTCAATTGCAAAATTCTAACTTTTAAGGACTTATTTTCTTCGGAGAGTTTTTGTACTTTTTCTTTTTCAATTTCATCAGTCTTTAAGATTTTTTCTTCAATATTATTTTCACACCTCTTTATTTTACCAAGCTGTTAATTGTCTTTTCATATTTTTTTCTCTTTGCTTTCATTTCTTTATTTGATTATCCCCTTACAACTCTAAGTTGATTTTAAAAATAATTTTTTAGCTTCTCCAGAAATTTTTTTTGACTTGTGTCTAATTTACATTTTTATTTCAGGTTTTGCCTGTAGATGTTTTGACTTAATTTTATTATTTTAAGTTTGTGTCTTGACCTTCCTGTTGCCATAATAGCTTGTGATCTGCTTCTTTTTCTCATCTTTCCACACTATTTTTTTATGTTAGATTTGGGCTCTTTTCTCAGAGTGTGGTAGGGAGAAGGACTCTGTATCAAGCTTCAGGCTTATTCTCATTGCTATTTTCAGAGCTAATTTTGGTAGGTTAGAAGTTTCCTGCGGTTCCAAGGTGGTATATTATGAAGAGAGGTGTGGTCACTGCTGTCTTGGTATTCACTCTGATTCTTACCCAGAAAGGTGCTCTGATCCCTTGGAATTGCAATTGTTACTTCCCTTCAGGTTCCCTCCTGACTTGGGACCTGAAACTGTTCCTCATGGACCCTGATCCCTTGAGTCTGGAAGTTAAATGGCCCCATAGAACTCATACTCCCTCTTGAATGAAAGTGTTCCTCTTTGCCCTTGAACTGTGACCCAGAAGTGGGTATAGGCAATGGAACTGACAAAGCAGCACCTGATCTTACATCCAGTGCTAGCATAGGAGGACTCTATGATCTCTTTCTGACCATTTTCTGGGTCATCTTACTTTCTCTGACTTGAGACCTGTAGAAACTGCTGCTACTTCTTTCATCACCACCTAATTCCCTACTGGTGTTTCATCCCTATGGGATCCAGGCAAGCTCCTCCCCCTCCGTTGCAGATCTCTTTCTGACCTCCTATGTTGTCTTGGGTTTGAAGAATGTCTCACTCTGACCTTCTGTTAGTCCCGCCACCCTTAAATTAAATTTTAACCATTATTTTAAAGTTGTTTGAGGGGAAATGTTGGGAGAGCTCAGCTTTCTCTATTTCAACATCTTGGCTCTGACAAAAGTCACAAATGATCTTTGAATGACCATTTGTAATTTTACATGGGGGCTCTCTTTCTAGTTTGGAGTAGAGGGCCTGGGAGGTCCTTTTCAACTCTGAAACCCTGTGACTCTGTTAGATAGTTCTGTGGTCTGCCTGGTTGCCACCTTGCATGAAACCATTTTTGAAAAACAAAAATTTTAAGACCTCTAAAGGTAGCATCAGGGAGCTTGGGCGATGTGCATATCAACGATAGAGTGTTAAAAAAAATGGGGTGGCTGGGTGGCACAGTGAGTAGAGCACCGGCCCTGGAATAAGAAGGACCTGAGTTCGCATCTGGCCCCAGACACTAACACATAAACAAAAACAGCCGTGTGACCTTGGGCAAGTTATTTAACCCCAATTGCCCTCCAAAAAAAACAAAAAACAAAACAAAACAAACAAACAAACAAAAAAACCAAAAACACTTTGAGGTGTAGGAAAGAGGATTATAGAGTTTAGAGCTGGCAAGGACCTTGAAAACAATTTGGTTCATCCCCTTTATTTTATAGAGAGAGAAACTGAGGCCTACAAAAATTTGATTGATTTGTTCAGGTAATTGGGTATGTGATGGCAGGAGAAATACAATAGGTCAAAAAACAAGATGAACTTAAAATCAGACTTGTCTTTCAGGCCAATATCCATTTGGATTGAGTAATGTTTAAGGCTAGACTTCGGTACCTTTTGGATACTGGTGTGGTCAAAAATCAAAAGGTTGTATTTTCATCTCAGAAAACCATTATCCTCTATGGTGGAGAAAGCTATACCCTTGCCATTAACACTATGATGTGAAATGAGGGGAAAAATACAATAGTTATTGAAACGGCACTGTTTTCTGTGTCGTAAATTTCATATCCATAAAAGTTACCTTAGCTTTTCAATTTAAACCATTGAAGCAGAGAGCCTTTAACAGAAGAAAGGGAGCAGGTTGGGGGACAAGAAGGAGAGAGAAAAATCTGGTTTCTATCTTTAAAACTCCCCTTACTTGAGCTTTACAGAAGCCTGGCATTTATAAGGGATCCTGAGGACTTTGTCTACCACATCTGAGTCTGATTAGGAATGTCCCCCTCGTACATGTGGCATTAATTACCTGTCTTCAACCAAGCCCACTTTTACGGTATATAATCTTGCCACGTGAACCCCAACTTTGAATATATTTCCCCCCTCCCCCACATGTCTCCCTCATCATCCAGTGAGTTTCTTGCATGTGAGGACAAACCTTTGTCTTTTATGTGCCACAATGTATGTATATGCTTTGTTTGCCTGCTTGCTCTATCGCATAACAAAATTCATGGCTGTGTCATTTCATGAGTACTAATTTTATAGAAATCATGTACTTTTATAGAAATCATGTATTTGCTTTAACTGGAGCTATGAGGCCAAATAAAGTACTATCTAATGAATGACTAGTCTAGAATGCCAAACGTTGGCCACCACATTTATGAGGAAGATAAAAGATGGACTGCAGAGCAGTCTGGGGGGCCCATGTGCAGGAGCTGTCAAAGATCATGAAATTATAGATGGAATTCCCAGCATCACACTGGCCCTTCTGCTGCTGCCTCATTATGGATTCAACAGTTATTTCCAGATACTTATTGCTGTTCAGTCATTTTCAGTTGTGTCTGTCTCTTTGTGACCACATTTGGGGTTTTTTTGGCAAAGAACCTGGAGAGGTTTGCCATTTCCTTCTCTAGTTCATTTTACAGATGAGGAAACTGAGGCAAATAGGGTTAAGTGATTTGCCCAGGGTCATACAGCTAGTAAGTTTTAAGGGCAGATTTAAACTCATAAAGATGAGTCTTCTTGACTGCAGGCCTAGCCCTCTATCCATTGAAGCTGCCCAGCTTCCAGACATATAGAAGCCCATTATTAATATAAGCAACCATAACAAAGGTTTCCAGGGTACAAAAGGCAAAAGCACTGATTTCACTGAGGTTTGTTTCTATTCTCCAAAGAGGACACCACATCACTTAAGCTATGGCTTCTATGTAGGCCCAAAGCATTTCTCATGTGTACTAGGCCCTTGGTGGCTCCCCTTAGTAGAGGAAAGAGATCAGCTGGTTTCCACAAATGGGCCTTATTGAATTTGTATGAAGCAGTGCCTGGCATAAGGAGGGAGTGTATCGTCCCTGATCATCCTCTAATTCACAGTTTCCAGGAGGCCAGAGAACGCAGCTGTATGGCATCAAAAGGAGAGGGGGCCACTGGGAATAAGGGATCTGGAGAATCTTTCCATGATACTGATGAGGGAAGGATGCAAAGGCAGAACTCATAATACTAACAAAGCTAGCAATAATTATTAAGTTCAACTTTCTAGGTCCCTGGTTCCTCAAAGTACCAAGTGTCCTTATTCTGACCCATCCCTCAGTGTCTAAAGGGCCCCCAGGAAGATACAGTCCATTTTTATGAACATTTTAAAAGCAAGATTTATTTTGGTTTCCCACTTATGGTAATGTTCTCCTGCCTTCTCCCAATATTGCCTGGGGGTAAAACACAGTTTATTTTCCTCATTTAGAATTAGGGAAGTGGAAGCCTAGAGAGATTAGGTGACCTCATAAGGGTTTAGTATTGGTGTACTATAAGTATGTACTTGATTTAGGAGTTCAGAACTCCCAACTCCCTTCTAATAGATAGGCATTATTATAGGAGAAAAATTATGAAAATCTAGAGAAACTGAAGTTACTGAAGATCCTTTTGCACAGGTTATAAATTTCCTCAAGCCTTCACCTGGTTGCTTGAGTGATTTCACAGTGGGATAAGGGGAGGGATGCAAAACTGGCTATGTTGGAGGCTAGAATGTAGTTGGTATCAGGATGAGGCCATTCAGAGACTGGGAATTTTTACTACTCACTAGACACATGGCATCCCAAATAATCATTGACATTCACACATCTAATTAATCTGCTTATTCCATCTTTTCTCCCCCAGCTGTGATTTTCTCACAGAGTCTCATGAGAGATAATAAACTATCTGAGACTATACTCAAGAGGTGTCAATCTCAAATAGAAATAGATACCTGCAGGCTACATATTGACTTAGAAAACCAAAAATTAACATTAACTATGATATATTTTACTTTTAATCATTTTGTTAAATATTGCCCAATTATATTTTTATCTGACTCAGCTGAGCACTGCATGAAGCCTTTAGCCTGTGGGTTTGACTCTTCTGGTCTAACCCATGTCTAAACAAGAATCTCCTCTGAGTCATACTTCACATGTGGTCACTTGGTCTTTATCTGAGGACCTCTCCTAAGGGAAATTCACTACTTTCTCAGGCAATCCACGACACTTTTAGATAGTTCTCACTGCTGAAAAGAGTTTTTCTTTGCTTAATATAAGATTAAATAAAAGGCCCAAATCTGTCTCTCTAAACCTTTCATCCAGATGCCTTCTTTTACCTTGTGAGACCAAATAGAGCAAATCTTCTCCCTTCTTCAGGTGATAGCCCTTTGAATTCTTGAACATTCTGTTGTTTCCCCTGATGTTTTCCTCAAGCGAAATGTGTCTGGCTCCTCTAGCTGATCTTTGTCTCCTAGTTGTCCTTATCTGACCTCAGTTGATATTACAGTCTTCTTTCTTGAATTTTTTTTCTGTTTATCTAAGTACTCGTTGGGATGTCCCCTTAATATATACCCAGTAAACTTGTCTTAACATGATCCTTTAACTGTAGTGGACATTTAGTAAATGCTTGTTGAACTGAAATAAATATATCACAGCCTTGAGATTCCTTACCATCTTGACCACCCTTTCACGTTTCTTATTCCCCATTTTTCCCGTTTTATCATTCTTTCCTCATTAACCATCTGTGCTCTAGCAATGATGATGAGAACAATGATGAAAACAATATGCTGTGAGATGCTATAATTTTTTGTCTGGACCTGTGATGTCACTAGTCTAGAGAAAGGGAATTCTCTCAACCAGTATTACAGAAATTATAGGTTGAGCACATGTTGGGGCACTGAGAAATTAAGTAACTTGTCCAATGTTGTATAGTTAGTACATGTCAGAAGCTGTATTTGACCCTAAGGCCAGCCTTCTTTCTGTTAATTATACCAAACCAGGCTGTATCTCTGTCTGTCTCTTGACTCTGGTTCTTGTGTTTCTCTCTCTCTCTCTCTGTCTCTCTCTCTCTCTCTCTGTCTCTCTCTTTCTCACTCTCTGTCTCTGTCTCTCTCTTTCTCTTTCCACAGTGTTGCAATTAAAAAATTACTTACCTGAATTGAATTACATATTGTAAACATAGAATCATAGCACTAGAACTGGAAAGGACCACTAAGGCCAATTAATAAAATTACTCATTTTACAGATGAAGAAACTGAGGCCTCCAGAGGTTGAGTGGTCCAAAGTCACACAGGTAGTAAGTGATAAAAGTAGGATAGAATCTTCAAGTGCTCAATCCAATGTTCTTTGTAGCACATTAGGGATTTTTCATTTTTTTATGGTGTAATGTACCTTATTGACCATCTAGTGAAGTTTATGGACCATTTCCCAAGATAATGTTTTTAAATGCATAAAATAAAATGCATAGGATCACAAAGGAAAACAATTATATTGAAATGCAGTTATCAAAATTTTCTAAAAAAGAAAAAAAATCATGGATCCCAGATTAAGATCCCATCCTTGAAGTGTTTGAGAATGGTACCTCTCAGCAGGCTGGTAAACTTGTCACAATACTCATCCATAGCCTAGTCAGTAGGGAGCTTTAATGAGAGATGCCCTGGACCTAGAGTGAGAAAACATAGGTCCAAATCAACTTTTCTTACAAGCTATGTGACCATGCTGGGATAAATAACACGGCCTCTTATAGCCTCAGGTTTGGAAATGGGGTGGGGGTGGGGAACATAAAAGCTTTAATATAGTGCTTACTATGTATCAGCACAATGCTAAGCCCTTTACAAATAATATCTCACTTGATCCCCACAGCAATGCTATAAAGCTAAGTATTGCTATTATCCCCATTTAACAGTTAAGGAAACTGAGGCAAGAAAAGGCTAAGTAACTTGCCCAGCATCACATAACCAGTAAGTGTTCTATGCTGGATTTTAATTCGGATCTTCCTAACTCCAGGCCCAGAGGTCTTTCCACTGTTTCTTCTAGTTGCCCCTAGGTAAAAGAAAATAAATAGCCATTATTATGTGTATTTTCACAAGAACTCTGTGAAATAAGGAGTACAACTATTGTTATTCCCATTTTATAGACAAGGAAATTAAGACTTAGAAAAGTTCATTCCTTAAGGTCACACAGCTCATAAAAGACTTGTGTGGAACCAGAAGGATCTTCCAACTGACCTCTTTCTACTCTCCTCAGTTGCACTTCCATACAGCTATTTTTGAAAATCTAAAAACATCTTAGGTTCTGCTTACTCTAAAGTGGAGCTATAATTTTCAAACAAAGTGTAAAGATTCTTTGTAGGGGTGAGGCAAAGGTTGGGGAGAAAAGAAAATATTTAAACTATCCCAAGAGTTATCACTATAAAGTCTAAGAACAGAATCAGAATAGGTGTCAGAAAGGAAATTCCTGTTTAAGTAAACAAATGAGCTTCTAAAATTCTTTCTAGTCTTATGATTCTATTGTTTCTGTTATTATCATTTTGATTCATGTCAGGTGTTTTTAAAGTTTTTTTTTTAACATTTCTTTTAAATTTAGAGTTCCAAATTCTTTCCCTCTCTTCTGTCTCTTGAGAAAGCAAGGGATATGATATCAACTATGCATGTGAAATCATTTGCTCATTTTTTTTCTTTTTGGAGGTGGGGAGGCAGGGCAATTGAGGTTAAGTGACTTGCCCAAGGTCACACAACTAGTAAGTTTCAATGTCTGAGGCTGGATTTGAACTCAGGTCCTCCTGACTCCAGGGCAGGTACTCTATTCACTGCACCACCTAGCCACCCCAATTTACTCAATTTCTTAAAGAGGATGTTAAAATTGTGGCAATTGAGGGGCGGCTAGGTGGCACAGTGAATAGAGCGCCGGCCCTGGAATCAGAAGGACCCGAGTTCAGAGCCTCTGACACTTAATCCGCACAAACAAAAACCTAGCCGTGTAACCTTGGGCAAGTTACTTAACCCCAATTGCCCTAAAGGGGCAGCTAAGTGGCGCAGTGAGTAAGAGCGCCGGCCTCGGAGTTGGGATGACCCGAGATCAGATCCGGCCTCAGAAAATGAGCACCCACGCATAAATCAAATGACTAGCCGTGTAACCTTGAGCAAGTTACTTAACCCCAATTGCTTTAAAAAAAAAAAATTGTGGCAATTGGTAAATATATCACACCAGGTATTGCAACACAAATGCTAACTCTATTTTATAGAAGTTCAATGGAATTTAAATGCATGTGTGAAATCTCAGATAATCACTGGATAAGATGACCTAACATAGCAAGGATGACTTACCTCTGACACTAATGCAAAAATGTCTCTTATTCTCATTTAGCACAATTTTACAAAGGAGGAACCTGAATCCTAGAGAAGTACAGCTGATAGCTATTAAGGGAGAGGACTAGTAGTAGAATTCTAATTCCTGAATTACATTATGCACTCTTTTTAGTTAAGTTCAGTGAAATTCAATTTGAATTTTATTTATTAAGTACTTATTGTATACCAGACATAGTGCTAAACTTTCCCACTATGTATTGCTTTCTCCAGACAGAACTGAACTCTGTTGAGTGATTTACTATCCCTCCTTAATTGTTCATTAGATGATTTTTCTTTTTCTTTTTTGAAAAGAGAAAGGTAGAAATCTATTAAAGGAAGTAGCCAGTTTAATTAGAATAAGTTGCCCAGTTAATATTAGCCTAGGGTTCAACCTTGATTCCTCCCACATTACTGTCACACAAGTTAGTATGGAATGCAATGAGTGTAGGAGAAATACACCATATTTAATGAGAATTCATTTCGAGAGGGATGATATTTCTACTCATCAGTAATACTGATAGGTCACTTGAAAGGGTAATTTCCTTTTTCCACTACTGAATATATTCATTATATTTTCATCGATGATGTCCAGAGTGTAAAATCCCAATTCTCTTCATCCTTTCTCAGTGTAAACTCTTTTGTTTCCTCTCCCAAACCCAGTTGAAGAATAAAGAATATAAAAATATACATACACACATATGTATACAGCTTCATGCTGTGAGACAAATATTGTAATCTTCCACGCTACTGATCTGGAACTGAGAGGGCAGGCCTCCACCAATCTGGGGGTTGTTCATTCCAGTCACGTCTCTCTTGAGACTCAATTGTCTTTCCTGGTTTCTTGGCTCGCATCTCTACTTTAGCGTCACATTGTGAATGCTACCTTCCTTATCTCTCTTTAAAAAAAAATCCACTTGCATTTATCTTTTCTCCTCTATCCCCTGCGTCCCCTCCCCCAACCTAGCCTGCCTGGCCACCAAAATTACCTTCCAGCATATTTATTAACTTTTGTATGTACCCAAGAATATCCATTGCCATCTTGACAGGTGACATGAAACACTCGTGAGAATATTTTTTTTAATGTATACCATTTCCCAAAAGTTATTTTCTTTCTTCCACCTTTTGAACAGTGAAAAGCATGCTGAACTAGGAGCCAGGAGAAGTGAATCTTTATCTTGTGCCAGTATTTCTATGTGACCTTAGCTAAGGCGTCTCATCACCTTTAAGGGCATTTCCAAATTTGTCCTTCTGCGGTTTTAATATTTCAAATAAATATTCAAACCTATGTGGCTTCTATAGGTAACTTGCAGTATTTTTCCCTTTTACCTTATCTAATTTGCTTCGCACAACAACCCCTATAAGGAAGACAGCCTCTGTAAGAGTCACAATATCTTACAGATAAGGAAACTGATGCTGAGAGAGGTTTTAGAACTTTTGTCAGTGCAATGCAGTGAGTATGAGTTTGAGCTAGAATTCCAACCAAGTTTCTCTTTATTGCAAACTCTATCACTTTTTTTTCTTAACACAGAAAATATAGCTGTTATATAATAAAACATATTGTAGCATTTGTTGCTCAGTCATGTCCAACTCTCCATGGCCCCATTTTTTTTTTTTTTTTTTTGCTTTTTGGAGGGCAATTGGGGTTAAGTAACTTGCCCAAGGTCACACAGCTAGGTTTTGTTTGTGTGTGCGTTAAGTCTCTGAGGCTGGATCCGAACTCAGGTCCTTTTGACTCCAGGGCTGGCACTCTACTCACTGCGCCACCTAGCCTCCCCATTTGGAATCTTCTTGGCAAAGATTCTAAAGTGGTTTGTCATTTCCTTCTCTAGCTCATTTTACAGATGAGGAAAGTGAGGCAAATAGGGTTAGGTGACTTGCCCAGGGTCACACAGCTAGTAAGCATCTGAGGCCAGATTTGAAGTCAGGAAGATTCCAGGTGCTACACTGTATACACTGTGCCACCTAGGTTCTCCATATTATAGCACATATAGTTATACAATATCAAACAATTGACAGTACCATATGGCATTGGATTTTGCAAATCATTTTATCTGCATGATCTCATTTGTATCTCCTCCCATATACCACTGCCATCTATTGAGATAATGACAAAATTAAATTGAAATTATGTCATGGGGAATAGAAAAAAAAATGCTTGGAAGCCAGGAAAATATAGGTTCAAGTCTCCCTTCTGACACATACTGGAATTATAATTCTGGGCAAGTCAATTGATGTCTCAGGGCTCTAGGCACCTCTCTAGATCCCCAAACTATAGCAAAGTTGCCACCCTGCATTATGCGAGTGTTCCAAACTAATAGAAGCCCAAATCCAGTCCCCCATCTATAGTCATCAGGGAAAAATAAAATGATTTCATTTAAATGATTCTTAAGTTTAGATAATATGAAAAAATGTAAGCATGGATAGTAAGAAAATAATACTAGGTTTGAAGTCATAAGAAAGGTGTTCAAATTCTGAGTCTGAAGCTTAATATTACTCATATGACCTTGGAACAATGACTTTACCTCCTTTAATTTCTTCTTATGTAAAATGAAGGCATTGGCCTAAAATGATTTCAGTGGTAACTTCCAGATTCAAATATATGATCCTACGCATTTATTTTATTTTATTTTATTTGAGGGCAATGGGGTTAAGTAACTTGTCCAAGGTCACACGGCTAGGTATTTTTGTTTGGGTGTTAAGTGTCTGAGGCCAGACACTCTGAACTCAGGTCCTTCTGACTCCAGGGCCGGCGCTTTACTCACTGTGCCACCTAGCCGCCCCCCTACGTATTTATTAAAGCAACCAGTACATACCAGCTACCCTGCCCAGTCCTAAGGATACACATACAAATAATGAAACAAACCAACTCAGAATAAACTTATTATAAGCAAATATAATTACATAGAGAATGAAGTTTAAAATGCCTATCACCCACAAATTTCCTATTTCTTCTGAAATTATGAGTGATTTAGTCAAATCTCTATCTAATTTATCATTTCATTGATGAACATTTTTGCTGCCATTATTGGATTGCTTATTGTTATTTTTTCTTTCTTAGTCCAAACCTTATTCTAGGCATTTTATGTGATATAGAAGCTTTGATTGTAATTAACTGTAATAAAGGATCACTAGCTTGCCAGAAGCAAGAACCAGAGAAACAAAATATTTGTACAAATTAGTTCTCAAATGGACAGGTATGCCATTAATTCATTTATATACTTATTAACCCTTGGAAATTCCCATGAGGTTTACTGCATGTAATTTGATGATGAGAAAAATCAACACTGTGGTTGCCAAAAGCATACATATGCATATCTAAATACATAAGAAACATTTTAATCCTACTGCAGAAAGAAGTGAGCAGAGAGGTTCTAGCCTTTTTCCTTTCAACTCCACTCAACTACACATTTTCCAATTAAGTTTAATTGTATTCAACAAACATAAATTGTATGCCAGGAATTGTGCTAGGTCTGGGAACACACAGAAAAACAAAACCAGCCCTGCCCTCAAGGAACATACACAATAATTGAGGATGGAAACACTCCTACAGCAGATTACTGCGTTTTAAATCCAGTAAGACATGATTCTCCTATTTTTATGAAATCTTTGCTTCCTTTCCGTATATGTTTTTTCAAACACTTCTTATTCTATCTTTAACCTAATTTCAGCCCATGGATGAATAGTAATGATATTATGTTAACATTGTCACCATTACTAACACTTATATAGCACCTACTATGTGTCTGGCATGGTGCTTAGTGCTTTAAAAATATTAATTGATCCTCATAACAACCCTGGGAAGTAGATGCTCTTATCATCCACATTTTACAGATGAAGAAATAAGCTCCATTCAATCATTTGAATTCATACTTCCAGTTGACCATGTCCCAAAATGCATGATTGACTATATGATTCATCTCTGTATTTGGCTTACTTAAACACAGCCACAATCACAGGAGTCACTTTCTGTGAGCTGACTCCTGAAATACCCCGTAGCTGCCTGTCCCCTTAAAATCCCCAAGGATGCCATCAGGTAGATTTCAGGGCAGAATTCAGAGCCATTGTAATTTTCATTCTTAAGAGGAAAGCCCTCTTGTGACAAGTCTATATGGTAATCACAATATTTCATTTATAACAATATTTTATTTATAACAAAAACAATCGCTGTGATGCTCAACTCCAATGGATGATGACAAATGACAGGACTGCCCTGTGATTATATCTAAGTGAAGTAAGCCCACCTATGTTTGCAGTTTAGAAATTACTTGTATTTCAATAGAAATTCTAAGTAAACCTGAAACTCAATCTTTCTTTTGAGTCAACCTCAGTCTATCTTCAGGGAAGCACTTTTTTTAAGGCATTACTGGTAAAATAGACCCAGCGATTACAATTTAGGGGATCATTAGAATATAAAGTCATAGAAAGTAGGGATTATTTTGTGTGTTTTTATTCCCATTGCTTATCATAGTGCCTGGCATGTCTAGACACTTAATCAATTCTTGTTGATTACTTTATCATAAGATTTAGAACAGGAAAACATCATAGAGATGATCTAGTCTAAGCCATTCCCTTTAGAGATAAAGCTACCAAGATATAGAATATTTAGATGACTTCTCAAAGTCAATACGGATAGGAGGCAGCACTATCAGAATTTAAACTCCTGCCCTCTTACACCAGATACTAGATTCTTTTTCCTTTCTCATGCTACTGCATAACACTACACCACAAAGTCAAGTCTTCTGACTATAAATCCAGGGTTCTTTCATCTATACTCTAGGTTATCATATTTTCTAAAGAGAGGAAAAGGTGTAGGCTGTATCTTTGGGAAGTAAAATCTCATGTGAATCTAATAAAACTTCTCAGGCCTTGCTTTGAAAAAGCTACTGGATCATCAATAGAGCATCAATACATTTCCCCCCTGGTAAAATTCCTAGCTATTATTTCAACATGGATTGAATAGAACAGGTGGTTTGGGTTCACTGGAAGGCAGAGAAGTGAGTTTTTGAGATGTGCCTTAAAATATTATGAAATAGAGTTATATCTACTTACTATTTAGACTCTTGCCCTTACATTTACTCATTTGATAAATATTTATTTCACTAACTTCGAGGCATATAATCATATAAAGATGAAACTAGATACAGACTATGTCCTTCAAGGGGCTTACAGTCTAGCAGGAAGATTTGACACATCTACAGAGACGTCTGGTGGTACAGTAGATACAGCACTTCGTCTGGAGTCAGAAAAACCTAAGTTCAGACCTGGTCTCAGACACTTAGTAGCTGTGTGACCCTGGCAAATCATTTAATCTCTATTTGCCTTAGTTTCTTCAACTGTAAAATGGGGATAATAATAGCACTTAACTCCCAGGGATTTTGTGAGGGTCAAATCAATCAATTCATAAACATTTATTAAATTTCTACTTTATTCCAGGCTTAGCACAGTGCCTGGCACATAGAAGACATTGTTTAAATAAATACCTATTCCCTTCCTCTTCCATAAGTTAGGATTAAGATATGTAACATATGGGATAGTTTGAATATGGAAGAATGAGAGATTTAAGGAGGATGAGATTTTACCAAGTTTCATAACAGAGATAAAACTAGAGTCTACCATGAAGGAGAGAAGTGATATCAGCATCAATGTTAGATGAATAACCTTGATTACTTTTGTGAAATGATGAAGAAAAGGGGCGGTTAGGTGGCACAGTGAGTAGAGCGCTGGCCCTGGGGTCAGAAGAACCTGAGTTCGAATCTAACCTCAGACACTTAACCCACACAAACAAAAACTTAGCCGGGTGACTTTGGGCAAGTTACTTAACCCCAATTGCCCTCCAAAAAGAAAAAAAAAAGAAATGATGAAGAAAAGAAAGAGTCAGAACATGGAGAACAATTCATATTGTAACAACAAAACCATAAAAATAAACAACTTTGAAAGCTCCATAACTACTATCAATAAATTGACAATTCGTGATTCCAGAAACATACTATTCATCACAGAAGGTCAAGAGACTTAGGGTACAGAATAAGACACATTCTCACACAAAGATATACATATACATATATGTATATATATGTATATACACATATACATACATATATACACATGTATATATGTATATATAAAAGCACACATATCTATTTAAGCATGTATGTGTGTACATATATAGTGATCGAAGGAATTTGTTTTATTGAATCATGAGTATTTGTTACAAGAAATTTGTTTTTCTTTTCTTCTAATATAGTGAGAGGGAAAATTAATTTCGATTTTTTTAAAATAGGGAGCTAGGGGTATTAGAAATGTGAAATGTGATGAGCACTTTCAGATGAGGTCACTATATTATTAGTTTTACTTTGTGACAAGAGACCTCTTATAAAGTGGAAATGTTCTATAAATTTCTGTAATGTAAAAAGGAAATATATCAATAAAATAAAACAAAGGAGACAGATGAGATGCAAGGGGAAGCTGTGCCTATGTGGGGAATGGCATCAACATTTTTTAGATCCAGTTAGCACAGTTCTGTGACTTTTCCTCAAAGTGCTCAGGGATTCAGAAATTAGAGCAGGTAATTCTGAAGGGTTAGGAGAGAAGAATAATAGAAGTTGATGGGAATAAGTAACACAAAAGGAAAGTTGTTTTTGAAATGGTTGGTGCTAACATTCAGACTATGAAGGGAGTTATATAAAGCAAGAACAGAGGAGAGAGAATTCATTATGAGGACAGAAAAATGCTTAAGAAACAAGGCTACAGAAGATGAGAATGAAAGGGAAATATGGTCAGAGAGGGAAATTTCAAATTTCATAAATGTATACATATGAGAAAATTGAAACCAAGAGAAGAAAAGTGACTTCCTCAAAAGTCTTTAAAGAATAAATTGGAATTTAAGAATTGAAGAAGGAGAGAGAGGATGTTGCAATAAAATAATCAAAGGCATGAAAGTGAAAAAATACTTCATGTCACATTTAGCAAAGGGAGGAAGCCAGTTCATTTGGAACATAGAATGCATGGGGGGAGGCAGGGAAAATAAGAGAATAAAAATGGAAATTTAAGGTGACATGTTGTGGAGTTTCCTGAATGGGAGGTTAAATGACTTGAACTTTACTTCAGAGGCAAAAGAGATCCACTAATGATTTTTGAGCAGGCAAGTGGCATGACCATGACCGTGAATAAGAAAGATCATCCCCAGTAGGAGTATAGATGACCAAGGAGGAAGCAAAAGTGGGGAGAACATTTAGTAAGCTATTATAATACTCCAGTAGGAGGTAATAAAAACTTGTACTAGATAAGGGCAGATGTAATAAATGATGTAAATGGATAATTGTCAGGACTCGATAAAAGATTGGATATAAAAGGAACAGAATTATAAGTAGGGGGATAAAAGGGAACCTTGATGTTCAAGCCTCACCTACAGACTAATTATTGACATTGACCACAATGGTAAAGCCAGAAGCAACAAAATTAGGAGGAAACCCCATTCCACTTTTGGATTGCTTTAAGTATCAGAAAGTTTTTTCGCCTAGTTTTATTCCTGGTTGCAACATCAAATAATTATTTTCAATGAGATTAGCTGTTTTTAAAACCACAGTCCTGGTGGGTGGCTGAGAAGAATGGAAAAGATGGTAATAGGAGCTGAGGAAGTCAAAGAATGACATATGCCAGTAGATAAATTTGAGCCTACTGGTGAAGTTGGAAGCTGCTTCAGTGAAAGAAGCAGAAAGGAGATATATGAAGGTGTAGGGGAAAGAGGCCATGGATGTTGCTCCTCTGATCTCACTCAAGAATGGGGCCAGTCTGTTGACAATTCTTGCCAAGTAACCAATTCCTCTTATCCTAAGGTTATGATCAAATGACATTCATCTTACTTCAGAGGACGAATAAGTATTTCTTGGGCATTTGTAAGCTTTCATTACCAATGGAAATAAGGAAGGGTATTTTCATATAAAAAAAAATTAGAATTGAGAGTGAGCAAGAGGGGTAAGGTCTTGTCTCTATCTTGATAATGGGCCTATGCTACTTGATATGATCTGGCTTTTTCTGCCTTCTTTTACTGAACAGGACTTTTTCAGGGGGAGGTCATTTATCTTTAGAACTATATCACTGGAAAGCATGGAGCTCATTCAATTCAGGTTGTACTCCCTGTTCCACTTGATTGGGAGATAGTGTTCTGTGTCTCCATTCATCCCTTCTATTCATCTGGTCCAGGGCTCCCTGGAATCTATTCTGTAGAAATCACCACTCAGCCTTTGACATGCCACAAATCCTAGTACATTTCACCAAAGCATCAGAAATGTCAGAATTGCCTTTGTCAATTCTTCTTTTCCCTATTTTATCTGCAGCGTGCCCTTTGCTACACTATTTACCACTTTTATCTTCTTCTCCCTGACAGGCAGTTGTTTTTTTCTCCCTTTACCCCTGTCCAAGCTTTAAAAAACTTTGCCTCTCCTTATTGTTGATCCTTGCTTTCTGCTCCCTGGGTTTCATTGACCACCGCTTATCTCCAACATGTTGCACGCCTGTTGTTGTTTCTTTAATAATGCATCTGCTCTCATGATCCAGCACAGGCAGGTCCACAGATAGCTGCAGTGAGATGGTAGTTTACTGCACTGACTGATCTTTTGATGTAATAGAACATTGACTGATCAGAGGAAGACCTTAGCTGCTTATAGTCACATACTATTTTTTGTGTACTATTTTTGTCGAATTTCTTCCTAAGTGCCCACTGATATCATTAGTAAAACTAATCCCTTCACTTGACAGTACTATATCATTTTACTAAGGGAAAACATGATATTGGCCAGACAGGATATTGTCATTTATAGGATCCTGGGCAGCTCTTCATCCTGCCCTCTTGCCTTTTTCGATATTGGCACAGATGCTTCCTTACTAAAGTAAGTATGCTAAGAATGATAACAAATGAAGCTGAGAGATGGATAGGTACACTTCTTGATAAATCTCCTCATGACCTTTCTGTTCAAATCTGTTTTTAAAAACAATAATAGCTGACATTTGTATAGTACTTTAAAGTTTGTAATTTAATCTTTGACTCCAAACAAAAATGTTTTATCTGTTTTAGTTTTAAGACATGATAGGCTGACTGAGGATCCCCACTGTCAGTCAGGGACATGAGCAGCATAGGGCAGTGGAAGTAAGACCATAATTTATTCTCACAATAGCCAAAATGAGCCATTGAGGAACAGGACCTGAAGCAGGAGAAGATGCACAAAAGATGTCGAGGACTGGGGAGTGGAAACCTGAACTCATGAAAAAAGAAGCTTTTTACCTTTTTCTGTTACAGTAGAAGTCAATAACTAGCCTTCTAGGGCAGGGCTAGCAGCATTTCAACCCACCTTGGCCTGTGCCAACCCTGTTGAAACTGGGGTCAAGTAATTCCCTACCCTTGGGTCTGCATTTTCTTCTTTTGATGATCTGAAAGCCCCCTCACTTTTCCATACCCCCCATTGCCTCAAGATAAGGAAAAACATACAATGCCTACTTCATTTGGGGCAAGAGGTTCTTATCAACTGTTTATGTATCTGCCAATGGCTGTTCTGTACGTACTATTTTTGTGACCCTCTCGTTGACATAAAAAGAAATTTGATATAATGGACCAGAGGAATATATATAGCAAGTGGACCAGAAAAAAATGTGCCACCTCGTTCATATTCTTCTCTTTGTCTCCTCCAATGCCCCTTCGCAAATCACTGTTCTCTAAACATAGCCATTTGAGAACACAGCCAACCAAGTCAATCGTAGGTAGAAATAGTGCTTTGGTGCTCCTGTTTGTCAAATTGACTTTAAGATTCTTGCACCATAGCAATATTTTTTTATCCTTTTTCTTCCCAAGAAGCTCAGCCAGTGTCATGACTGATCCCTTGTTTTCACATCCCACCTGTTGACAGGATCCCTAAGCTTCTTCTAGAACTACGACCACAGAGGGTAGGGAATCCCTAAGTTCAGCTTTCTTTTCATAGATGGCAGACACCTGAGCACAGGGTACTCTTTTATATAGTTGAAGAGTTCTCCTTGGAGAATAGCAGTACCATGGTTCCCAGAGGGTTTGGGCTCCCATTACAGCATCAGTATGACAAGGTCAGAGGTTTTCCTGACTGTAAGCCTAGAGTACATAGAAGAGTATGCTGTAGAGGAGTCCTAGAAGACAAAATGGGTCCAGTAAACAAGAGGAGTGGAAGGAGGTGAAACACACACACACATATGGAGAGACAGACAGTGACAGAGAAACACACACACACACATACAGACCCAGGGAGATGAAGACGGAGATAGACAGACAGAGACACAGACCAAGAGAGACAGAAAGAACAGAAACAGAAAGAGACACACAGAGAGAATACTTAAAAAGCCTGGGGTCCCTATGATTTCAAGACAGGTAATCATTCATTTTGCAGGCAAAGATGCTTCAAATTCTATGTTATGAATCTCTCAAATCCTAGTAAATTCTTTTTTTTTAAAGATGGTTGTTCTGTCAGTAAACTCTTATTTCCAATATCTCACTCACATACTCTATCTGTTGTATTACTCTTGGTAGTAGGATCACCATAGTTTCTTTATGGCTATAAAGTTCTTTGAATGTCACACAGATTTGCCATTAAGCTGGACCCATTCACGTTTAGCATTCTAGACTTTAAGGCTGCCAAAACCATCTGCCTTTTGTTCACAACCCAGAATAATAATTTCCTTATTTTCACCAAGCTTTCTTGTCTTTATTGTTATCTGTTAGTGTTCCATAAGCATGTTTGAATACTTTGACACCATAGCCCTCAGCACTTCCCTTCAGAGATGGGTAAATGAGATAAAATTTTGGATAATAGGGTTTTAGAGTTGGAAGTGACCTTAGAAATATTCTATCACAACCCTCTTATTTTATAGATGAGGGAAGTGAAGGCTAGAGAAGTGAAAGGATTTTCCCAATGTCACACATGAAGATGAGTTACTCATAGCTTTATTTTTACTAAGCTTTGGAGAAATTCCATGGGCATTTAGACAGCACCACTCAATCCAAGTTTCTAATCTGTATTGCCCCGATATCTCCTTATGTTAAATATTTTCTAATGGAATGTTTGGGATGTTGAGTAGGTCAAAGCTATTAGTAAATTACTTTATTGTGGTCCTATTAACAGTTTTTGAAGAGGAGCAGGATAAACATGTATTTCTTTTCATTAAGATTCCCTGAGGAGAGGCTTCTGGGAAGATGGCAGAGTAGTTCAGAAAATTCCAAATTCTCAAAGCTCCTCCCCAAAAGAGTTAAAATACAACCTTAGGGGCAACAAAGTATGGGTTAGATAAATGAGGAGAGGGGCATAACCCGGGTCCTCCTGGGACAATTTGAGATCAGAAGAAAAATCCCAGGATGAGGTTTGGCTTCTGTGAAGAGTAAACACCTCAGGTCTAGGTTCTGCTTTAGCAGCAAGAGGCCAGCTTCTTAAACAACAAGCAGGGAACTCTCGGGTTAGATGGTTGAAGAGGCTGCCTCAGCCCCAGCCACCAGAAATTTGACTCCTGCGATAGTGAGGGGACTTGGGCTCTGAGCCCAGAAAGATCGAGGAAACCTCTGCTGACCAGGAATACCAGTCACTGTGCTGTGAAGAGCGGCATGGGTGAGAAGGAACCCGTACAGAGTGGAGCAGAAAGCACCTGGCTGTGGGCACTTCTGGGAGGTTGGAGGTCTTGATTTGAGTTCAAAGTTAGAGGGGAAAGATGAAGGTCTGGGGCTAGAGGCCCCATGTTCCATACCCCAGGGCTAGAGGTGATTGCAAAAATTAAGCTATTACCACACCAAAAAAAAAAAAAAAATGCCAGAGGCAAAGGAGAAAGAATCCAATCATAGAAAGCTATTATAAGAATAGAGAATACCAGGGTTTATCTTGAGAGGAGGATATTGAAGTAAAGAAACCCCCAAAGAGTAATGTCAAATGGTCACCTGCCCAAAAAGAATTTATAAGATTCATTCATAATATTCATAAGATGCTCTGTTTTTGTTGTAACTGTTAACATTCCATAAGTATGTTCAAATTTAGCAACAAATTACCTTTGTAGAATTTTCCATTTTAACTTAAAGTTATTACTTTTGAGCCTTTCAGTGGCTTGTAAGGTGGATATAGTAGATATTATCATTCCTTTTCAAAAGTAAGACACTAAAGCTCATGGGGTGAAGTGTGGAGATTGGTGTAATAGAATTTTATGAGAGAGTTAAGTCGTCAAAATTATGATTTCAGGTTATGTTTATTTCTACGTCAAGCTTCTCCACACTGAACAAGTTATAAGTATAGATTTTAAAGCTGAGGAATCATTTCATTTATGGTCTGCTCTACAGATTTTACTATGCCAACTAATGGAATCAGGATTTGAACCGATGTCCCTTGATTTAAAATCTTCTTTTATTTCTACTATATCACCCTATTTTTATACTTTTGCAGATTTAGATACAAATACAATTTTAAAGTTGGAAGGGATATACAGATCATCTGAATACACTTTTGTATTCAATGCAAATATCCCTTATCTTCACTTACTGTTAGGTTATAATTATCTACTTAAGGTGAAATGAAGAATGGTGGCAATTACTTGGAAAATGATCAGACCCCCCCCCCAAAGACCTTTTTGTTTGAAATATTCCAATAATAGAGGCAATTCTATCATTTTGCTCAACCATCTACACAATTGCCTCTCTTCTTCACTTATTCTCTGGTCCCTATTTGTCATCACCAACAAATTGTATGAGAATTACTTTGATACCTGGTGCTACTGTTGATGAGACACCACACCAATGAAGTAATGTCTATTTTTGTTTTGAGTAAATTATTCATATTAGAGTCTAAAGTATAGTCATGAGTGTGTCTGACAATCAGTCTGAGTGTGACCTGTACTAAAGGCCCCTTGTGGGCCCATACTTTAAGAACCATTTATATAGACATATTCTATGTATTACAAGTTGTTGTTCCCTTGATTTTTTAAAATATTGTTTGAGTTATGTTTGAGCCACAGTAATCCCTTCATTTCTACAAGGTTGGTGAATGAACATCTTTACTTTTTACTTAAAAATCTGGAACTTTATTTTCTTACTCCTTTCCTTTGAATGTCGTCATTATTTTTTCCTTCTTCAATCCCACACATTCATTAATACCAAGGTCAAAGGCTTTCTTCTCTGTGAAATCTCTCTTCTTAACTCAATGGACCTGGAGTGATAAAGAACTGTATTCAAATCTCACCTCCTGACACTCAATTTTTGGTAACCCTGAATAAGTCATTCAACTTCTCTGGGTCTCAGTGACCTAATTTACAAAATGGGCATAATAAATTATACCAACTTTATAGCTTTGTTGGGTGGAATTGATGAGATAGTAAAAGTTCAATGAACTATATACTAAATATCAGCTATTTTGATATTTGTATGCATATTATTCCCTAGTATCATTAATTAACTTTGAGTATATCTGTATCTCTTCACATTAAGTGTAAGCCATTTGAAGTCAGAGATCATGTTTTCAAAGTCTTTAAATCCCCCACAACAGTATCTACCTTGCATATAGTGGTCATTCGAAAACTATTTGGTGATTGAGTATAAATTCCAATTATAATTCTAAATATTAATCCTGTGTTTCCACACTCATGATTGCCTACATAGAAAGGACCCTGCCCCCCTCCGTTTCCTTGTTCAGTTTTGAGATGAAAGATGATGTAGGGGCTAAAGAGTAGACTCTGGAGTCAAGAAAACCTGGGTTCACTGTTTAGACTCATATACCTCCAAGTCAATTAACCTCTCAGGGATTGAGGCAACTCTCAAAGACTCTAAGTTAGAGAGCAATTCTCAGTCTGCTTTGATAGAGGTAATATTTCTTCTGGGAGTTCCTTCCAAGGAAAGAATCACAAGTTGGCACCAAAGAATAAAAACAAAACAAAACAAAAATGTCCAGGTTCAGAATGAATACAGGTATATTACAATCACTTCTAGAATTTGTTAACCTTCCTGCCTGGTCAGACTCTCTGGCTTTTGCTATTTATTACCTTTCCTTTGTAAAAGTTTCCTTTCTAACACTTTTTAATACTTTCTGGTTTCTCTGCATTAAAGAAGCCACCAATCCAGATATGGGTGAGTTCAATAGTTCTATTTCTTTTACTTTCTCTCAAGAGTATCTATTGAACCCTTTAGGCAGATACAATTTGTTTCTGAGCTTTGTTTTTCATAGAATCTATAGGCAGCAATAACAGTAGGCTGTAGTAGACTATCTACTACTCCTGTTGCTTTTTTTTTCCTTTTCCCTCCTTCTTATTACCTCTTTGTCAGACAAAAAGGTAGATGGGACCACACTGAGACCTATTACCTGCTAAGCTCTGTAGCTTTGTCACAGCTTAGACCTCTGCAGATCCTTTCCAGGGACCTAACTGTTTCCCATCAACCTCTTAGAACCTCACTGTCTTTCCCATTTATAAAAATGGTGATAGGCATCTCCCTTCCCTTTGCCTCTCCTGGGCCACAGGCAGGGTGTAGCTGAAGAGATGAATGCTCACTGTTTCCTTTGACCTAGATTTTTCTGGTCTCTGTAGGTATGGGAGCTAAAAGGAGCATTATTCTTCCTGCACAGCATCAGTCAAATAAAGTCAGTGAAGCAAGCTCCATCATAGATATATCTGGTAAACATATTGTCCAAACAAAATGCTTGAACGCAAATAAAAGTATAATCAAAGAATTGGAGTTGGAAAGGTTGTTGATGAGGCATCTGAGGCCCAGGATGTTGAATTAAATCCCCTACATTCATATAGGTAGAAAGTAGTAGCATAGCCAGGATTTGAACCAGACTGTCTGATTCCAAATCCAGTGCTTTTCTTGATATTGAGACACTCCACTGAAGAAACTCTGAAACTATAAACTTGCCAAGGATTTGAGAAACAGGTAGGTGGCATAATGGAGCATTAGGATTTGGAGACAGAGAGATCTGAATTCAAATTTTGCTTCACATACTTACTAACTGTAGGACCGTTGGAAGTCAGTTTACTTCTCCCTGTTTCAGTTTCCTCACCTCTAAAATGAACACAATAATAGCTCATACCTCACAGAGTTGTTACAATAATCAAATTAGATAATACATATAAAGTGCTTTGCCAATCTCAATGTTTGCTATTACTGCTACTACTACTACCATTCCTACTACTGCTACCATTCTTACTACTACTACTCCTACTACTACTACCACACCTACTACTACCACCACCACCATGCTTACTACCATGATGACTACTACTACTACTACTACTACTACTACTACTACTACTACTACTACTACTATTACTACTACTACTACTACATTACCTCCTCTTTCTGAATGAGTAAAATGAGGGAGTTGGGCTATATCAGAGGTATCAAACACAGCCTGTGGGTCACATGAGGTTTGTTATGCTCCGGAATGCAGCAGAACCATGTTGTAATAAAAATTGGGTAAATTAAATTATTTAATAGGATTGGGAAATAAGGAAACAAATAAAAATACAATAAAACAAAGATAACATTATATTATAAAACTAAATCAGTACGTGGCCCTAAGATGTTTATTTATGGATTAGTGGCTCCCATTTCTATATGAGTTTGACACCACTGAGCTAAATGACATCTAAGGTCCCTACCAGTTCTTAGTCTAACTCTCCCAATTATTAGCACATAAGGCTAATGAAAATAGGAAGCCATTCATTTTCATGGTGTATCCTAGGCAGAGCTGCTGATTCAAATTCACTGCTCTGTCAGGAATGCCAGGCTTCAAAAACAAAACAAAACAAACAAAAACAAATCACAGGTGTTTGGGCTCCTTACATTGGCTACTTTTTCTCTTCCCTCCATCTCCACCTGGTTCTTGCCATTCACCAACTTGGGGAGTGGAAACTTCACTAGATTCAAAATGATTCATAGGATTAGCTTTAACTCCATCTCTGGAGTTGGTCTGTGAGCTTTGATCAAGATAAACCTAAAGAATGACTCTGTATAAAGTTTCAGTGAATTTTATTTTAGGTTACTATGAGTGTTATATAAATGGTTGTTTAGATAGTAATGGCTCATTTGGACTCATGAAAGAGAATTTTATTAATTCTGTACATTAGCACCATCTACTTAGTTCACATACTATCTACCCTTTGGAGAAATCTAGATTTTATCATGTGGCTCCAAAAAAAGAAAAAAAAAGAAGTTTTAAAATATCATGGAACTGGACCCATTTTAAAGTTGTACTTAGGCACTGCTGGAGCCAAAGAACTCTTTAGAAACCAATCACAGATGCAGTTAATAAGCACATGCTTATTATATACAAATTGTCCTGACCACCACTGGTAATGAGTGTATAATAACAAAGTATTATTTACTTAACACTTCAGATTTCCAAATAGCATCAGTGTTTAATTACCATATTCTCTCACATAATTCAGCTACCCTTTGAAGAAATTTTATTGCGAAGTATAGATGAGTGGATGTGTTTTTAAGCAAATTGCATCTGAAAGCTTGGTAAGAACGGTCAGAGAATATGAACAATGACTAAGTTTTGCTTTCCTAGAGCTTTCTTCCTTTCTCTTTAAGCCACAAGGTCAACCTTTGCCTCTTACTCTGTTCTAATGTCTAATGCTTGGTATGGTTTCCAGAGTGGAAAAAATATGTAGATATATAAATATAGTGTTTTCCCCCTTGAAATGTAAGAAACTGCAATGAGAAAATGGGTGGGTTAATATGGTAACCCTTGTTAACATTTTAAAAGATCTGTCTTAGATCTATGAATTTAATAAACATTTAAATACAGAGCACAGATAAACAGGACACTTTTGTGACCTCATATGATTAATGAGATAACTGAACCCTAGGGTTATGAAACACTATATTTACTGGCATAAATTCATTGTTGCCCAATACACCTCTGTGGTAATATCACAAGATGACAAAAATTGTCACTTTTATATCAGAGGGGATTTTACTTTTTTGGTGAGCTAAAATTGAGAGGTCAAAATTTGGAAAGAAGATGAACTTGGGGTATCAAAATGTGTAAGCCAAAAAATGAGTAGCCTAAATGACCTCAGGAGTCATGTAATTCAACTCTCTTTCAGGTAAGTGAGGAAATTAAGGGCCAAAAAGGAGAGATATCTTGCCAAAAGTCACACAGAGTTAGTTGGAGCTTTTCCGTTTATGGATTATGACTTTCATTTGAAGCTTGTAGATTTTCCACCTGGACAAGCTTCCTTGGGAGCACATTGCCCTGGGGCCCATTATACAGAATCAAAGAATTACAGAGTTGTAAGAGACCACAGATGTCAACAGCACAATTGAATCCATTTTTCCATTCAAGTGGTCATCTAGCCTCTCCTTGAAACTCCCAGGGAGGGGTAAGGCATTGCTTTTGAATTCAGTCCACTCAACTTTTACATAGCTCTAATTATCCTTCCATCAAAATCTTTCTTCTTTGTTACTTCCACGCCAGTGCTCATAGTTCTGCCCCACATGGCCCAGAGAAGCAAGTGTAATTGTTCTTTTTCATGAGAGTTCTGCACTTATTTAGAGTCAGTTATTGTTATCTTCCCATTTGGAAGCCAAATGACCTGCTAGAGACCAATATGTTTAAGGCTCTGGGGCCACATATTTCATCAGGGCCCCTAGACATAGATTTGCCCTCTTTTCTCCCTCTTAGTATGTTTAGATAGTTAGGATTTTACAAATTAGCTAAACATTCACAAAGAAATTGGCATTTTCTTCCCTAGAATTTACACTTTAATATATATATATATATATATATATATATATATATATATATATATATATATGTGTGTGTGTGTGTGTGTGTGTGTGTGTGTGTGTGTGTGTGTGTGTGTGTATATATTTAGTAGTGTATGTTTTATAAATATATACCACTACTTTCAAGAAGAACATTATATGTGCACATGTGTATGTTATGTCATATTGGGTACAATAAGCTAAGCCATATTTTAGCCAATTCCCAAAAGATCCCAGGGTTTTCAATAAAAAAAATATGCTGAAGAATGTAGGGTAAGGTCCTGGCAATAGTTCTGGTTGGAGACAGAAATATTTTACTTTTAGAATGCAGAATGAGCAGCCTCGGTAATAACACCCTTTCCATTTCTGTTTTTCATCATAGTAATTTACAAAGACTGGATTTTTTAATAGAACTCCCCAAATAGCAAGAAAAAATGACAAGGCTTTATGGTTAGAGATGCTCTTCATGAACAGTATCTCATTAGAGCCACGAACAAAACCTTGTGAAGTAGGTAGGGCGCGTATTACTATCATTCCTATTGAGTGATGGATGAGGAATATAGGCTCAGAATTTGTGACATATCCAAGGCCACACAGTGTGCTTGTGGCAGGATCTTACCTAGGTTGCTACTTTCCTGAATCCAAATATAGGACTTTTCCCCTTTCTATCTACACTCCCTTCCCCTTTCTACCTACACAAACCTCCATGTTGCCTCTATTATTGGAGATTTCATGAATTAGCCCTACCACACATAGTGTGTTCACACTTTTAGTTCTTATGAGCATAGGGTTAAGTCTGTTGGATTTTTTTTTTCCTTCTAATGGGGGAGTCCAATATCAAAATGTTTCTGTAGACTTGCACTCTTGGTTTATGTGTTGGGCTGTTTGCTTGCACTTGAAGTTTGAATTATAGGCTTTACATCTAATACTACAGCTCATCTGTTAGTTTCTTTAACTCAGTGCTCTCCATAAAGGCAAGATGAGTTTGAAGAAAGTGTATCACATAGTATACATTTTACAGGGTGGGAACTCAGCACTTTGATTTGATTTGATTTTTTTAATGTAGACTTTGGAAAAAATATCTGGTGGTATATTGACATTATTCTAAATTGCACTGTTACAAGAACATTAAGTTTTTCATTTCACACTTTCTGATTTTTAAGCACTATTGCTGGATAGGGAAATCAGTCATTTTTCTGGTGATTCATGTTCAGATTTGTGCCAATCAGAATGGGCCATAATTATCCCAGGTCTCTCTTTTAGAGAAATTCCAATGGATGCATGGAAAACAGAAAGCTGAAGGAGAGACACCCACTTTGTGTGGCCTGAAATAAATGCACAAACCATAAAGAGAGAAGTGATTTCATAGCACAGTGGAAAAAATTCCTTTAAATACATTGTTGTTGTTATAAACTACAGACACAACTGTCATGGGGATCTGTGGGTAATGACTTAATAGCAAATCTTTTGGTGCATTTATCTCTCTCATCTTTGCCTTATGTTGACATAAGAAAAAACAGTCAATAATGTCTTCCTATGATTCATTTCTTGCAAATATCACTGAGAATTTGGATTCACTGATTTTTATCATGGGCTTCTCAAATGGATGGGCTATCACTTGAGATGTTCCTTTTTCTGAAGACATGTATTTCAAGGATCAGCAGATGCTTACAGAATGATATGGAATCAGAAATGAAAACAAGATGTGGCAGGATCAAGGGGAAAATAGTAGAGGAGGTATAGCATGAGATTGAAAAGTGTTTGTATTGATTCAATTGTTGAAAGAAGTTTGCTGTAGTCATTTCCCCCTCAACTCTACTTCCATAATGGATTACTTCTTCCTACAAGGTACATAAAATATTGCTTTGAAAAATGAAGAAAGAAAAAAAAAGCCTTCTATCTTTAATCCAAAAAATAACACTGCTGTTTTTAATCTTGCAACTAATCCGAGAAAGAAAACCACCCAGGACACAACACTTCCCAAATAAATATTCATTTGTTTTTGATCTCCTATGGACAGAATTTGCTGTTGATACCATGCAAGGTAGTTTTCTTCTGCTTACCCCCAACAGAATGGAGTCAGGGAGGGTGCTTTTCAAGGCAGACATTTCTCAGATAGGCTTGATTTGGTAATGCCCTTCTTTGACCTTAAAAATGTTTAAAAAGCAAAAATTCCAAGAAACCCAGATGGGTTTTCAACCTCTAAGTGAATCTAGTGGGAAATAGTAAACAAAAGTTCAAGATGGTTCAGGTCCCACAAAGGAAAATTGAATTTATTTTTTTTGACACAACAAGATTAGCAAAGCCTCTGTAAACCCCAGCCACCCTGTTCCTTCCTTTCACTCTAATGAGTTTACTATGAGATAATGATGCCATGGGCTTCATCAGAATTCTGCCAGGGAAGGAGATTTTCCCAACTCAGCTTGCAAATGAGATCTGCACCATAAACTGTAGTCATCCATCATAAAGAAGGAGTTTGTGCCTGATAAAAGGCTGTTTGGGCATAGTCAATCAAATGAACATTATTAGAGCTGCATATTAACCTGTCCTTTAGGTGTTAGACAGGAAATCGAGTTACTGAGTATGATTTAAAAAATATATTTCCATGATACCATCCCTTTTGGATGAATTCACTTGAATGCAAAAATGGACACATCAGTGGTGATACTCATGCTCTTTGTTATAAAGAGACCTCTCCTATTTCGAGCCTGTCAAGAGCACTTAGAAATGTGCACCGTTCTCTTGAAATAGCTAACACTGCCACAAAAGGTGCTGTAGTTAAAATCTTGGTTCATGGTTGGTTGACTGTTAATGAAAGATGAGCTGGCTGGTTGTCTTTTAAAGGAAGACAGAATAGGTAACAAATGTCTCTATGCTGAGGACAAAGAGGTTGGTCTTAGATTTAAAACAATAACAATTATAGAATGTTGGAGCTTCAAGGGACCTTTGCAATAATTTTGTGCAGCTCTTTCATTTTACAGATGAGTAAAGCAAAGCCCAGAGATGTGAAATGAATTTCCTTAAGAACATATAGGCAGCAGAATCAGGACTAAAGTGCTCTCCTGATTACAAATCTAGTGATTCCCCCGCCCCCTAGTAAATCATATTATATCACATTATATAATAGTGGAACGCGACTATTTAATCTTTCCAATTATAAGTAGAGTCAAGCATTGTGCTGGGTAATGGGGAGTTCATCTGGAGTTCCTAATGTTTGAGAATTTAAGTGTGTGTGTGTGTGTGTGTGTGTGTG